>BMAC01000304.1:407006-477069 GCA_014905375.1 Phtheirospermum japonicum | reverse complement strand
CATGAGTGGTTAGGGAGTTATGCTCGCATTACAACAACCTGCCTGCATGCAAAGAGCAAATGTGTGGACCAACAATGTACATGACCACATTTCTCATCATTTTCACATGATTTTGGCACCAAAGACTCATCGGACACTTGTTTATGAACTCATCGGGTTTAGCTCATCTTCCAACCTCAATTAGGGCCCACTTTGATCATCCTTTTTACCAAAAAATAAAATAATGTACAAAATCAACAAAAATAAGACAAAACACGAAAAACCCTATAAAACAAACTACAGAAATAAAAAATAAGACAAATCAACCAGAGAAAAATTCAAAAACACATGCAAAATGAGACACAAAAATATACAAAAAAACATACAAAATATGCCACAAAACTGACTTTTCTTGAAAAAGTTGGTTTTCAATCACAACCAATTGCATGTTGCTATATCAATAGTGAAAAATTGTAAGGTTTAAAATTCATGATTAACGATGATGGAAAAAAATGATAATCTTTTCTTATTTGAAGATAGTGTTATATTAAGAGAAAAATATTAAGATCGTTAGAATCTACATTACTTAACTTTACACACGCGCGCACGTGTACGCACACAACCACACATCACTTAATTAATGATTCTAATTCATTAAAAATAATTCTATTCAAGTTTCCTGTGTGATTATAAAAAAAAGATATATTTTGTATGTCTAGATTATTAAAACTTTCAGAAATTATATTGATGCCTTTGAGTATATACGCAAAAAAAAAAAAAAAAAAAAACTCACGTGGTTTTTAAAATTACAAAATTTTTATAGATTTGATTCTCCTTTAGTTCCAATGTGTTAACGATACTATTCCTATAATTACAAAGGTTGTTTTTGAGAGAGAAAAAATCTTATGAAAAAAATTTAAGTTAGAATCAACTTTACATGTATGCTTGAAGGAAGTTAGTCTTAGTAGTAGTAATAGAACACTATCAGTCTAGCTTGTTATCGATCAAGTCGAACTGATATATCCGCTAGTGCAGAAACAGGCATTCTAGAACGGATAAAACAGGCAGTCTAGAACGGATTCTGCTGCGTTCTAGATGCAGCCGTTCTAAATTTATCAGACATTCTAGAACGGATATTTTTTACCCGTTCTAGAATGACAAGCATTCTAGAACGGATAATTATCCGTTCTAGAATGTTTTATACCCGTTCTAAAAAGTAGCATTTTGGGTCTGCCCCCGTTCTTTATAATACATTCTAGAACGTATAATTAAAAAATACGTTATAGAAGGTCTGACATTCTAGAATCCAATATACGTTCTAGAATTTGGTCTTTTAGAACGTATTTTAAAATATAGGTTCTAGAATGTCATTATTCTAGAACCTATATTGTATTTTACCTTAAATGTCATATTTTAGAACGTACAATTCAAAATATACGTTCTAGAATGTCATATTAGAACGGATATTCGAAATATACGTTTTAGAATGCCGTATCTTAGAACGGATAATAGAATTGTACGTTCTAGATTGTCACATTTTAGAACGGATATTAAGATTGTACGTTCTAAATGTTCATATACTAGAACGGATATTCAAATTGTACGTTCTAGATTGTCATATTAACAAAAAAAATAAAAAACAATAATAATAATAAATAAATTGGACAAAGCATTCTATTATTATATATTGCAAGAACACCATTGCCAGTGATGTTCAACAACTTTGTTTTTTTCCTGGGGCGAAGACAATATTAAAGAATAACGCAAATAAAATCAAACTTAACCTTTCACTATACAAATAATGTCATGCCCAAAATAAAAGAGGTATCACATACCAAACACTCTCAGGCACAAAATTGGCTCACAAAAACCAAAATCACATTGTTTTCTGAAAACTTGGCAATTACTGAAACAATCAGATTTTTCGATGTTAACCGCAATCATAAACCTGTACATGTATTCTTCAAAAAAAAACAAAGGACCTATTGACTACAGAAAAAATTTGTAAATATCTTCATATTCGCAATGTGATAACATAATCTCAGTCTTACTAAAACCATGATTGCAAGGCCTCGTAAAATCTAAACGATAGCATAGCAACAATTCTTATCTCACTGTAAGGCTGCATATACTCTAAAGAGCTTTAGACGGCGAAGCTAAAAAGCACGTATATACAGCTTGACTCTGCCACACCATCTCTCAAAATCACTATGATACCAAAAATCAGATCTGACATTTTCCCCGACCCTGTTGAAGCGGTATCTAGAAACAGGTACATGTACACTTCTTTCAATAGCTGACCTTTTATTTATGGTTTCCTGTGATAGCCTCAAGAATTTTCATCATTTTGGAATATCTCCGAACCTTCAAGACAATGATGATGAACGTGCAGTTAAAGAGTACATGTTAGTAATTAACACATATTATCACAAAAAACTACCCATAAGGTTAAGGCTAATTACAAAAAACTCTTACTATCACCCTCTTGGGAGGTTGCAATTTGTAAAAAGAAACAATTATAGGGGGCATTTGTATTGGTCAAGTTGAACTGATATATCATGGAACCGAGTGAATGAATTCGGAAGAATGTGTAAACATACACATATACAAATCATAAAACCATAACTGAGTTCCAAACGACAATAAATCATAGTTTAAAAAGTTCAAACAATATAATAAAAAGAAAAGGGAAAAAGATTCTTTGCCACATGTACTTGTAGCATTTTTATGGTTTGCAACCTAATATTTTTTTGTTGTTGTTATTAACAACCCAAAGTATGCGGGTTTTACTCTTTGCAACCTTCATGCTAATTTTCATTCAAAAAATGGTTGAATCGAAACACGTAAACCTCATGCCTCATTAACAATTATTATGTCGGACAATATTTTCATAATTTTAGAATGAGGCATGAGGTTTACGTGCTTCGATTCAACCATTTTTTAAATGAAAAATAGCCTAAAGGTTGCAAAGAGCAAATCCCGCATACTTTGGGTTGTTAATAAAAAAAATATATATTAGGTTGCAAACCATAAAAACGCTACAAGTACATGTTGCAAAGAGTTTTTTTTCCCAAAAGAAAAATAGAAGAACTTACAAAACAGCTTGCTTGCTACTTTGAAACCAAATCTACAACCTAGAAATGTTTACCCCAAATAGAAATGGTTTGATATTGTAACTGACTATGATCAAAAAATAAAAAATGCATGTAATGGACTAGTAGACACAAGAGAATAGTGCGGTGGACGATTCACGACGTCGATGTTGCGCTAGTCTCAATATCACCGTTGTGTGTATTCTGACGATAAAAATATTAAGGTTTTGGAAGGAAGACTGGAAAATGATTACCTAATAACCGATGAAATAGTAGTCTATTGTTGAAATCTTAAAGAATTTTCACAATCTCTGTTGTTTCGTATGAATCTAGGACCTTGATTTCTTATAGAGGAATGAGAGAAACAAATTTATGCGACCACTTGTGTAAGAAAGGCAAGAGTCTCATTTTATATACATATGTGCATTATGGTCATTTAACAAATGAAAGAAAAGAGCTTGTTTACATATCCCGCGGGGGTGTGGGATGGGCTATCAAGCTTTGTCCTTGAAAAGGGACCAGACCTAAGCAATTTAACGGACTATCCCTATGCCAACCAAAAAACCTAAATGAATGAATAAGCTAACAAATGGGCAGATATCACACCCATTGCTCCCAACCCAACCAAGCAAACCCTCTCAGGGCTGTCTCCAACATGGATTTTAAAAGAATTTTATACATTTGTGTATTTTCATTGATTATTTTGAATTTAATATAATTACATAGAACTCCAAGTCAATTAGAATTGTATGCAATTCACCATATTTCATAGAATCATATATACACTTTGAAATTAATGGTTTGATTATAATTCATATATCTTTATCACACATATATATATATATGTGTGATAAAGATATATGAATTATAATCAAACCATTAATTTCAAAGTGTATATATATATGTGTGTGATAAAGATATATGAATTATAATCAAACCATTAATTTCAAAGAATAACCTCAAAATAAACCACCTTAAAAAAGCCACCAAAGATACATAATTTGTACTCACGCATATGCATACAAATATAACCATGTATCTCATTGATTACTAAAAACTAATAATGGGTCTTGTAAACCTTTTGGAAAACTTCGAAAACAATATAAAATATCATAATTAAAAGTTTTACCAAATGTTCTCGATTCTCAACCTTTAACATAATTTTGAACAATTTGGGTCAGTGTAGGCTTCCAAACCTTGATTAATAATCCTTAAGAAACATAGTAGTAGCAGCAGTAATAGTAGTTATTATTGTTGTAATAATAATAATAATAATAATAATGATAATTCATATGGCTTTATATTATACTTCCAGTAACATTCAATTTGTTAATCACATATGAGATTTTATGCGTAAGTACAACAACTACCTATATTCTTTATAATCAAAAAACTATCCATTTAAAAAAAGGGGAAAAAACTTCTTTGCCACCTGTACTTGTAGCGTTTTTATGGTTTGCAACCTAATATTTTTTTTATTGTTATTAACAACTCAAAGTATGCGGGTTTTGCTCTTTGCAACCTCAAGCTATTTTTCATTCAAAAAATGGTTGAATCAAAGCACGTACCTCATGTCTCGTTTTAAAAATATGAAAACATTGCCCAACATAATAATTGGTGATGAGGCATGAGGTTTACGTGCTTCGATTCAACCATTTTTTGAATGAAAAATAGTCTGAAGGTTGCAAATAGAAAAATCCGCATACTTTGGGTTGTTAATAACAACAAAAAAAAATATTAGGTTGCAAACTATAAAAACGCTACAAGTACAGGTGGCAAAGAATCTTTTTCCCTAAAAAGAGCTATGTAAAAGCTCGTCTGGACTAGAAACACAATCACAATAGTTTCAAAAAGATTGATTCTAATAATTGTAGAGAATTCATCAATTTATAGAGATAAATCTTTTTTACCTCCTGAACTATGGTCATTTTGACACTTTACCTCCTAAACTTTTTTTTGGTGCAAATTACCTCCTAAACTGTACAAATTTTGCACTAAACCTCCTGAACTCCCATTCTTGGTAGAACTTTTGGTCGGATCTCACTCGTTTGACATGCACGCTTACATATAAGGGGTAAAACCGACTTTCCATCTTTTACTTATGACTCCTGCTCAAAACAATGGCACGTGAGCACTCATGTGACCTGTTAAGATATTGTTCACATTAATATATATATACACATAGGATGTGGAACCTACGTAATACTCACGTGACATTATTTTAAGCGGGAGTCATGAGGAGGAGATGGAAAGTCAATTTTACCCCTTATATGTTAACGTGCATGTCACACGAGTGAGATCCGGCTAGAATTTCCACCAAAAATGGGAGTTCAGGAGGTTAAGTGTAAAATTTGTACAGTTTAGGAGGTAATTTGCACGAAAAAAAAAGTTTAGGAGGCAAAGTGTCAAAATGACCATAGTTCAGGAGGTAAAAAAGATTTTTCTCTCAATTTATACCTGTGCAAAAAAAAATTTAAAATAATTGTCGTTGGTTGGGATATGATATTTTTCTTTTGTTATTATATAGTAGGAAGATAAGATATTATTATTATTATTATTATTATTATTATTATTATTATTATTATTATTATTAGAAGAAGAAGAAGAAGAAGAAGAAGAAGAAGAAGAAGAAGAAGAAGAACTACTACCACTACTACCACCACCACCACCACCACTTGTTTTTATTGAGAAATTGGAATTTCAAAGGGTCATGGTTGGATTTTCTAAGGAACTCGTCCTTCGTAACTTTCACATAAAAGTCTATCAATTTGAATTCCATTCATAAAGAAATTCTATTAAATTACATAAGTTTCTTGAGAATACCATAATCATACGAAATCAATTAATTCCATGTTTTGCACCTCAAGATTTTATCTCTCCCCGTCCCATATTTATAGTACACTTTCAATTTTTTTTTTTCCAAATTATAGCGAACTTTATTTTTGTTCATACATTACTTATGTGCCCATATTTAATGTATATTGGTATCAATAATTAATAAGTCATTAGTATTAAAATAAGAATATCTTTTTATCTATCTATCTATCTATCTATAAAGAGAGGACATTATAAATTTAATAGAAGTGGCTAGTAATTTAAATTCATTAATTAATATTAATATTATAAGTTTGAAGGTAGAAATATTAAATATAATTATTATATTTGGTACTCATCTAAACTACATTAATGATTATGTTTTTGTTTCTTTTTCATTTTTAAAAAATCAATAACCTTTTTATTTTGTTTAAACTTTTAAGTACAATCTGTAAAATTAATTGTCCCTTCACGATCTTCGATTTGACATCCATATATCATTTTACTATATAAAACAAAGTTTATATTTATATATTTATCTCAAATAAAAAATACCAAATAAGTCTAAAATATGTTTTATGAAAAAAATATGAATATAGAAATCACAATTATTATTGAGTACAAAATATCATAAAATAATTAATTAGCAAATATAATAAACTTTATTTATTTAAAAAATATTTAAATTTATCTAATTAACATATTGTTCTTAGATAAACTTAATTTTTAATTATATATAATAACATTAATTCTTTTTACACTACACACACAAACACACACATACACACACATACACGCATACACATACATAAAAGATATATTATTTAAAAACAAGTACTCATTAAAAATTTATTTTAAAAATAGTGACTAAAATAGATAAATCAACAAGACAAATTTTCAGTTCAATCGACCAACCATCGTGTCAATTACTATATCAAACAAAAAAGAAAAAACTAAAAAATAATAATATTAATAGTTTCTATGTATTAACAAAATAAAATAAGTAAATTAATTATTCTTTATAAAAATATTATCTAATCATAAACATTCTTGATATTTCATCCACTTATAAACAATATATACAAAATATATTAGTTAATATATTCAATTAACGAAGATCAAAAATAAATGTTGGAAGATAGAAAAGAAAAAAAAAATACTATACATGTTATATTGGTGTGTTTGACCCACATAAGAATTAAACAAAGATATGTTAATGGATTATAGCAATCATCTGAAACATCAAGCAATTGACATTATATATTGTGTGTTTGTGTGCGCGCGTGCGTGTGAGCGCTAATAGAACAAATTGTTCAGGTCAATTAATGGTCTACACAAATAAAGTTATATATATATATATATATATATATATATATATATATATATATATATATATATATATATATATATATATATAAATTATTCTTATAAATTGAAAATAAATAAATTAATAACCTATTTATAAATATCAGATTTAGAAATAATAAATATTTATATTCACAAACTTATATATAATATAATTCAGATATATTAATTTATATACTAAATTATCTGATGTCATGAAAATACATACTTGATAGGGCAGCGTATACGCCAGACCCGGTTTGGGGTAGCTCTGATAAATTAAGAGAGGGTTAGAACACCTCTGTCTCAGAGAAAATCTAATTAACCCTCCCGATAAAACAGAATGTCAGGTAGAGGTGGTTATCGCCCGGGATCCCTCCTGACTTAGCTATCTTGAAGAGATCACTAAAAACTTGAAGATTATGCTGAGCTGAAGTTCCGGGGACTGATTTTTAGCCTGGTCTGGGTGAAAGACCTGATTAAGTCTTCTAAGGAACAGAGCTCATCCTCATTATAGTAAGATTTGACCTGTTAGACGGCAAAGACACAAAAGGAAAGAAGAGCTAGATCACGACAGTTTTGGTTCCTTGAATTTTGCTGGAATCCTAGAGCTGAAATAATACGGGCTGAGGAAGACCTGGAACAAGGAAGACCTGACTAGATCAAGTCTGGTATTAATACCGAGGTAATACAAGAGAAGAAAATAAGGAAGGTCTGGAACATGGGAGACATGTTTCCTAGATTCCCGACAAAGAGACAAGTGGGACCACTTGTCAGAATTGGTTGTCAAAACGGTCCTTGATTCACTGCATGTGCTCCCGAGATCCCGGCTGGGGTCCCCATTAGGAGAAACTATAAATATCTCAGCCCCAACGCTGAGAGAGGTATGTCATTCTCTTGAAGCATTCCTTCTTATTTTTTGGAAAAACACCTCAAACGCTTACTGACTTAAGCATCGGAGAGGTTTCCGCCGGAAAACCACCGGTGGTCTTTTCTAACTCGTGTTTGTAGTGTAGGTTTGGGAAGCTCTTGGATTTTTTCAGGTGTTGTCCCGGTAGACCACTTTTTGGGCTGAAACAATACTTAAAAAAAGTTAGAAAAAATGAATTTCGTGTTATTACCTGTATGTAATTCCCTCACATAAATTTACTACGAAATTGAAAGAAACCCCCACAACTGAAATAAAGTTAAGTAGATTAAAATGGGCATATAAACAAGAATGGTAAAGCAAGCATTAATCATGTGGCTCAAAAAGGCTGAACCAATAAGTCAAAGAATTGGATTGGCGGGTTGTTTGGTCAACCACTCAAACGACTAAGTTAATAATGGATATGTGAACAACTAAATGAACATGTATTTTTTTAATGATTTGAATAACTCAATAGTTGTAGTAAGTGTTCAAAGGTATAATAAAAAAAATTCTCATTATTATTATTATTAATACAATAATTTTTCCCTCATTTTTCTTATTTTTTCTGTAACACCCATGCATCAAATCCACATTTTTATATTTTCATATTTTTATCTATCATTTTGCATTAGAAATATGATCCTAGTCCCAAGCTCGTCGCCATAAACGAATTTTCTATTTTAATTTTAAAGAATCTAAGAATTCTATTTAAAATGAATATATAGTTCGTTTTCAATTAAAATTTCTATTAAAAACTTTAAAGAAACAATTATAATTATTTAGTAATTTATTTACTTAAATTATAATTCTCGACTTCTAAGAAATTATTATAATTATTTAGTATTTTAGTTATTCAATTATTTATTTAAATTACTAACGAGTCGTCTACGAAATTATTCGGTTAGACTTTTTGGGTCGTCTTTTAATTATTTTCGATCTTTTGGACTTTAAAATCAAGCCCATCAACTTGGCCCAAACCCACCAAAATCAAACCCTAACCTTATCCAACCTTATCTACTTACACTTCATTTTTATACACCACACACAACTCAACAAGTTCCAACTTTCAGCTTGCTTTTTTACAACCACTGCATTCGGCCTAGCAACAGCAACAGGTAACCTAACTTCTTGTTATTTTTTTTCAAATAATTCAACAACAGCAACACCCATCAAACCACACGACAACCCTCCATCCGATTTAACAAAAATTCATCAGCTTTTACAGCCACACACGAGACCCAAACCTCTACTGCCAGACCCCACAATCGCCGGCAAAACAACCCACTGCTGGCCCAGTAATCGCCACCCAGCCGCAGCCAAACCTCGCCTCTGCCGTGAACCCACTCCAAAGCAAAACCATTCCCGTCGCAGCCACAATCATTTTCGTTCGTCCCACACCAGCGGCCGTTTTCCAAACCACCGCCTTCCAAACTCCCACCACCCGTCACAGACCCATTTCCGGAAGCCCACGACGACTGCCGAGCTAAACCCGAAACCATCGAACAAGCCCCCCAACACCACCACCAACTGCGAGTCTTTCCCGGCCGTCCAAACCATCACCACCACAAGCCGCCACCTCGCAGACGCCCGCAGCTACCGCCGTGTCCTTTCGCCGAGCCGCCGCCAAGGAGTGAACAAAGACGAAGGTCGCCGTCGCAGTTTTCTGTGATTTCGGAAAGGAAGAAAAGCGCCGCCCCACCTGCCAAACGTCGTCGCCCTTGCCGTCGCCATCACCGGAGGATGTCGTCGCTAAGCCTATCCCGCCATTAGCCGCCGGCGATGATTGAGGAAGGGAGGGTGCCGTTTTCCGATCCCGATTTTTGAGAAGGAATCCCAATCGGGGGCCGCCTCACAGCTGTCGCGGGTTGTCATCGCCGCCGATTGTTGGAAGAAGGGGTGTTGCACCTTGGCAAATTTCTGGACGGGGAGAAAAGCCGAAGAGGAGAGGGGAAGGATATGAGAAACGGGGCTGAAGGAATTGACGGGTTCTGAAACAAAATTAGGGCTGAAACCCTGTTTAAGCCTAACTTTTCCAAACATATCCAATTGACCCCCCAGCTTCCTATCCCTTTTCAATTGAACCCCTAGACTTTGCCATCCATTACCAATCAACCCCTAAGTTGCTGAAATTTGTTCGATTGAGCCCCCAATTGATCAAAAACCCTCAATTCCGACCCTCCGATTTTTTGAAACTTCGATCCAAGCCCAATAAAATTTATTAAGTTTCAATTGAATCCATTATTATTTATTTTAATATTATATTTTGTATTTTAAATAAATAAATAAATAAATATATTGTATATTAATATTTAAAAATTATTTAATTATATAAATAAATATATTATATATTAATATTTAAAAATTATTTAATTATATAAATAAATATATTATATATTAATATTTAAAAATTATTTAATTATATAATTAAATATATTATATATTAATATTTAAAAATTATTTAATTATATAAATAAATATATTATATATTAATATTTAAAAATTATTTAATTATATAAATAAATAAATTATATATTAATATTTTAAAAATTATTCAATTATATATACACTAATTAATTATACTTTTCAAATGATTAGGTGACGAGGAAATAGGGACATAGGAATCAACCACGTGCATTCAATCGATTTATTTCACGACTTTGCTTTGAGGTAGGGACCACTGACTTACCTATGTTAAATTTTATGTACTCCAATTTATGTGCTATGTGTATCATGCGATTCTATATTTCCAAAAACTAATATAGCTGTAGACCAAATGTGTCTGTGAATAGGGAAAAGGGTCATTGGGTTTATCCCAACGTGCTATAACCACAAATTAAAACCAGAGACCAAATGTGTCTGTGACCGGGGAAAAGGGTCATCGGGTATATCCCGGCGTGCTATAACCACAAATTAAAACCAGAGACCAAATGTGTCTGTGACCGGGGAAAAGGGTCATCGGGTATATCCCGGCGCGTTTTAGCTGCAGTCAACTTATTTTCTACGATAAAAATATGAATTCTATGATCGATTGTACTATTTGTGAGTTGTATGATTTTGCATTGGTTAAGTCAGTGTAACTATTGAGTACGTTGAACTCATCCCAAATCAACGATGTTTTTCTTTCAGGTACAAACGAGAATATCGAATGAAAGGGAAACGAGGAGGGGAATGAAAACTGTTGATGTTGGATTTTATGTTTTAATCTTGTTTTACGTTTTATCCACTGTTGGAAACTTGGTTGTTTACATTATGATTATTTCCGCTACGTATTTCTTGAACGTTTTGAAAAATGTGAATCTTTTATCGTGAAAATTAGACATTTATTTGTGACGTCAAGATTCCTTCAATTACTATTTAAAATGTAAATCTATTTGCAATTATCAAAATCGGGGCGTTACATTTTCTCTTATATTTTGATATTTAACATGATATCCACAATTTTTTTTTGTATATTTTCAAAATTCTTGTCTCTCATTTCACTCATCCGATATAAAAAAGGGAAAATACAAATTATACAACACTTCATTATATTACACTCCATGTATTGCAACCTGTTTATTTAATGCAAATTGATTAAAATTATTATGTTTGTTATTTATTGCACGAACATCTACATATATGACACAAATTTAATTCTATTTGCATTAAGCAAACACATGTAACATGGAATGTAATATAATAAAGCACAGTAAAATTTTTATATTTTCTCTTTTTATATTAGATGAGTGCAAATGGGAGATAAAATATTTAAAAATAACAAAAAGAATATATGAATATCATGTTAAATATCAAAATATAAGAGGAAAAAAAAAGAGGGGAAAACATGATTGTATCTCTCTCTCTAACACACACACACGTACACACACTTTACACTTACGTATGTGTATTCTGTGCATCGCACAAGTTGAATACTAATAATTTAAGAACATAGGTAAAAATTAAAATATCAATTATATTCACAATTTCTTTTTATATTTGTATATTATATTTGTGGAATACATAAAATACAATATAAAAAATTTCTAGTCGAGCAAACATGAAATTATATGTAACTTTAAAATCTATTAAAAATCACATTAGACACCACTTACTCTTGCTCCCAGCCAAGTCTTAGGATGATTAGAGAGGTTTTATTTTATTTTATTTTTATTTTATTATTATTATTATTTTGGTTTGCCTGAAATATTAGCACTACGTACCAGAATCCGTGAAAAGGGAATTTTCAAAAAGAAAGGAAAAAGGACACGGACAAAACCATTAAAACGAAATTACAATGTTTTATTCATTCCCTTTTTTGTTTCGATTCTGTTGAGAAATTTATTCTTGGCAATAATTCCTATTTTGTTATTTATCTTTTTTGGACACAAAATAAGTTAGGAAACTAGATTTAGGAATATATTATGTTTCCTAGTTTATGTTTAAAACTTTATTAGTTTCCTACATTGTGTTTAGGATTTGTTTTATCTTGTTTACCAAGTTTAGGAATATAGGATTGTTAGTTAAGACATGAGAATCCTAAAACTTCATAAATCTTTTATGCATGGGATTCTTCAAGAGAAGACGCACGACGCAAAGCAAGACGTACGACAAGTGAAGAACATGAAGACTACTTGAAGCCATTGATCGAGATCGACAAGCTATTCGAAGTTGCGTGACCAACGGAGAGCAGCTTGTTCAACCTAGGCGACAAGTATTTAGTATCATGTGTTTTGATACTTTAGTTTTCATTTATTACTTAATATTTTTGTATTGATCGAAAAACAAGAAAGTAATATAGTTTTCTGTTTTGTACACACAAGTTCACAAGTACTTTTACTTGTGAACTGAATTTGTTTTATCGTGTTCTTAAGTTTTATTTCCGCTGCATATTTTAAATTTACTCTGGTTGATGTTGTTAGTCAGCGTTGGTTAACATTGAATATCAACATCATAAAACTGAGACTTATTTTTAAAACCATAGACCTTCATATTTAACAATTGGCATCTAGAGCGGGTTACTTAACCTTTTAAGTACTTATCCTTATTTTTAGGTACTATAGATGCTCAAGGCAACCCGAGGCCTCCAATCCTCAATGGAGAGAACTACTCACTCTGGAAACAAAGAATGCGGTGGCACTTAAAAAGCATCGACGAGCGTGTGTAGAAAATCATCCTCCTTGGATGGGAAAATCCACGTGTTACTGATGGAGAAGGCGATACCTTTCCCAAAAAGGAAGTAGATTGGACTCTTGAGGAAGCAGCTGCTGCAAACTGGAATTCCAAATGCATCAATACCTTGTGCAGTTATGTTGATGCAAGTTACTAACGCATCATCTAGAATTACGAGTCAGCAAAGGATGCATGGGACGCACTCCAAAGTGTGTGTGAAGGAACTGCGAGCGTGAAGAAATCAAGGTTGAGAATGTTGATGTCCACTTTCGAAGCGATGAGAATGGATGAGAAGGAGTCGATCATGGACTACGCCATGAGATTATCAGACGTCACAGCCGAGTGCAGAGAGCTTGGTGAAGCAATAACTAACTCTCGTCTTGTATGAAAACTGCTGAGATCTATTACGAAAAAATAAAATATGAAGGTGGTTGCCATAGAAGAATCTAAAGATGTTGGTAACATTGAGTTCAACACCTTAGTTGGAAACCGTAAGCAATATGAGATGGAACACCTTGGTTCCAACTCAAAAGAGAAGAATGTTGCTTTTTCCTTCGACGTTAATCCAGACATCGATGAAGATGAAGAGGAGTTTGATTTCAATGGAATTCTAAAAAAAATGGAATCCACTATGCTTGGTGAAGATGAATTGTCGTTTGTTACTCAACGTTTCAACAGTTTCTTGAAGATGAAGAATAGCCTTGGAGGCTCAAATATGAAGACTAGGCCAAAGGTATCCACGCAAAAATTCACTGGACGTGCTCTTCCCAGATCTCAGTCCACATCTTCAGTTCCAAACGCATCCAACTCCGCGAGACCTCTCAGTGAGGTGCAATGTCATGAATGTAAAGGTTGGGGACACTACAAAAATGAATGTCCTAACACTCTTAGGAAGAAAAGCATGGTTGCTACTGATTTCACTGAGGATGTCAATGATTCTGAGTCAACTGAACCTGTTCCATCTTTATTTACCCATGTTGTTTGGGACGACGATGTCCATGTTGATAACCTTGAAACCAACATCGTTTTCTTGAATGTTGAAACCACTGATTACCATAAGGAGTACGAGCTGTTGAGTGTTGAGCACCAGCAACTGTTTGTCAGCTTGGGAAAACAGGTGCTCAAGGTCAAGGAACTCATAAAAGAAGTAGAGAAATTAACCAAAGAAAAGGATGATCAGACTGACATAATTGTTCGATAGGAAAACATCGCTCACCAAGAAGGATGCTGAGCTAGAGAAGGTGAGAACCGAGCTTACAGAGGTCCAAGGAAACATTTCAAATCTGAACAAAGGGAAGGCGAAACTTGATGAAATCTTAGACATAAGCTTCCTAGAAACCTCGAACCATGGAATTGGTTTTAAACCTAATTAGCCAACGCAAGTTTCAAGTCAAGAACAAAAGTCCTCCAAACGCCACAAAAAACGAAGGAGATAGTTCGTGTGCCATCATTGTGGTGAACCAGGGCACATTAGGCCTTTTTCCTGGAAGATCATAGGTGAGAGAAGGCACTTTCAGAGAACTAATGCGGCTGCTAAATCCAATGCTGGCTTCCTCATACCGACATCAATACCAACACCAAGTTCAAACAAGTGTGGGTCAAGAAAAATAACGTGAAGTGTAATATGATCCATACCTCCCTGAAGTCCCACGTCCATGGAGCCTGGTATTTCAATAGTGGATGTTCCAAGCATATGATCGGGTCAGAGGAGCTACTTTCTAATATTGTCAGATTTCGAGGTGGAAAAGTAAAGTATGGTGGAGGCGCAAATGGCCAAATAGTTGGCCAAGGAGCTCTCCATGTTCCAGGCATTGTGACTCTTGAAAATGTGCTGCTGGTAGAAGGACTTACTGCAAATCTAATAAGCATAAGTCAACTGTGCGACGGAGGTTTTAATGTCAAATTCAACCTTGAAAACTGTGGAGTCTATGAAGAGAATGGACCATGTATTCTCACTGGTAAAAGGACTTCAGATAATTGCTACCAAATCCAAAGTGATGCTTTTTGCAGACTGTCTCAATTAAGTGATACTGAGTTATGACATCAAAAGCTTGGACATGTGAATTACAAGATGATGGACAGGTTGGCCAAAGAAGAAGTTGTGAGTGGGCTGCCTAAGCTCAACACCAAGATCATTCCTATGTGCGAGGCATGCCAGAAAGGAAAGCAGGAAAGAGTGCCACATCCAGTCCAGCAAAGTCTCACTACATCATCTTGCTTTGAACTTCTACATATGGATCTCATGGGACCATTTGAAGTTGAGAGCCTTGGTGGTAAGAGGTATATATTAGTTATTGTTGATGATTTTTCTAGATTCACTTGGGTAGAATTTCTAAAAGAAAAATCTGAAACTTTTGAGACTTTCAAAAAACTTGCAAAGAAGCTGTGTGTAAGGTTTAATGTGAACATTGGTAGGATTAGAACTGATCACGGAAAAGAGTTTGAAAATGCATCTTTCTCAAAATACTGCACTTTGAAGGGTATAAGTCGTGAATTTTCCTCACCTATTACCCCTCAACAAAATGGCATAGCTGAATGTAAGAATAGGACTCTTGCTGAGATGACTAGAACTATGCTCATTTCCAATGGCATTGCAAAACGTTTTTGGCCTGAAGCAATGAACACTGTATGTCCTATTACAAATAGGGCTTATTTTAGACCAGGGTCATGTGCTACTCCCTATGAGTTGTTAATGGGTAAAAAACCGAACTTGAGCTATTTTCATGTGTTTGGATGTATTTGTTATGTGCTCAACGATAGAAACCATCTAGCTAAACTGGACTCAAAGAGTGACAAGTGCATTTTCATGGGTTATTCCCAAAATAGTCATGCATATAGGTTGTTTAACCTTATAACTCGAAGCATGTTTGAGTCAGTAAATGTCAAGTTCGATGATCTAACGAGTGGATTCAAACATTCCGAGGATAATGATCTGGTTCATGATCAAAATCCTCAAGAAAATATCACTCCTACTTCAGTTGATAGTTCATGTATTGAGAATGGAAATACAGGTGTTGAACTCAGAGAACTGAGTAATGTTGGTACCAATGTTGATACTAGGATACTGACCGCCCGTCGTCAAGCGTCAAATTAAATATTTATTTTCCTCAGCTTCTATCCACTAACTAGTAGTAGCGATAAGTAAGGGTCGAACCCACGAGAAGTGTGGTTAGATTGTGATGATCCGTATTTTATTTAAATAAATAATTGGGTTAAAGATTTATGAATTAACTAATAAATTAAACAAGCAATTAAACTAGCAAGAAAACAATTAACGAAGAATTCAATAATAATAAAGGCCTAGTTCTAGTTCAGTTTCCACCCTCGATTCACTCATTTAACCAACCACAATATCATAATCCATTCATCACATGCGACTAAAAACCCTAAGTAGCAATAAGCTCTGCTACTCGAATTTACCCTTACTGTGTACTCAATTAAAATAAGCTCTTTCATTGAGTCTAATTATTGAATAACCTAGAATAAGCTCTCTATGTTTAACCAAACAACAACATTAATAATTAGGCAAATAGATTAATCTAGGCAACAAATACATAAGCTCGGTTCATTCAACCTATGTTGTGTTGTCCCTAACGATTTACAATCATTAGTTGCTTCAGAGAAATAGTAATTACGACAATTACACGGGAAGCAATCCTATTTCTACCAATAGATAACCATTCTCTAATCTAGGTGATCAATTCAAATTAAGAATTAAGCAATCATAAATTGAAAATAGAACAACACAAACAATCGCATATGACGAACGAACAACAATATTGCATAAATCTATTAAACATAGTTTCACGAGGGTTTCAACATCCCTAGAACTAGATAATAAGTTTACTCACTCATGGAGTTAAGTAAATAAAAGAAAAGGTTCAGATAAACAAACATAATCCTTGATAAAATAGGAGAGACGATGTGTTGAACTTTAATCTTGCGTCTTGGAACGTCAATCTTCAAGTTCTCTCGCGTATGAATGATTTGGAACGAGTTGGAACCTCTCTGGACCTCCTTAGAACCCTAGGATATATTGTATTATGTCTCTTGGACGAAATAGGGTCGGGGTTTATATAGAATTCCTATTTCTTGCTATCCAAGATTCTTCTAAAAATATATATGCCGAGTTGGCGTCGACGGAGCGTCGACTGATGCGAACCAACCTTCGGCGTCGACGCGAATCACCCGCATGCGTCGTCCTGCATGGGCGTCGACTGACTCCCTTCCCATCGACGCTTCAGAGCATCAGCGTCGACCTTGCGTCGACTGACGCCCTTCCAATCGACGCTTCAGAACATGAGTGTCGACCTTGCATCGACTGACGCCCTTCAAATCGACGCTTCAGAACATGAGCGTCGACATTGCGTAGACTAACGCCCTTCCAATCGACGCTTCAGAACATGAGCGTCGACATTGCATCGACATGGCATCGGCTGTCGCGAGCCAGCCTTCGGCGTCACACTGCACATCGCGTCGACTGACGTGATCCATCCTCGGCGTCGACGCGTCATCAACGCAGCATCCTGATTCTCGATTTTTCTCTCGTCGACTCGTCAATCCTTGTTTCCCTACTTTCTTGTGAGACATACTTCGATAAATATAGCACCAAATACTGCAAAATAGAGAAGAAATATACGATTGGTGCTTGATTGCTCATAATAACAATTATGCGAGAAATAAGCATATATGATAATATTATGCACATAAAATCACCGGAATTAAATCGTCAATTAGCGTGTAATTTATCGCTTATGAAATCCCCCATGCTTAAACCTTGCTTGTCCTCGAGCAAATTAGATAATTAAGCATAGGACAAACATGATATAAGTAACTGACTCAAATTAGCTAAGTGAATACGGACTCTAGACACCACTATATTTTTAGAAATCTTAGACGTTTCATGTATTGGCCTAGGTGATCCCAGTAGCTTGGCAACCCCTTTTTATACACGTCACGTCAATGCACTATGGTGCCCCCTCGCTACTCAATGGCTTGACTCTATTCATTGTTTGTTACGATCAGATATCTCGTCCTCTCCCACTTATTTATTTATTTTTATTTTTTTCAATTGAGGCCCGCAGCTCCGCACTACCGTCCTTAACTTCATAATGATGATAAGGCGCTGGATAGGAGGATTGTCTTGATTGGATGTTTGATTTGTTGAGTTCACCTCCGCCATATTTTGAGAATTTGATAGTATGATGCGCCTTTTGAGCAAGTGCATGAATTGTTGAGCTACTAGCATCTTCGTTGGAATTCGCTCTTTGGACTTGTAAGCGAATGCACTTGATAAACACGGATAGGCAGCTGTTTCGGCACCTCAATTCTTTTTTTGATTTTTCAATTTTCTACTTTCACCATGCCGGTATACCCCAACCAGGCTTTATTTGACTTCTATTTCTACTAACGAGATATCATCACGCAACCGCCAACTTCAAGGCCCCACACAAACTCATATTAAGTACGACGACCACAAGTAAAAATCAATAACGCAATAATTTGGAATTGACGCCTCACATATGAATCACAAAAGCATTAACATGCGTACCTTTGACCTCTAAATCAAATGAAGAATAAAGACTTTAAACGAAACGTAGTTCATCAAGGCAATTCAAGCAGGTACTCTTAATCATTTTCCTTTAATCCCCCGGTGTTTATCACAAAAATTGTCAAAATTTATCAAATTTTTAGTACAAAACTCCTTAATATAACCACAATAACACACTCCCCCAAACTTAAACATTGTTTGTCCTCAAGCGAATGCAAAACAAGAACAAGCACATCATAATATCATGAGGAAAGAGTAGGAAAAGAAATCACCAGGGGAAATGTCGAGGGTCTTGGTCCTATTGATCATGATGCTCGGTACTTTGAAAAGTGGCCCACACATCCAAAACAAGTCATCGCCTCCAATGCTGCAAGAAAAATAAAAAAAATAGAAAATAAAACAAGTAAACGTTGGGTTGCCTCCCAACGATCGCTTTTGTTTAAAGTCGTTGGCTCGACTTATTCCCTTGACCAAGTCATAGGTGGTGCTTCCAACTCCATTCGTTCCTCATCAACAGAGCGAAACCCTTCATAATACGGTTTGAGTTGGTGCCCATTCACCTTGAACGTCTTGTTCGTTTTTGGGCTAAAAATCTCCACCGCACCATGTGGGAATACGTGGGTGACAACAAACGGTCCAACCCACCTTGAACGCAACTTACCGGGAAATAGCTTAAGGGGAGAATGAAAAAGTAGCACTTTTTTGCCCACTACGAATTCCTTCCTTGAAATCTTCAAGTCATGAAACGCTTTCGTCTTCTCTTTATAGATTAGCGAATTTTCAAACTCTTCGTTCCGGATTTCCTCCAATTCTCGTATTTGCAATTCCTTTTAACGAAACAATGTGTCCTAAAACTATACCTTGTTCTACCATAAAATGAAATTTCTCCCAATTTAGTACAAGATTAGTGTCGACACAACGTTTCAAAATTAAAGATAAGTTTTCAAGACATACCTCAAAAGAATTGCCATAAACGCTAAAATCATCCATAAAGACCTCTATAATCTCGACAACGTATTCCGAAAAGATACTTACCATACATCGATGGAATGTGGCCGGTGCATTGCAAAGTCCAAATGGCATGCGGCGATAGGCAAATGTGCCGAAGGAGCATGTGAAGGTAGTCTTCTCTTGATCCTCGGGTGCTATAGGAATTTGGAAATATCCCGAGTAGCCATCCAAAAAGCAGTAGTATGAATGGCCCGCCAACCTCTCAATCATTTGATCAAGAAATGGAAGAGGAAAATGGTCCTTGCGAGTCATGGCATTAAGCTTACGATAGTCAATACAAACTCGCCATCCCGTTTGAATACTTGTCGGAACATGTTCGCCTTCTTGATTCTCGACCACCGTGACACCCGACTTCTTTGGAACGACTTGAGTCGGACTCACCCACCGACTGTCAGAAATGGGTAAATCACCCCAACATCAAGCAGTTTTAGAATATCCTTCTTTACCACTTCCATCATTGGTGGATTCAGTCGTCTTTGGTGTTCCCTAGATGGTACAGCATTCTCTTCGAGTAAAATTCGGTGCATACACATGGAAGGACTTATCCCTCGCAAATCCGCTATGGTCCACCCGATTGCTTGCTTGTTATCCTTGAGTACTTGTCGCAGTGACGCCTCTTGGAGGTTGTGTAAGCGAGAAGAAATGATCACAGGCAGTTTTTCTTTATCGCCCAAGAAAATATACTTTAAGTGCTCCGGTAGGGCCTTGAGTTCGATCTCCGGTGCCTTGAATATGGATGGAACGGCTTTCTCGTGCGAGTCGGGAAGTTTGATGAAATTCACATCCTTTTCCCTCGGTTTCGCATTAAATGCGTGCAAGGCCGACATTGTCTCTCGTACGTCGTCCTCCCAATTTGGTTCAGTTAGAGGGTAACTCAAAAGCAGCGAGTCCTCACCCAAACTTCGTGTGATCGCCGTCTCGAGCTCATCTTGTTTATGCATTTCGAGAAATTCCTGCGCTAGAGAGTCAAAACAATCAAGTGCAAAAACAGAGTTATCGCGGTCAGGAAATCTCATAGCATCAAAAATATTGAATTGACAAATGTGACCGTCAAATACCATTGTTAGAGTGCCTCGAGTGACATCGATCTTTGTCTGAGCAGTGTTCAAGAATGGTCGCCCCAACAAGATAGGTGGAGATTTTGATGCAGACTCATTCATGCTCAACACATAAAAATCGGCTGGGAAAATCAACTCATCCACCTTTACGAGGACATCTTCAACAACACCATCAGCGTAGGCAGTGATTCGGTCGACAAGTTGGATTACTACCCCTGTTTTCTTTAATGGTCCAACCTTCAAACAACCGAAAATGGTGCGTGGCATAACATTTATTGATGCCCCCAAATCTAGCATGGCTCGCTCGACTCGCATGTTTCCAGTCGTGCATGGAATGAAAAACATGCCCGGGTCATTCCACTTTTGTGGCAAGCTCTTTTGGAATACGGACGACACGTTCGCTCCCATTAGGACCTTTTCATCCCCCTTTAACCTTCTCTTGTTAGTACATAAGTCCTTGAGGAACTTGGCGTAACGAGGAATTTGCTTGATCGCGTCGGCAAGTGGAATAGTGATCTCCACCTTTTTGAAAACGTCTCGTATTTGCCTCTCCGTGTCTTCCTTAGATTGGAGCTTAATTCTTGATGGAAATGGAAGTGGCTCGGTCCTAGGAGGAGAAACAACGGGGTTATTAAAATTATTAGAAAGTTTAGGATTACCTTTTTTAGCATGTTTTGGCTCCGAGTTTTCTTCCTCCAGTTTGTCTTCATTTTCTGGATCTAGCATTGGATTGGCCGGCCCTTCCACTTTCTTGCCACTTCGAGTCGTAACAGCGCTCACATTTCTCGGATTCACCTCGGTTTGAGGAGGTAATCGGCCACTTCCTCGTGCTTCTAGTTTGACTATGTGTTCCGCCATTTGACTCATTTGGGTCTCTAGGCCTTTTATGCTCGTCGCTAATGATCTCACCATTTCATCCAAATATGGGGATGCATTCTCTTTCCGCTGTTGGTTGTTGTATTGATTCGGCAAATTTTGTCCCTTTTGTTGATCTTGGGAGGGCCCTTGATCTTGATTTCCAGGTATATTCCCTTGCTGTATATTTCCCAGCTGATCCCTCCATCTAAAACTAGGGTGGTCGCCTTATCTTGGATTAAAGGTGTGGGGGTACGAGTCGTACTTCCTCCCTTGCCCATTTCCGGTTCCCAAGGCGTTCACGTGTGCCTCGCGTGCTGAGTAAAAATGTTGGCATTCGTCAATAACGTGCTCCAATGTTTCGCAAAAACCACATGGTCGAACCTTTGGAGCTCCTCCCGCACTCATCATGGCTTTCAACTCACTTAATTGGGTTTGTAGTAAATCAATACCCAGCTCGTTTACCGATTTCAATGAAGAATCACGACTGCGGAATTGCTGAGAGTTGGCTGCCATGTTCGATATTAGTTCTTTTGCTGCTCTCGGTGTCTTGTCCATCAGGGTGCCTCCACTAGCGGCATCAATCATGTTTTGATCAATAAGGCATAATCACTCAAATAAATATTGAATTAAAAGTTGCTCGC
Organism: Phtheirospermum japonicum; assembly: GCA_014905375.1. Classification (NCBI taxonomy): domain Eukaryota; kingdom Viridiplantae; phylum Streptophyta; class Magnoliopsida; order Lamiales; family Orobanchaceae; genus Phtheirospermum; species Phtheirospermum japonicum. The sequence goes on along the minus strand of BMAC01000304.1, from coordinate 454,663 downwards.
CCATTTGGTGTTGAGGGCAACTTGCTACTAGCCTCTTGAATCGTTCTCAGTATTCGTGCAATGTTTCTCCTTGCGTCTGCATAGCCGCACAAATGTCCTATCGAAGATTTGCCACTCGTGATGCGGGAAAGTACCTCTGCAAGAATGTTTTCTCCATAGCCCCCCACGTAGTGATGGATCCCGAAGGTAAGTAGTAAAGCCAATCTTTGGCTAGGTCTTTCGATGAAAAGGGGGATGCCCTTAGCTTGATTTGTTCGTCCGTGACTCCGGCGGGTTTCATACTTGTGCAAATTACGTGAAATTCTTTCAAGTGTTTGTGAGGATCGTCGCCAGTGAGTCCATGGAATAAAAGTAGGTGATGGATTAGTCCGGATCGTAAATCGAATGCAGCATCGTTCACCGTTGGAAAGGTAATGCATAAGGGTTGTTGAGGAAGGTCGGGATTTGCCAACTCCTTCAACGTTCATTCCGCTTGAGCAGCCATCGTCTCGTTCTCTCATTCTTCGCTCTCGCTCGAAGAGTCCTCGGATATGTAATTGGGTAATACCTGCTCCGAGTTCGACTTCTTCTTCAACTCACGGCCTCTCTTGTTGATTTCCGGATAATAATGCAAATTCTTCTTCCCGGATTATCTCAAGTTCATTCACCTGAGAAAACACTCAAACAAGAGTTCAATTCGTTCAAACAAAATTAAAAATAAAATAAAATACTAAAATACTAAAAATCACAATTTAACGCGTCACTCCCTGGCAACGGCGCCAAAATTTGACCGCCCGTCGTCAAGCGTCAAATTAAATATTTATTTTCCTCATCTTCACTCCACTAACAAGTAGTAGCGATAAGTAAGGGTCGAACCCACGAGGAGTGTGGTTAGATTGTGATGATCCGTATTTTATTTAAATAAATAATTGGGGTAAAGATTTATGAATTAACTAATAAAATAAACAAGCAATTAAACTAGCAAGAAAACAATTAACAAAGAATTCAATAGTAATAAAGGCCTAGTTCTAATCCATTTAACCAACCACAATATCATAATCCATTCATCACATGCGACTAAAAACCCTAAGTAGCAATAAAATAAGCTCATCGAATTTACCCTTACTGTGTACTCAATTAAAACAAGCTCTTTAATTGAACCTAATTATTGAATAACCTAGAATAAGCTCTCTAGGTTCAACCCAAAAACAGCATTAATAATTCGGCAAATAGATTAATCTAGGCAACAAACGCATAAGCTCGGTTCATTCAACCTATGTTGTGTTGTCCCTAACGATTTACGATCATTAGTTGCTTCAGAGAAATAGTAATTATGACAATTACACGGGAAGCAATCCTATTTCTAGCAATAGATAAACATTCCCTAATCTAGGTTTGCAAGCCAAATAAAGAATTAAGCAATCATAAATTGAAAATAGAACAACACAAACAATCGCATATGACGAACGAACAACAATATTGCATAAATAAATTCAACATAGTTTCACGAGTGTTTCAACATCCCTAGAACTAGATAATAAATTTACTCACTCATGGAGTTAAGAAAATAAAAGAAAAGGTTCAGATAAACAAACATAATCCTTGATAAAATAGGAGAGACAATGTGTTGAACTTGAATCTTGCATCTTGGAACGTCAATCTTCAAGTTCTTTTGCGTATGGATGATTTGAAACGAGTTGGAAACTCTCTGGACCTCCTTAGAACCCTAGGATATGTTGTATTATGTCTCTGGGAAGAAATAAGGTCGGGGATCATATAGAATTCCTATTTCTTGCCGCCCAAGATTCTTCCAAAAATAACTCTGCCGAGTCGGCGTCGACGGAGCGTCGACTGACGTGAACCAACCTTCGGCCGACGCAAATCATCCGCCTGCGTCGTCCTGCATGGGCGTCGACTGAAGCCCTTTCCATCGATGCTTCAGAYCATGAGCGTCGACCTTGCGTKGACTGACGCCCTTCCAATCGACGCMTCAGAACATGAGCGTCGACATTGCGTAGACTGACGCCCTTCCAATCGACGCGTCAGAACATGAGCGTCGACATTGCGTCGACATGGCATCGGCTGACGCGAACCAGCCTTCGGCGTCACACCGCACATCGTGTCGACTGACGCGATCCATCCTCGGCGTCGACGCGTCATCGACGCAGCATCCTGATTCTCGATTTTTCTCTCGTCGATTCGTCAATCCTCGTTTCTCTACTTCCTTGTGAGACATCCTTCGATAAATATAGCACCAAATACTGCAAAATAGAGAAGAAATATGCGATTGGTGCTTGATTGCTCATACTAAATTATGCGAGAAATAAGCATATATGATAATATTAAGCACATAAAATCACCAGAATTAAACCGTAAATTAGTGTGTAATTTCTCACTTATCAGATACCAACATCAGAACCAACATCAAGCCAATCCGCTGCAGAATCAGATTCTGAGTTAGAAGAAGAAGATCCAGCTGATCACATTGATCTTCATCAGAGAGATATCCCTTCCAGGATTCAGAAAAACCACCCCGTGGGCCAAATTATCGGTGATTTAGATGAAAGGAGTACAAGACGGAGATAGATGAATTTCAAGGAAATGGTCAGGTATGTGTGTCTTTTTACAAATTGTTCTAAGATTCGTGAATCTCTGTACCTTTCTAAAATAGAGCCCAAGCGTGTGGAGGATGCGCCCAAAGATGAGTTCTGGATTCGAGCAATGCAAGAAGAGCTGGACCAATTCGCTAAAAACGACATTTGGGATTTGGTTCCTCGACCAGAAAATCCCCACGTGACAGGAACAAAGTGGATATTCAAGAACAAGACTAATGAAGCAGGCAACATTGTGAGGAACAAAGCTCGACTGGTTGCACAAGGGTATACGCAAATCGAAGGAATTGATTTTAATGAAACTTTTGCCCCTGTTGCCCGCATTGAGTCGGTAAGGCTTTTGCTTTCTGTTGCTTGTTARATYYAYATTTCATTGCATCAAATGGACATTAAGAGTGCTTTTTTAAATGGAGTCTTAAGTGAAGAAGTGTATGTTGAGTAGCCAAAAGGATTTGTGGATGCTCAAAAACAAAATTTTGTTTTAAAATTGAAAAAGGCTCTTTATGGTTTAAAACAAGCTCCTAGAGCTTGGTATGAAAGGCTAACTCAACATTTGCTTTATTTGAACTTTAGATGAGGGGAAGTTGATAAAACTTTGTTCCTTCTTAAATCCAATAAGCACATCTTAATCGTCCAAACCTTTGTAGATGATATTATTTTTGGATCCACTAACGAGCAGATGGTCAAGGAGTTTGTTACTCGAATGTCCGATACATTCGAGATGACCATGGAAGGTAACCTCTTGTACTTTCTCGGTTTACAAATCAAGCATTTTGATGATGGTATCTTCCTTTCCCAGAATAAATATGCAAAGAACTTATTCAAAATGTTTGGTTTAGAAGGTGAAACTATCAAGAAAAACCCACTAGGCAAAACTGTGAAGCTGTCGAGAGACGATGTTGGTAAGGGTGTTGATAACACCATGTATAGAAGTATGATAGGGAGTTTGTTGTATTTAATAGCAAGTAGACCAGATATTATGTATAGAGTGTGTTTGTGTGCGAGATATCAATCTAATCCAAAAGAATCACACTTAAAAGATGTAAAAAGAATAATAAGGTACATTGCTGGTACAACTGAACTAGGTGTGTGGTACACAAAAGACACTGGTACTGAACTTGTAGGGTACACTGATTCGGACTGGGCTGGGGATGTGGTAGATAGAAAGAGTACTACTGGGGGATATTTTTTTCTGGGTAACAATCTAATCTCTTGGTACAATAAGAAGCAAAATTGTATTTCTCTTTCTACAGCTGAAGCCGAGTACATTGCAGCTAGAAGTGCTTGCACACAATTACTGTGGATGAACCAAATGATAGAAGACGATGGTCTGCACAGTAGTATCTTGACTGTGTTGTGTGACAATTCCAGTGCCATTGACATCTCCAAAAATCCAGTCCATCATTCTCGAATCAAACACATTGCCATAAAAGAGGAAGATTGTTAGCCTTGAGCATATTGGAATAGATAATCAGATTGCTGACATCTTCACGAAGGCATTAGATTTCGAGACCTTCTCTCATTTGAGAAGAGATCTCGGTATGTGCATTGTCTAACCAATGTTGGTTTATGATGTTGTGACACCCTTTATCAACATCAGTCACAACATTTGTATACTTTCGCATGCATTTTTATATTTCTTTTCATACATAATCCTAATGCATTGAGTTTGATTGAAAGTGTGATAAGGTCCTGTGTTGCAATAAAAGTGATGGCAAAAAGGACCAACCTCTTCAATTAGGTGATTGTGGAACTTGCCTGCAGAAACTAATTTTCTCCCAGATCCAAAAACAAGAGGTGTTTAACAGCAATTGCTGAAGATTAAAAGATTAAAATCCATTCAAGGATGAAGAAAATCTGGATAAAAAATGATCCAATCTTTAAATATCACCTTCTTGAGAGATCTTGACGTAGTGATTAACTTGGGTTAAGGGGTAAGTTTTCATTGACTTCATCTAAAGCAATGTTGGTTCATAATGTTGTTAGTAATAAAAAGCAACATTGGATCAAGTCACTGAAATCTTAATATGTTTTTGAATAATCTTTTAGGTCATGTTTTTAGGCATCCCGTAAGACATTCATACTTTGTGAAAATGCCATCTTGTTGTGCATACTGTTACTTGTGTTTTTGTCTTTCTTGAAATCTCTTAATTTTATTTTGAATTTAGCTAACCAAGTGTTTCAGTGGAGTTAAAATCGGACGGCTGGATAGGTAATAACGAGGTGAATTTGGTGAGTGAAAATTAATATTGCACAAGATTGGTACTACTCAGCTGATGGTTCAATTTTTCTAGCTTTGTATTTCAGCCGATTGTGTTTTTGAGAGTTGTGCGATTTTTTTAAGAAATTTAAATTACAAAATAAAGGGGGAGAGAATGGTGTAGTGGGTTTGATCAAGTAGCCTAAACTGAGGGGGAGTGGCACTTAAAAAAAAAAGGAAATAAGAATCGTGCTTAAGCCCAAGAATCCGCAAGTAGTGAAATTAGGGATTTTTCCTTTTATTTTTACTTTCTCTCTCCATCAATGGTCATTTTTTTTTTTGAGATTTATACCTGAATCTTTTTACCGTTTGATCATTAACCCTCTGCGAATTGATTTCTCAAGCTTCCTTATCTCTCTCCAATTCTCTCGATTTTCTTGTTTCTCTTGTATTTCTGAGAATTTGCAGGATGACAAACTCTCCGCCGCCATCATCTGTTCCAGAATTACCGGCAGAGTTCTGCCGCTCAGGCGAACAGGTCCCTGCCCCTATGTGAAAATTGGCGGCCTGGATATTCGCGAAGAAATCGATGGTGGTTCCTCTTAAATACCACCACCGGTAACAACATCTCAACCGACCTCGTCTCCGCAAGATTCTCATGTCATTATTCCAGCTCCGCCGCCGATTGACGCCGTGCCTGAAGCCTAGGTGTTCCCAGGATAGCCAGGGAACGAAATTGATGTTGATAATCCCCCGAATTTAGCTTTTATTGCTGAGACGTTTGGAAGAGTGGGGAACCCTACCTTGAAAAGGTTCCGGCGTTTGCATAACATACCTCCCGGCGTTGTGCCGCCTGCAGTACAGAAGAGCCGGGCAGGGCCGCTCCGCAATGTGACGATTGAGCACATGAATCTCACGGATGATGTCACCGTGATGTCCAACCCTGATGATGAAGATTTTGTTCCTACCGCTCCGGTTGAAGAGTCCGTGCCGCCGTGTACTTCGGCCCGTAGTCTGCCGGCTAAGAGGTTCACTCGCCGGAAACAAACTGTGACATTGGCCGGGAAGAGAACCCACCGTCTATCAAAGTTCCCACTGGGCCCCACTGAAACCGAATACTCTTCTACTCTATATACTGTTTTGGATTTTATCACCGGCGAAGTCACTAGCTCTTCAAAACCGCCTGCCGATGTTACTCCTCAGTCTCCTATTCGTGACGCTTCACCAGTGTTTGATTCAGATTTGTTAGAGCATTCCCCTGACTCCTCCCCTGATGTGCCTCTTCGTGATATTCTTAATGCCTGAAGGAAAATCAAGAAGAAAAAAAAGGCTGCTCCGAAGGATGATGTTCCTACCGATGTTGATACCCCCTTCCCAACATCACATCATTCTTCGACTGTGTCGTCCACCCGTACTGCCTCAGTTCCACTTCCATCTCTTTCTCCCACGCCGACCACTTCTGATGCTTGTGCACATTCTCATTCCTCCACAGGTACTCCTTCTCAGACCCCTGAGCTTGAGGATATGGTGCCTTTTTCAAAAAGGTTTTTGACTGCTGAAGCTGCTGAGTTGTTTGCCGCTTACCAGACTCGCCACATGATCGCCGAGCGCCGAGTCCCGATTGATCTATTTGAGAAACATAACCTGATTGCCTATATTCAACATAAAGGTATGTATTCCACCGTTTCCACTGCCATGCCCTTTGTCAATGATGTTGTGGTCGAATTTTATGCCAGTCTTTTGCTCTCTTTTGCTGATTCAGAGTCTGTGAATTATGGGAAAGTTTTTGTACGTGGCAAAGTGTTTTCATTCACCCCTGCCTTAATTGATGATTTATTTGGTACTGAGTCATATCGGGGTGACTTGACGGTAGATGATATGAATGAGTTTGTTTCATTTTTGTCTTGTGGTTTGGTTAGTTCGTGGTTTGAGAAGCTCCCTAGTACTCGCCTTTCGTCTCTTTATTCTATTCTGCATAAAGTCGCTCTTTGTAATCGGGTTCCTTCCAAGAACACAACGTGTGTTACGCGGCCTCAGGCCCAGTTCTCGTTTTGGCTTGGGAGAGGAATCCAGTTTAGTTTTGGCCAGCATGTTTTTGATATTATTGCTAAGTTTGCCACCACGAAGTCTGTGGTCTCGTTGTGTTTTCCTTCTTTGATTTTCAGATTGCTGGAGAACCAAGAGTTGACGCTTCTTCCCGAGGATGTGCTCACGGGTGAAGCTGATTGTTTTTCTTTACGAGGCCAGCATACTATAGGAGCTAGAGTTATCGATCTGTCTTGGCAAGAACCTTTTTAAGCCAATGTTGCTAGTGATGTTGGGACTGCCGATCCCAACATGGTCCGCATTTCTGCGCATGTCCTTCGTGCACATGTGGCTTCGATTGATTTGCAGATGACTCAGCTGAAAGATCTTCGTCGCTCTCTCTTGGAGGCCCTTTCGCCTTCTAGTCAAAAAGGGGGAGAGGATGTTGCTTCTGAGGATGTTGATGGAGAAGATGTTGTTGCTGCCGAAGCCTTGGCCAGTCTTGCTCGGCAGAAGCGACGGAAGCGTATTCGCTCTCGCAATAAGGCTTTGAGGAAATTGAAGAAAATGCATAAGAAGAAGAGGAAGGATAGGGGTGAAGGAACTTCGACATCCCCTCGTCGTTCGAAGAGGGTTCGAAGTCAATAAGTTCCTTTATTCTGTTTTGTTTTGTTAAGTATTATTTTGAACAATGTTGGTTTGTAATATTGGTTTGAATTTTTAACAACATTGAGTGTTTTGTTTAGGGGGAGTCTTTCTAACTTAGGGGGAGTTAGTATTTTTATTTTCATTTGTGTTTGCGTCGTAGTGTTTTGTCCAAAAAGGCAAAAGGGAGAGATTGTTGAGGAATTTATTCTTGGCAATAATTTCTATTTTTTATTTGCCTTTTCTTGGGCACAAAATAAGTTAGGAAAGTAGATTTAGGAATATATTATGTTTCCTAGATTGTATTTAGGATTTGTTTTGTCTTGTTTACCAAGTTTAGAATTTTAAAATTGTCTATTTAAGACAAGAGTATCCTAAAGCTTCACAGATCTTTTACGCACGGGATTTTTCAAGAGAAGACGCACGACGCAAAGCAAGACGTACAACAAGTGAAGAACACGAAGACTACTTGGAGCCATTGATCGAGATCGACAAGCTATTCGAAGTTGCGTGACCAACGGAGAGCAGCTTGTTCAACCTAGGCGATAAGTATTTAGTATCATGTGTTTTGATACTTATGTTTTCATATATTACTTAATATTTTTGTATTGATTGAAAAACAAGAAAGTAATATAGTTTTCGGGTTTGTACACCCAAGTTTACAAGTACTTTAACTTGTGAACTGAATTTGTTTTATCGTGTTCTTAAGTTTTATTTCCTCTGCATATTTTAAATTTACTCTGGTTGATATTGTTAGTCAGCGTTGGTTAACATTGAATATCAACATCATAAAACTGAGACTTATTTTTAAAATCATAGACCTTCGTATTTAACAGATCCAGTGGAAACCATGTGTTGTATAATAGTGAGATTATAAGTTTATTTTACAACAATTGAACTTATTGATTACCTTGATCAGGTTTAGTATATTTGGTTTGATACCATGAAATATTTGTGATATATTTGAATTTCTATTAATAATACTTCATAAATAGTTGGATTTTGTGGAGACGCTACAAGAATAATACGGAGTACCTAAAAAACATGTGTGTAAAGGTGAAAAAATTGTAAGTTTTATGTGAATTTGTTGTTAAATATTATCGGTAAATATTTCTCAATAAATTCTAAATTAAGACTTTTTGTTGATAATTGAAAAAAATCTTGATGATTTGTCAATAATTATAAGAAAAAGTTGCTTGCCAAATTTATACAAATGTTAAGATAGAACAAATAATAAAATAAAAGTTCACAAAATACAAATGATTGCGTGCATTGAAATGAATGTTTCTTCTCATAATCTTGGAGATTTACATATCAAATGAAACAGTTCAATTGATCTTAGCTTGTTTGCTTTCTAGTAATTTAGAGCACATAACATTAATATGAAAATAGACTACCTATATTAGTTATGAGAACTTCTACATCAGTCACCAATATTCACTTCGCAATTATTATATTAAAAGTTGCTTACAAGTATTTGTAAATAAATAGATATAAATGCAGATGGGCGGAGGGTATGATGCTTTGAGAACACCGTAAATATTTCCATTAATTATACACATTCAGGAAGAAAATATACTTTATACTTATGATACAAATATTATGATGAACAAGAACTAAAACTGAATTCAAAAGTAAAACTAAACACATATATACAAGTACATCATGCTACAATGAAACTATATGATATATTTCAAATATCATGATACATATAACGAAATATTTGTCACTCATGTATTGAAATAGTAAAGTAGATTTATGTTAAATATCTGAAATTCGAATTCTATTATCCGTAACTGAGCTTGCCTAATTCGTCTATTTGACTATTTTTATTTGCAATATTTCTTCTGGCCCAAGTACTTGTCAAATTCAAATTACATCACAAAACAGGCGCTCGCACTAATTGAATATTTTTCCCATTGAATTTATTCACAAACTCTTAGTCATAGACCATTCTTTTTCTATCCTGCCTGCTACACTTTCTTCCACTACTATACATACAAGCAAAATATGTATCTCAAAATCAGTTGCACACATAACTAATATCTCAAAAACGGATAATAATAATTAGTATATATCTCATCTACCAATTCTCTTGTATCTGTGAACAGTAATGGAGACCCACTTCACTACCTTCCTTCTTTTTTCATCTTTCATTTTCTTACTAATCAAACTATGGAATAAACAAAAATCCCCCGCAAAATACCAAAACCTGCCTCCAAGCCCCCCGAAGCTCCCTATAATCGGCCACCTTCACTACCTCTTCGGCGGGCTCCCCCACCGTGCCCTCCACCGAGTCACACAAAAGTTCGGACCCGTCTTGCATCTCCAGCTCGGCGAAGTCTCGGCCGTCGTGATCTCATCCCGTGAGGCCGCCAAGGCGGTCATGAAGGACCAGGACCCGGCCTGCGCTGACCGGCCCGATAGCATCGGCACTAAAATCATGTGTTACGATCACACCGACATTGCCTTCAGCCCGTACAACGAGTACTGGAGGCAAATGCGCAAAATAGCCATTCTCGAGCTCCTAAGCGCCAAAAACGTCAAATCTTTCGGGTCCATCAGGCAGGACGAGGCCAACCGTCTAGTGAGATCCCTCCAATCGTTGTCACCCGGAGATGCAGTCAATCTGTCGGAAAAGATTTCCGTGTTCACGAGCTCCATCACGTGCAGGGCCGCTTTCGGTGGGGTGATGAAGGACTGCGACACATTTATGGCCCTGATGAAGAAGACGTTTACGATGGCGAGCGGGTTTGAGCTGGCTGACTTGTTTCCGTCTTTCAAGCTGCTCCATGTGTTCAGTCTGAATCAATACAAATTGTTGAGGATGCGGCGTAAGCTTGACAGCATTCTTGACGTGTTCCTGGAGGAACATAAGTTGAAGCAGAACGGTGAGTTTGGTGGCGAGGACATACTGGATGTTCTTCTGAGGATGCAGAAAAACAAAGAGCTCGAGTTTCCTATTACTGATGACAACATCAAAGCGGTCGTTTTTGTAAGTCTGCATGCCCTGTTTTGTGTACATTTTCGTCCTAATCATAGATAAGCCTACAAAACAGGGGTCTGAATATTTTATTTTTTAAAGAGTAAGAAAAAAATTCAAACCCATTGTATAAAAGTCAGGAGCGAAATTACTAGAAGACAAATTTTGGTAGTTTTTCAAAATTACAAATTTCTTTCAATTATTATGATTTCTGCAAAACTACTACTACAATGGCTGCAGCTACAAGCCTACAACTAAAGTACTAAAATTACAATTCAGCCCACACTTTCGGTATCAATTAATCTTCTTATTCTAATTTATTCTAAACTAACAGTGATTGAGAATTTGATGTCATAATAATCAGGATATGTTCACAGCTGGAACAGAAACATCGTCTTCCACAATCGACTGGGCCATGGCGGAGCTGATGAGAAATCCCCGTGTAATGGCAAAAGTACAGGCAGAAGTAAGAGAGGCCTTCCATGGAAAGACGATGATCCAAGAAAGCGATGTCCAAGCTCTGAAATACCTAAAACTGGTGATTAAAGAAACACTCAGAATGCACCCTCCGCTCGCAGTGGACGGAAGAGCATGCAGAGACGAGTGCAAAGTCGACGGATATACGATCCCTCTCAAATCCAAAGTCATGGTTAACCTCTGGTCCCTGGGACGGGATCCCAAGTACTGGCCCGAGCCAGAGAGCTTCAAGCCCGAGAGATTCGAAGGGAATCCAGTGGATTTCCTTGGGAATAACTTCGAATTCATTCCATTCGGGGCGGGAAGAAGGATTTGCCCTGGAATGAATTTTGGTTTGGCTAACATTGAGCTTCCATTGGCTCAGCTCATGTACCATTTTGATTGGAAAATGCCTAAAGGGATGAGGCCTGATGATATAGACATGACAGAGGCTGAAGGGATGGCTGTTTCAAGAAAGAATGGTTTGTTCTTGGTTCCCACGGCTTACAGCTCTTCCAACTGAAAGTCATAATATCTTTATAGCTCGGAGATATATATGGTTAAAGAACAAATCCAATATGGTAATAACAGACTGTTGTAGCAGTTGTTGTTGTTATTATTATTTTTAGTTTGCCACCAACAAGTATGTACTTTTTCTTGTTATATGGCGCCTTGCCTTAATAAGGACAATTGATGTCTTCATGTAATGTTTTGTTCTCTGATTATTATTACGTTGATGTCTGGCGAACTGTTAGTTTTTGAAAGTTTTGAAGGTATCAAATACATGCATAAATCTAAATAGATCATAAATACTAGTTATGGTGTAGTAATATCCATAATAACATTTATGTATTTTTGTGAATAATTATAGAAGAATATAATAATTTTTGTCTATGAGTTCTCATGTAAAATAATAATATTAATAGAGATAACAAATTCGTTTTACATATTGTAATATATGAAAAACTCCTGAATGAGCTAATATGTCTAATCACTGATAAGTTCTTGAATCGCACGTAAAATCTTCAACATTGATTGAATACAATCTTAAAAAACTCTCATATAATGAGCGATGTATTTGTAAACTTAGTAATCTTTATATTTCTCTCTCTCTCTATGATTACCATACTTCATCAAAAGCTAAGCAAAATATATATACTCCAAATTTTTTGAAAGAGTCATAGCTTTACAAAACAAGATTTAGATAAAAATCTTGAGATATTAAGTAGATAAGCACTAATTAAAGACTTACTAGGTAAAGGACTTTGATTATTTGTTAGATTAATTTACTAAACATTCTAGCAAACTTAAGTGTCCAGAAGGGCAAATAACACTTTTTACAAAAACAATAGATAGGAAGAATAAAACTTATTAAACAAAATAATCGACATAATTAAATTCCTATCAATGTCCCCCTTTTACATGATAAATGATAACTAAAGTTATGAAATAAGAGTTTGAATCCCTTATTTATAAGATTGACTTGTTCACCAACAAATAGGATTCCTTCATAAAGAAGATATTAAATCTCCTAATTATACTCAATTTTTATAGTAAAGGAAATATTCTGACATTAGGATTCTTGATTTTCATAATTTCATAATAATCATAAAAATTTATTATCATCATGTTATCGATCTATCGGGCACCCATAACCATATAAAACCATATATCTATATACGTCGGGTCCTAAAACCTTCTACAATTTTCATTACTTTCTTACCATATATAGTTGAGTCAATTTTTGATGTCGTATCAGTTACAATTGATTCCTTTAAGGAAGTTATTTGGTTAAAGGGTTTGTTGTCTGAAAATAGTGCTTTAGATGGTAATGTTATGTTATTTTCTGACAATCAGGTTGGGATTCAACTATTTGAAAATCCTGTTTTTCATGATCGAACTAAGCACTTGGATGTGTGTCTCAATTCCATCCATGATATTGTGTCTGAACATATTATCGATTTGGAAAATATTCCTTTTAAATATAACTCGGATGGCATGAACACTAAGTGTTTCCCCATGAGTAAATTACGAATGTGTTTGAACATTTTAAACTTTGATATGACTAATTAGGAAGTGGTGATAAATATGAGGTGAGGCGTACTTTTTTCTTGTAGGCGGTTTTTTTCGGTATCTGCACTAACTTGTTGCTGGAGATGTTGTGAGTTCGCAGGTACCCCTTTTAGACGATGATGAGACCATTTTAGTTCCTAGCAATAAACCAGTGTCGACGTGTTGATTTTTTTTTCAAGGTTGAGAATGTTAGAGTAGGCCCAAATGAATGTTAGATTTTTCATCTTAGAAAGTCAATTGCTGGATTATTAGGATTCTGGGCCAAATGAATATCAGGCCCGTAAGAAAGCTTATACTAAAACCAAAAGTCAATTTCTGGATATTCAGTTTAACTCAATCGGGTCGAGTTACTTATATCCGCAGATCCCCCTGGGTTTGATCCTGGCCGCCCACTATTAGGGTGTTGATCTTGTTCATATATCTCTACTATTTAACCCTCCCTTCACTAATTGTAATTGTGTAGAAAAAAGAAATCACTATTCTTCTTCTTCTTCTGTCGACTGTGACCAATTGTTTACGACTTGCGATTTCTTAACCCAATCCCTTACCGATCCTTAGAGCATCTTTATCCCCACTCTCCATACCCTACCCCTTTTTCAATTCTCACTCCGCCGCATCAGCAAAAGTACCCTCCACATCATTTTCCTCCCCAACCCCATTTTATCTTATTTATTCACCCTACCAATAAACTTACTATTTATGGGTCCCACATGTTCACCATTATCTATTTAAATATTTTATGAATATATAAGAATTATATATATATATTAATTAAAAAGGAAGGAAAAGGAAGGAAAAAAGAAAGGAAAAAGGAAAAAAAAAAAGGAAAGGGGATCTGCAGAGGTGGGGCCCAGCGCCCTACTCTCCGTCAGGCTAGTGCGCTGCACGCGCTCCTGTCTCTTATACACATCTAGATGTGTATAAGAGACAGCCTCCGTACTCCCTACTCCCTCCCCAACCAAACCCCCCAATAAAGTTGCTCTCTGTCTCTTATACACATCTAGATGTGTATAAGAGACAGCCTCCGTACTCCCTACTCCCTCCCCAACCAAACCCCCCAATAAAGATGCTCTTAGTGAATCGAAGACTTTTGAGAGCTGATTGTATGTGTTATGTTTTCTCACCGGATTCTGTCACCATTGAGAAGAAAGGGTTTTTGTTGGGGCTGGGATATGTATGGCACCAAGGATACGATGGCGATTCGGCAACGGATACCTAGCGGTGGCAGAATGAGTGACGACCTGTGGAGTTCTTTATGCTCTTCTCCGATTTTCTACATTAATCTGAGCCTTTTTCTAATAGTCGAACCCTAGGGTTATTCCCATCTTCATTCGTCAGAGTTTTTTGACGATTCCTTGCTCAAATCGACGACTATCCAATTGGTTAAGGCTGTATAGTTTCGTCTTTTATAAATTCTTATTTATTACTTTGTGTAAGTAATTAATTCTGCCTTAATCTTGGTTTATGTGTTTCTATTGCTCCAGGACAAGTACGATCAATTCCGTGATCGGGTAAGTAAGAACAGCAGGCTCGTTGAACTGCTATTCAGGATGACGATAATTGAAAGTAATAAAATTAATCTACTATTTTGCAATGACTAATACCGTGGGTACCAGACGTTTGGTCGTCTAAAAAATTTGAGGGTAGGTATATTAACCACTAGGGAATTTGATGTGGTGAAAAGTAATTTCATACATAATCATTGTTGGTGAGTTGTAGATTAATTTTTTAGAATTAAATGGGTTTAATAGAATTATGAGTAAAGCCCGCCCTAGGTTTAATATTTCCTCTCGATGGGCGTTTACAAAAGATTTTTAAGAACTGTATGTCAATGATAGGCCAAAATTGAAATCTTTTTTGAAAGGTAATAGTCAAAGAGTTACTCTTATCACATACAATTGAACTTCTTTGCAAGTAAAAAACTAATTACATGCGCATTGCATCTCACTTTATAGATAGAGAGTGGAATTTACACAAATAATCTTGAGTTTTTCCAATCACTATCCATAAGAGTGATTACATAGGTAAATAACTTGAAACTTATGTTCTTGACTAGTATAACAATAAAAGAAAAATATCTCCAGTTGTTGAGGATTTTATTCTTGGGAATAATTTCTTATTTAGTTGTTTGCCATTCTTGGGCTCAAAATAAATTAGGGAAGTAGATTTAGGACTTTATTTGTTTCCTAGTTTATGATTAGGACTTTAATTAGTTTCCTAGATTTTGTTTAGGATTTATTTTCCTTGTTTATCAAGACTAGGACTTTAGAACTTGTCTACTTAAGACAACACTAGGACACAAGACAAAAACATCTTTGCCACAACCAAGAGAAGCACGGAAAAGCAAGGAACGAGCGACGCAAAGCATCAAGGAAGAACACAAGCAAGATAGCTACTTCGAGCCATTGTTTGAGATCAAGAAGTTTTTCGAAATTGCGTAACCAACGGTGAAGATCTTATTATCACGGCGACAAGTATTTAGTATCAAGTTTTTGATATTTTAATTTTCATATGTTACTTCATATTTTTGTATTGATCGTGAACAAGGAGGTAATATAGTTTTCGGGTTTGTACACCCAAGTTCACAAGTACTTTTACTTGTGAACTGAATTTAATTTGTTGTGTTCTTAAGTTTTATTTCCGCTGCATATTTTTATTTTAACTCTGGTTGATGTTGGTAGTCAGTGTTGGTTAACAATGATAACAACATCATAAAACTGAGACTTATTTTCAAAACCATAGACCTTCGAATTTTACAATTGGCATCTAGAGCGGGTTACTTAACCTTTTAAGTACTGATCTTTATTTGTCTAGGTACTATGGATACAGAGGATGATGAATCTCTTGACGAGTACGAGAAGTTGAGCATTGAGCATAAACAATTATTTGTTAGTTGGGCAAAACAAGTATTCAAATTCAAGGATCTTAAGATCGAGGTGGACAAACTGACTCAGGAAAAGGATGACCAACTGAATATAATTATCCGATTGGAGTCATCCCTCGCCAAAAAGGATGATGAGCTAGAACGAGTAAAGACCGAGTTGAAGAAGGTCCAATAATCCCTCACAAATCTCAACAAGGGCAAGGCCAAGGTGGATGAGATTTTGGAATCGAGTATCTCGAATTGTTCAAAACACGGAATTGGATACAAGCATGTTCAAAAGCCAATTTCAAGGCAAAAGGTGAAGTCGACCAACTCCACAAGAGGAGAAGAAGACAATACGTGTATTATCACTGTGGTGAACCAGGTCACATACGACCATACTGCTGGAAGCTTGTTGGCAAGAAAACTCATTTATAAGGTCGAAGATGACTGCTAAATCCAATGTTGGTTTCCTGAAAACCAACACCAAAATCAACACCAGGTTAAAAAAGGTTTGGGTCAAGAAAAATGATATCAAGTGCAACATGATCTGTACCTCCCTGAAATCCCACGTCCCTGGAGCCTGGTACTTCGATAGTGGATGCTCTAAGCACATGATCGGCTCGGAAGATCTCCTCTCGAATATTGTCAAATTTCATGGAGGAAAGGTGAAGTACGGTGGAGGTGAAAATGGCCAAATCATTGGCCAAGGAACTCTTCATGTCCCTGGCATTGCGAAGCTCGAGAACGTGTTACTTGTTGAAGGATTAACTGCGAACTTGATAAGCATCAGCCAACTGTCCGATGGTGGTTTTAATGTCAAGTTCACTAATGAAAAGTGTGAAGTTTATGATGAGGGCAATACATGTATTCTTAATGGTCAGAGGACATCAGACAACTGCTACCAAATCGAAGATGCAGGTGTTCAAATTGAAGAAATTGGTGATGTTGGTTTCGATGACGGTTCTGGGAGCTCAACATCAAACCCAAGACTCAAGCTAATCAAAAATCAGACTCAGATTCAGATAAGACGCTTTCTCCAGTCACTCGTATTGAATCGATGGTAAGTGAGTTTATTATGAAAATGTCTGATACATTCGAGATGAGCATGGAAGGTAATCTCTATTCCTTTCTTGGTTTGCAAATAAAGCAACTGGATGATGGTGTTTTTCTTTCTGAGTCCAAATATGCTAAGAATCTTATATCTTGGTATAGAAAAAAACAGAATTGCATTTCTCTTTCTACAGCTAACGCCGAGTATATTGCAGCTGGAAGTACTTATACACAGTTATTTTGGATGAACCAAATGATAGATGACTACAGTCTACATAGAAGAACATTGACTGTGCTCTGTGATAATTCCAGTGTCATTGATATCTCGCTAAATCCGGTCCAGCTTTCTCGAATCAAACACATTGACATAAGGTACCACTTTATTCGAGACTTGGTTGAGAGGAAGATAGTTAGCCTTGAGCATATAGGAACAGACAGTCAGCTTGCTGACATTTTCACAAAGGTATTAGATTTTGAGACCTTCTCTCGATTGAGAAGAGATCTCGGTATGTGCATTTCTGAACCAATGTTGGTTTGTGATGTTGTGACACACCATATCAACATCAGTCACAACATCTGTATAATTTTGCATGCATTTTTATTTTTCTTTTCATACATAATCCATATGCATTAAGTTTGGTTAAAAGTGCGATAAGGTCGTGTGTTGCAATAAAAGTGATGACAAAAAGACTAACCTCTTCAATTAGGTGATTTTGGAGCTTAGCCGCGGAAACTGGTTTTCTCCCAGGTCCAAAAACAAGAGGTGTTAACAGAAATCGCTAAAGGTAAGCTATTTCTCTTCAAATCTCTAAAAATATGAAGAAGATCTTGATACAAATTGATCCAATCCTTAAATTTCACCTTCTTGAGCAATTTTGACGTAGTCATTAACTTTGGTTAAGGGGTAAGTTTCTATTGACTTCTTCTGAGGCAATGTTGGTAAATAATGTTGTCAGTAATAAAAAGCAACACTGATCGAGTCACTAAAACTGTGATGTGAATTGTTTTAACCTTTTTAGGTCATGAATTTTAGGCATCCAATAGGACATTCATACTTTGGGAAGATGCCTACTTGCTGTGCGAACTGTTGCTTGTGTTTTTGTCTTTCTTGAATTCTCTTAATTTCTGTTTTGAATCTTGCTAACCAAGTGTTTCAGTGGAGTTGTAATCGGACGGTTAGATAGGTAATAAAGATATTGATTTGGTGAGTGAAAATTTGCTTTTCAAAGGCTTTGTTCAACTAAGGTGATGGTTTATAAAAATCTAGCTCTATCCCGGTTTTAATTTGTAGTTGGGATTTGTGATTTTTATTATCCAAATAAGAGATAGTGGGCTATTTAAGCATAGAGATCGTGTGTCTTATTTTGAGAAAGAGTGGGGGAGTTATTTTTAAACTTTACTTTGTTCATCCCCTTCTTTTATCTATTGCTTACGACTTTTCCATATTGACAAAGTTAAGGTTTTTACTTTTTCTTTCTCCAAATTTTACTGCCTACGACAATCGATTTTTTGTTTGTAGTTGTTTTCAATCTCTTGCAGAATATCGAATTCACCATCACCCAACAAAGCTTCGGAAACATACTGTGCGTCTAGATAATAAGAAAACTCCACCCAAAGAGAGAAAAGAAGAAGTCCAAAGCTGCCGTGTCCGCCCATGTTGGTTCTGGTGTTGTGACACTGAAACCAACATCCCCTGCAGACAATCCTGCCTCCTCTCCAAGCTCTGATTCTGACAATGTTCCATTTACCAGTGCACCGATGTCAACAACTGCCTCCGACCACTCTGCTAGCTCTGATGAAGCTCCATCTCAAGCCGTCGAGATTCATGGAACCAATCTCCAAGAGGTTCTTGACGAGTGAAGCTGAGGAGCTGTTCTTGGGAATTCAAAATCGAGGCATGATTGCTGAGCGCCAAACCCCCGTTGATGTTTTCGTGAACCAGAATCTGATTGCCTTCTTTAGGCACCCTGGCGCCTCTTCGAGCTGGTGTCATGTCTGGTGGTTGTTCTGGTATTCCCAACATCAGTACCAACATGGTTCATTTTTCGGCTCCGTTTGTTCAAGCCCAAATTACTTTGTTTGATAACCAGGTTGCACAGCACCAGGCGCTTCGGGACTCGTTTGTTGAGGTCCTTTTGCTTTCAGAACAAACAAGGGGAGAAGATGTAGAAGACGCTACTGTGAATGTGGTTCATTTTTGTTTGTTTTAATCAATGGTTACTTCATTTAGGGGGAGTTTCTAATTTAGGGGGAGTTTTCAATTTAGGGGGAGTTTTTAGTCTTTTAATCATTTTCATGCGTCTTGGGTATTTTGTCCAGAAAGTCAAAAGAGGGAGATTGTTGAGGATTTCTTTCTTGGGAATAATTCCTTATTTAGTTGTTTGCTTTCTTGGGCTCAAATATATTAGGAAACTAGATTTATGACATTATTTGTTTCCTAGTTTATGATTAGGACTTTAATTAGTTTCCTAAATTTTGTTTAGGATTTATTTTCCTTATTTATCGAGACTAGAACTTTAGAACTTGTCTATTTAAGACAACTCAAGGACACAAGACAAAAAAATCTTTGCCACAACCAAGAGACGCACAGAAAAGCAAGGAACGAGCGACGCAAAGCATCAAGGAAGAACACAAACAAGATATCTACTTGGAGCCATTGTTCGAGATCAATAAGTTTTTTGAAGTTGCGTAACCAATGGAGAAGATCTTATTATCACGGCGACAAGTATTTAGTATCAAGTTTTTGATATTTTAGTTTTCATATATTACTTCATATTTTTGTATTGATCGTGAACAAGAAAGTAATACAATTTTTGAGTTTGTAAACCTAAGTTCACAAGTACTTTTACTTGTGAACTGAATTTAATTTTCTATGTTCTTAAGTTTTAGTTCCGTTGCATATTTTTATTTTAACTCTGGTTGATGTTGGTAGTCAGTGTTCGTTAACATTGATAACAACATCATAAAATTGAGACTTATTTTCAAAACCATAGATCTTCAAATTTTACACCAGTGTTTCATAGTTTTAAAAGGTTAATAAAGTATTTTTTGAGTTTTATCCTCTTCTATGTTTTGTTAAGGATCAAGCCAAAAGTATACTTTTCTCAAAGGGAAACAAATTTATGGTTAATATAAGTTTAACCTTCGCAAGTTCAACTCACAAGCTTTAGACTGGTCTTCTGGAGAAAAATACCAAAAAAAATTCATTTCTAAGAAGATAATAGGCCTAAATATTTGACACTATAGACTTGGACATAAAAACAATGAAATTATACACAAAGTTCTTCGATAGTACAATCTTACCTATTCAAATGAAGAGTTTTTGAAATCTTACTATGTTGCACATGTAAGATTAGAATATGTGCTAGTAAGTACAATAATAAGATTAGAATGTGTGCTTGTAACCACGTATGGGTACAATAATAAGATTAAGCATCAACTAATTCGAACACAATATATTCAGAAAGGAAAGACTCTATTTCCATTTTGATTTCATTAATTAACATACATACACCATAAATTACATATAGCGACACCATTCGTTTATTAACTTGAAACTCTAATTTAACTAATACCTACAACAATCTCTCGTTAGTCAAAAAGTAAATGAACTCTTTCTAGTTTACTCGAACAATTCCTTGAACTCCCTTTAATTTGTTTCTATCAACTTCTTGCTGATTTCTATGATGACTTTGGTGTTTATACAAAATTTCAACTTGCTTGATTAACAATCTCAAGCAACTAAAGCTCTTTTACTTTTTTTTTCTCTCTAAAAAGTATATCTTTGCAATAAACAAACAAAGACTTTATAAAGGGCCTAGAGAGATGATACATTGTATGGAAAGTATATGCAAATATCTTTCTTTTAAGTTGAAATTTTTGACACGATCCTCTTTCCTTCAATTGATTGATTGCTTTCTTAATTTTCAAGATTTTCCTTCCTTGCTTTCATCCATTACTTGTGATCTTGTCTATTTAATACTTCAATAGTATCAATTAAAGAAACATAATCCCAATAAGGGATAATTTCATTTTTGGTCCATTATGGTGTTCACATTTCACAAAATGTACGTGATATTGGTCAACATCAAATCACGTCTTCTAAGTTGGCAAATTCATCAAATATGTCTATTTTTATCACGTTAGGCCCCAAATGATGACGTGACATGATTATTTAATTTTTTATCATTTTTTTAAATTTTAAATATTAAATGAAGAAAAAAAGTCTTTTTTGCCCTTCCCATTTAGTTTTTTCCTTTCTTTCTTTTTTACTTTTTTTTTTCATTTCAGTAGCCTAGATTAAGAATCAGTAAGCCATGTCAGTAGACAAAATTTTACAGCCCACATCAATAAACATAAATAAATCTTCCTATCATCACTAAGACCATCTCCAAGAGGCTCCCTATAATGGCTCCTTAGCCAATTTATGGAGTCAAGATAATGAAATTCACTCCAACAGACTCCTTATAGGGAGTCCTCAAATTTAGGAGCTCCCTACATTTTATTCAAGCTCCCTACATGTAGAGAGCCAAACATGGCTCCCTATTATTATTATTATTATTATTATTATTATTATTATTATTATTATTATTATTATCATCATTAGTTTTTAAATTGACTCCCTATAAATGTATGATAAAGAGTTTATTAATAGGGAGTCCCTAAAATAGGGAGTTGACATAAGTAGAGAGTCTGATAAAGTAAAGTGTGATAGAGAGTCTAAAATAATAGAGAGAATTAGTTTAGGGAGTGAGATTTAGGGAGTTTAATAGACAGTTTGTTGGAGTTAGTCTCGAGAATCAAAATCTAACATTCATTATTGTTTTAACTCTTGGTTAGATCCTTGAACTAGCACACAGCCTCAAAACTCATTTCAGGAATTGAGTCAATTGATTTATTCCCACTGATTAGTTGATGTATAGAAGAACTCGATTCACACCAGGGACTTCATTGTAAATCTCTGAGGATAGATCAGAGCCATAGATTTTCACCTGTGATATCATCCAAAGATCAGAAACTCAAGCGAGAAGAAAATCTAGTTTTTTACAATGATTCTGTCAAGGCGCCTCAACCAAAACAACGAGATGTGCTCAATGAAATTATTGCGGGATTGTCTAAAAATGAAACATCGTCACAATCCAACCCAAAACAAAACCCTAATTCAATCGGATTCGAAATAGTAAACTCAATTTAAGCACGCTCGCCCCTAATTCTCCTAGCCAGCAGGATATCCTTGGGCATAATAGTCACCCTCTTCGAGTGAGTCGCATAGAGGTTAGTGTCCTCAAACAGTCCGATCAAGTAGGCCTCTGCCGCTTCCTGAATCACCGCCACAGCGGAGCTCTAGAACCCAAGACCCGTCTTGAATTTCTTGGACCAGTCTCTGGAACGACAGCTTTCGGATCAGGAGCTCACTGGATTTCTGGTATTTCCTGATCTCACAGAGCGCGATGGTTTCGGGGCGGAAATCTAGAGGAAAACAACACATATTCTTTTGTGCAATTGATTTTTTTTTTGTTGTTTTTTTTCCTGATTTCTTGCCAATTCGTGGAAAGTAATTTAGAAATAAAGGAAAAATACTAATTATGAAGGGAATGATTTTTTTTCCTCAATTTAATATGTAAAATTAAATGAAAAATGATAAGACATTAAATAATCATGCAACTTCAATATTTGAGCCTGAACGTGATTAAAACGGACCTTATTTGATGAATTTGCAAATTTAGAAGACGTGATTTGATGATGCCCAACATCACATATCTTTTTTGGAAAGTGACCAAAATAATGGACCAAAAATGAAATTACCCCTCCCAAAAAATTGGTCATTAGCCCAACTAGTATATAAAAGGAAAGTGAGTTATTGGTACAATGCATCATAAAATAATCAATAACTTGCTTGTGATCAATTATGACAATCTTCATTTACTTATAATCTCCCCATTTTGCTTTTGAGCACAAACTTGCAAAGAAAATTCTACAACAAATGACACCTACTGGAAGGACAAAATTGGAAGGACAAACTTGTCCTTCCTATAGGGTAAACATATAGGAACGATATATAAAAGTCATTCTTGTAGGTCCATTTACCTATTGGAATGACATTTGTCATTCCTATAAATAAACTTGTCTTTCCTACAAATAAAAATACCGTTCCTATAAATATAATTTTCGTTCGACGAAGCACCAATTTAATGGTATCTATTGGAACGATAAGTCCTTACAATTAAGAAAATGTCCTTCCAAAATATCACTAACCTCATTTAATACCCTCCACCTCATTTTCACCTTCTCCCCACTTTTTCAATATTAATTTTATTTTTTATTCCTCACCTTATCCTTCACTTCGGTTTTTATCCTTCACTCCAGCATCTCTTCAGCACACCCCCCCCCCCCCCCCCCCCCCAAATTTCTCCTCTTCAAATTCATGTTTGAGCATAATTTCCTTTTATTGTAATTGGAAGGACTTGTCATTCCAGAAGTTTTGAATGTCCTTCCAAAATAAATGACAGATGTTCGAGCTGTAAATTCCTCTTGAAGGACTTGAGACAAAGGTATAATTTCGTTTCTTCTCCCTACCTCCTATGTTTACGTTTGTGTTATATTTCAAGAAGTTTGCAGAAATGACAGATGAGTTGCTTCTCCCTGCCTCATGTGTTTGTTTTTGTATTATATTTCAAGAAATTTGCAACAATGTTAGATAAATTGGGGGGTGAATCCTTTTTCTTGTACTTGGAAGGACATGTCCTTCCAGAATATTGGGTTGTCGTTCCAATAAATTTGCAATGTCGTTTATTGCAGCAGCATCATTGTGGCTCTCTTTAGTCTGCCTGTATTATATGCTGGACTAATAATATCTCAAGATTTCCTTAGTTGTTAATCATTTAGGTAAAATAAAGATTTTACAGTAATATTTGTCATAAAGGAATTGGAGGACATGCCCTTCCAGAATCTTGGTTTTGTTGTTCCAATAGGTTGTCTATTTTTGTGTTTGTTTTCGAAATAAAATAATATAAATTTGCTAATGCACATCATATGCACACTCAAATAGAAAGGAAAATTGTAATTTTATGTATTATATTTTTCTAATATTTTTGGGTTCTTTTGTGTTTTGTGCTTTTATTTTCTTAATCAATCCAAAATTATATGTTTATAAATAAATGTAAAATAGATGAATTTTGTAAATAATTTATAATAGAGGAGCTAAGAATTTACCTAAATATTTTGGTCGTTTTTCTTTTTCTAGCTTTCAAATATGGTGATGGATAAGAGATGGTCGCGAATTACAAATAAAATGTCACCTAAGTTTAGGCGTGGAGTGAGTGAATTTATTAACATGTGTGGGCCTCTTGTGAATAGGACAAGCTTGATTAAGTGCCCGTGCAACAAGTGTTTAAATTTGGAGACTCTGAATTTGGAAGTTGTTCGGATGCATATTCAGAGGTATGGGTTTGATTCATCATATGATATTTGGATTCACCACGGAGAGCATTTACCAGAACACGAACCTAGTCCGTCAGTCGTTGACTTTGAAATGATGGATGAAATGAGAAATATGATGGAATACGTGGACCCAGATGATGAGTATGGGTTGGAGAGCACTGACGAGCAGTATCATAACTTGTACGAGGCAATGGACACTAAATTGTATGAAGGGATTTTATCATTCTCTTCATTAAATTTTCTTGCGAAGTTGATGAATATCAAGGTGAATGACAAGTTGACAAATAGATCATTTAATGAGTTGCATAAGTTATTGAAACTCGCATTCCCATAGATGAAACTTGTCAACTCACATTATGAGGCTAAGAAGTTGCTTGAAAGTTTGGGTCTCGGCTATGAGAACATACATGTATGTAAGTATGATTGTGCATTGTTTTATAAAGAGCATGCCAATAAAGAAACTTGTCTAGTCTGTGGAGAATCACGTTGGTGAGAGAATAGTGGAAAAGGTTCTAAAAGAAAAATTCCACATAAGGTTATGCGATATTTCCCTATGATCCCAAGATTGAAGAGGTTATTTCCAATGGAAGAGACCACAAAACTTATGTGTTGGCATAGTACTGGGTATCATACTAGTGCAGATGTTATGACTCATCCGAGGGATGCCAAAGCATGGCGTGCATTTGACGCTAGACATCCAGAGTTTTCTAGTGAGCGACGCAATGTTCGTCTTGGACTTGCGGTTGATGGCGTCAACCCATTTGGTGATATGAGTCAGGTGTATAGCATGTGGCCAGTAATATTCAAAGATTATAATCTACCACCATGGCTATGCATGAAATCGGAGTATTTGATGCTGACACTATTGATACCTGGACCTAAATCCCCGGGAAAAGATTTCGACATTTTCCTACGGCCTATTGTTGATGAATTGAAAACTCTGTGGTCAATTGGTGTGGACACACTTGACGCTGCCACGAAAAATCGTGGTTTATTTCGCATGCGAGCAGCATTAATGTGGACAATTAATGACTTCCCAGCAAGAAGTACTATGTCAGGATGGAGCGGGCAAGGTTACATGGCTTGTCCCACATGTAATGATGAAACCCCATCTATGCGCGTATTGGAAAAGATAATATACTTTGGTACTATAATGTTTCTTCCGATACACCATAGATTGATGAGTTCGCTTGACTTCAACGGTCTACCGGAACGTCGGAGTCCTCCAGTAAAAAAAAACAATGAAAGACATATTGGTCCAACTAAATCGAGTCAGACCAAAGATATCTGGGAAATTCAAAACCTATTCCATTATTCTATAAAAATTTCTTTCATCTTTGCTATTAAATTTGCAATTGAATTTTTTAAATTTCCCACGAAAACCTAGCAGCTTATTTTGTGCCTCTTTGTGCAGCGCCTTTCTACAGCCGTCTCTTTGCAAACTGATCTGCTCAAGGTATGTATTATTGACACTTAAAAAGTTTTGTTTCATGTTTTGAATAAGTTACGTATTTTTTAACAGTGAGAAAATTGACTATTTATGACTTTTGCGTTGTCTCTTATCTTTTAAACTTACAAAAACTACCCCTGAAGTTCTGATTTTTTCCTTTTCTCTTCTCTTTTCTATACTGCAGTTTCGACTTGTTGATGCAAGAGAAAAACATATTGTTGCATCAGCCAATGGAAGTGTATATGAGAGAGCAGTTATGAGGGAAGTGATCGATGTTCGACGAGGCCACGATTGTGGTATTGGCCGGACCCTCAAGGGTTCAAGATATCATGACATTCCCGAATCATCTTGTGTTTTGGCCCCCGAAACTCGTGAAAGGTCAATCGCCCCAGATGTTGTCTCTCTTACGAAACAGGTTATTATTTTCTCATTTCCCAGAACTAAATTTGTTTGAAGTAGCTGGAATAGTGATACTATATTTATATACTTTGGAGAATTTTAAGGAGTCGAAGAAACTGTGTGAATCATGATGTGTTTCATTGGGGGAACAGTTTTATGCTTTGATGAAATCAAGAAAACTTATTCTCTGACTGATTATCTTATGATGATGTGAGTCCATCGGCGTCTACTAAAACATTTATTATATCTTCGCACTATTTATACGTTTTTGTGCCTTTCTTGCAAAAATTCTTAAAATGTTGCTGTTCTTGAGGGTATTGGTCAGTCATTTTATTTTGTGTGTTACACTCGGGAAATAAAATGATGACGAGTTCACACATTCCGGGTTTTTAAACAGTATAACAAAAATTATATATATATATTTTTTATCTATTTCAATTAGTGATTAGGGCAAAGTTAGAGGGGCAAGTTTTATACTAGTTTGCTCATGATTGAACTTCATGCATATATAAATTCCATATCTCAAACACATTTGGATAATCAGGGGTATAATTATGAAAAGTAGTTGAGATTTGTAGTGTTATTTTTTTTACTAACACTAGTACGAATTCTGACCATATGGACTTATGTTATATTGCTTGCATTTAATTAGTAGAAATTGTTGTGTGTAGTATGGAATATAATTCAATGATTTTATTTCAACTAAAAGTCAGACTCCACACTACTATAAGAAGGTTCAGGTAATCAGCAGATCATAAGAGCATAAGCCTGCCTGAAATAATCAATATTTGAAGTTTGTAATTATTTATGTAAATATAATCAATTACTAAACTAGATTATATGTTGCATATACATTTATGACATCAACACAATACATATGTCATACGTTCTCATTCCAAGGTTTGATTAATGTGTTTTTATGAATAATTCCTTATTTTAAAGGTTGAACAAATGTCGAAGATCATTAATCTTCTTAAGGCAAAAGTTGGGATAGAAGTTGAGATAGAGGATATGCTTGCTGATGATGAGCCTCGTGGTGCGTACGAGCATGGTGGATCTTCACATTAGTTTGGTATTGAAGTGTATAGTTGTTTTGAATCGTTTTGATTATTTTAGCTAATGGTTTTGAAGTGTATAATCGTTTTGACTGCTCTAGCTAATGGTGGAATTAATAGGATTGGTTGATGTAATTTGACGTGTACAAGTTGCGTGTTGCAATGTATATGCTTAATATCAATTTATTTTGAGTTATTTATGAATTGGAACAAAATTTTGTTTGAATAGGTGCACAATCAATAGGAATGGCGACATGTTGCTCTTATTTGTGTAACATTATTAGAGCGGTTGTTGTTCCTATAGACCTATAAATACGAGATTTTTGAGGCGCAGAAATTTAAGAATTGGCACGAGATGTTAATCCTATTGGTATTTAAGCTACAGGAATGACATAAAGTTGTTCCAATAGATATACAGGCAAAAGTCTATAGGAGCGACAATTTTGGAACGACTTGTCGTTCCTATTTGTATATAATCTACAGGAGTGACACAAAGTCGTTCCTATAGATATACATGCAAATGCCTATAGGAGCGACAATTTTGGAATGACATGTAGTTCCTATAGATCAAAATCAAACACTACAACACTTGTAGGAACGACTTTTGTCCTTACAGTATGTGTCATTTGTTGTAATGTTCATTGTTCAACAAGTTTCTGTAGACAATATATTCATATAGCCACACATACAATAAAGAATAATTCATTCTAAATAGTTTTATTACTGGCTCAAATAAATAAATAAATAAAAATCTCCCCTAAATATAGGGCCCCCTAAACCAATCATTGCTCCACATCATCATCATCCTCTTCGGTATCCTAAGTGCCCTCAATATCATCAGTGTTATCTTCCTCTCCTTCAAGTCCCTCCTCAATCTCTTCACCTTCAATCAAAACAATCTCATTTCCTTTGCCTTTTGCACTTGAACTTATCTTTCTCTTTCCCGCGACACTTGCCCTTTCCATGTTCTTCTTTCCCTTTTGTGATCTAGAATCCAAGTTACCAACAACTGCAGCCTCGATGTGCAAAATCACCTTGCGATAATTGGCATGTTTAGCCTAGAGAACATCGAATGAAGAAACGACCTTGTTATCTTCCTTCATAGCAAATGACAAAATATTATCAGCAATAACACCAACGGGAACTAATCCTTTTTCCGATGGTTTGTCAACAGGAAGGGGGACACGAGTGGCAGTTCGAACAGTCTTTCAGCAGCACGGTGGATAATATAAGAGTTAAGGCCAAGACTTTCATTCTTATTGCAGTTTGTATTGACTCCTTGATTTTAAAGAATTGACCAAATTAGTGATAAGTAAGGGTGTAGCCATAAGGGGTTCAAAGTGTCTGGAAAGTGAGGTATGAAGTGAAAGACATGTAACCATGGTGAGTTGGCTTGTCAATGAACAAATGGTATAAAATCATTTCTTATTGAATTGAGATATAAGATTTATTAGACATGGCAGACCAATTTGTCATTCTGATCTTCTACAAAGTTTTGAGTATTAACGGAAATATCTTAGATTGTAAGGCCAAATAATAGCATCCCCACCTTTTAATACTATGGAAAAATTATCTAGATCTCATCAAATGAGTACCCTTGGACATCATCTAAGGCAATAAACTTATTTATGATAGCAGGAGAAAAATCACACACCTTATTACGACACAAAACTTTCTCGTACCGCTCAGAGCCAACATCCTTAAACATAGAAAGGAGATTTGCGTAAAATTCAAGAATAAATTTTTAATTAAAGGAAAAACATTTGTCACTATGAGAATAGGAACCTTACGCTTAATCAAGTCAAAAATATTATTATTTTGAATGCTATTAATATCCAAAACTTTCTCACACTAAAGCATCATAGGTTTAGAATAAAATGAAGGAGAAATAGCAATAATACATTGGAAACCTCCATTCCATTTTTTGTCTGTATCCATAAGTTTGAACTCCATTGAACAAACAGAAGCAGATGGTGTGGATTTCACATTTTTGTCCAAAGGACGACGAGCACTTTGGCGATGAGGTATAGAAGTTGCTCTTTTTGCCACATGTTTCACTGGCACTAGTGGATACAAAGAAACTTCAAGACCTGGTGTTAGGCCATCGGATTTGGTCGAATACCCAGAATATACCTCAGATGCCTTGGGTGCAATAAAAGGCGATGGATTGAAAATCAAATTTGTAGAGAGACATCCCAAATTAATAGTATCACTATACTTGGGTTCAAACCCATATATACTAGTGGTACACTATGTGATGATGGTATAATATGTGGCGATGGCAAGGACTTGGTGGTATTTTTTTCCATGTGGTTTGTGAGGTTAAAGTGGGAGAGACTTTACACATTGGTGGATTTTTCTTCTTCATGGTGGTTGAGGAAAAAGAACATGGATGCGAGAGGTGAAATAGGTAATAATGAGTATCTGGGTGACTCTTCAAGAAGTAGTGTTCAAAAATTTGAATTTATAAAGTTAAATGGATTAACCTCCCCAAATATGTACCATTAATCGTGTCAATATCTATCCAAAAAGAAAAATAAGAGGAAGATTAGTTCTTTATGGACCTCGTTAGTTGCTGATCCGCCCTTGAATCCTTTCAACATGGCTCAGTCTGAGCCTTAGTATGAGTGTGATTACTCTTCTGATTCCGATGATGTGTTTTGTCTCTCTGAGATTTTGTCTACTATTAAATCCAACAAGAAGAAGGCCAAAGCTGCTCAGAGAATGGGTGATGCTTCTGGTGACGTGTCACCGACTCTAATATCACATACAGCTGCTCGGACAACGGGTGATGGTTCAGGTCAAAAAATAAATTACCAAGAATTATTGATATTTCTTCCCAAAAATAAGTCATGTTAACTTCCTTGAGAATTTTGAATGCAATATATGTCTACAAAAGCAAGAAAAGGCATGAGGAATTATATATCTATATATGCAAGAAACTTTATCTTATTCAAATAGCATCACCACAAGACAAAGTGCCCCACACTTTTCCACTAAGTATAGCTAAACTCTAATTTTTCTTGAGTGAGACTCAAAAAGTATAGGAAGCTAAACTTATAACTTGTTTCGCAAACATATCACATTTTACATACCAACCACACTTATGTCAAAAAGAAGCCCTCAAATTTGTTTTGCTATGATAGTTCGAAGAAGCATACCACTTCAAATTATGTGCACAACCGCTATAAAGCTAGATGCTACCCTCTGATTTGTAGCACCAGTCTTTACATAGAGTTTCATTATGTGCACATCTGCTCTTAAGTTGGAAGGATACCCCATGGCAATATGATGTGTGGATTGATGGAGTGATCTCAACACATAGTTTATAAGGCGTGAAACCGTAACAATTTCAGAAGATAACCCCTGTGACAAAGTGATGTATTGATCAACAATGAAATCTTTATAAATAGTTTCATTAGGTGCACAACCGTGATTATTTCGAGTGTCTACCCTAGTAAATCCAGACATGGAAAGAAAAACAAAACAATTTAAACTGTTGTTACTAGCATTTTTATCCCAACAAAGAACATATTGTTCGAACAAAACTTATCAGCAGTTGTCACTATTTGCATGAAAAATTACCTGTTTTTAAGGGCATATTTATAACATTTTATAGACTACACGTATACTTTTCATGTGATTTCTTTTTTCTAATTAATTCTCGTAAAATTTTACACTTTTGGTGTATTATTTTCCATAGATAAATGATATGTTCTCGAGCATTTTTGGAAGACAAGCATTGAAAAGCCCGAGTTAGGTGACCAGAATATGCAAAAAAAGGTGGAAGAAGTGCATAAGTCAGAAACGGGACCAAAGTAGCAAAAAAAATAAATGAAGAGTTGACGTGAATTGCGGCAGTTTCATATAGCTAAGAGATAGAGCTATAAATCTTACGTAGACACCCAAGTTTAATTTAATAATTTTAATGGCCAAGAGTGATCAGAAAGACACCTAAGTTGTCACCTGAGTTATTGGTTAGGTGTGTACATTGAGTACCAAACTTAGTCTACACTCGATTTGGAACTTAAGACACAGTCGGGTGCTGTGACACCAATATCATTTTAAGAGCTTTGTTTTTATGGTTATTGGACTCCTATAAATACACTTAGAAACACATAAAAGTTCATATTGGAGGATATTGAGAGCCCAAGGATAGAGGATTGTTGCTCTTCCATCCACAGGATGATAAGACAAAGTTCCCCATGAGTCACCATGGCTTATAATTATTCTATACTCTTTTTATCATTTTTAAATTAAGTTTGTTCATGTGTTATGCAAACATGATGTGTTTAGTTATAACCATATCCAGATAAATCGCTTTGATACTGGACATGGGAGTGATTGATGGCTCTATTTTTATGATATTAAAGTATTTAGTTTGTTAATCATTTAATACTTATTCATTCTATCTTGTTTTAATTTCTTATGAGCACTTGATCAATGTTTACATTTATTTATAATACTGAATCAATACAAACATGTCAGAACAATATGAAGGAAATAAGATAGATGATGTAGATGAGGTACACGATGTTCCTTTGTCTAATGGAGGCTGTTATATTTGTATAATCTATTTTCAACTGAATTACGTGTGTCAGTCGGGAGGTGTACGGACATGTGGATAACTTAGTACATGCAACTTTTCATAACTGGAGTACGAGTTATCTTTGTGAAGTTCTATAGGGTTAGGGTTTTGATTAAAATATTATTTATAATAAGATTAAAAAGTTGTCAGTTGAAACCTTCCTCTAGAAATCATTATCCTCTCATATTTTCATTAATATTTTTATTTGGCTTACATTTGTTTTATATTAATTATTACAATCGATATTGAGTTTATAAATAAAATTGACCTTCTATGATTGAGTTATTTAGTTTTATTACTCCATATAGATACGACCTTTCTCACCATTACTACAATTGAACCCCGTACACTTGTGGTAAAATTATGGGGCGAACAATTTTTTGGCACCATCGTCTAGCGCTAATTAGAATTAACATTACGATAAGTAGTAATGTTTTACTTTAGAGGTTTTTATTTTTACTTTTATTATTATGTTGGTATTTTTTGTTAATTGTGTGTATTGTATATGTTCACACATTCTCAAAAGGGGACGTTTGCTTACGATATAAAGCTTGGGGAAACCACTAGGAAGCTAAATTTGGCGAAATGAGCCATGACAAGATGGGACGATAGACGTATGCAAATCAATGGGGCCGATGGATTAGTTCTGATGATGATATTATCACAAATGCAAGAGCTAAATGAGCACGAGAATTGGTTGAACGATGAGCACAAGATAAGTTAGAACAAGAGGGAGAGATGAGTTCATGAGAAGTTCCACATCCTCCTATTCATGATTAACTCCAGCATACACACGAGGAACCAAACTTACTGGTGAATGTATCACATTCCTATTCATGCTAATAGTTTCAAAATCAAGCATTCCTTGATTCATATGGTTTCTCAAGAGCAGTTTGGGTTTACCCTCCGAAGACCCCCATGAACATCTTGCAAATTTCCTACAAGTGTGTGATCTACAAAATATAAGCGACATGCCGATTTGTACATTTTTGTATGTGATTTTCGTGTGTTTTTTCATTGTGTTTTGTTTGTTTTTATGTGTTTTAGGTTTATCTTTTTCTCGTTTTTCTTCCTTTTGATATTTTTTGTTTCGTATCGTGTTTAATGTTTTTCTACTTTATTTTATAAGTAATAATCTAATTTTATTTTATTTTCGTATTTTGTTTTTACGACGTGCCAAAGCCCTGCAGACGCACGCAACCTGTGCCCACGTCGACACCGAGATCCGCCCACATCGATCGATGCACCATCGACACAAGGTCAACAGAAACTCTCTGAAGCATCGATTCATACTCCGTCGGTTAACGGACAAGAAGACGCAACTCTTTGTAACGTCAATCCATGCTCGCGTCAATCGACGCACTGCCTGATCGACGCGAGCACCATGGTCCACATCAATGTTGACACTCGGACCGCGTCGGTCGACGCTCCGGCGGTTTGAGCGGTTATTTTCGGGAAAACTTATAAAATACCATTGGTTTCTTCAGAAAAGTTTAGCCTGACTGGGGGGGAAAGGTTCCACATCATAGAATACCCTCGGTTCTTGTCCCCTTTCAATTTCATGCAAGATTCGTGTTAAAGAATTCGTTATTTCGTCGTTTCCATTCCGTTCGTTGTTCAAGTTGTTCTTCGTCGCTGTAGACTCGTTGTTTTGTTGTTGTTTTCTTCTGATCCATAAGTTTACTGAACTTTTATAATTTGTCATTTAGTTTAGCTTTATCATTGAATGTTGATGTTGTACTTTGGTTTTGTTAATTTAGTTTCCTTTGTTCTTCTCGTTTTTAGTTTGTACTCATTTGCTTTAGTAGTTTATTTCTGATTTCTTGCAAGCTTTGTTGTTTAGATGCTTGGTAATTTTCATGCTTTCAATTGTGAAATTTTACTTTTGAATATGTTAATGCTTATCGGGTAAAAGTTATCATTCTAAGACCTAGAGTCATTTAGAACCATCTCTCGGGATGATTCGATGCTTGATCGACGAGTCAGGATTGACAACCTTGGCTCGTAGGTAAGGTGCTCGATGAAATTCCTGAGTGATCGTGGAGATTATTCTAGGGAACTAGAACCCTCGCTTTCTTAATTGTTTCAAGGCTTTTGATTCTATTTAATTCATCGCATTAGATGTTAGAACTCTCAACCCAAAATCGGATGGCGTGTTTAGTTTAGTCTTTCTTTCGTTTTTATGTTCGTAAAATCAAACACCGGAATAACTTTCGATTAGTCTTTCTTGTGATTCGACTCGAGTCCAACTTACAACCTACAGTTGCTCCGTTCTCTTGCGGATGAGCTTTTTATTTTTAAATAAAAAGTAGGTGTAAAAAGTTCGATTCAAAATTTATGCCACAAGATTCCTTCCATATATATTTGTTTCCATTTTATTTTACAGACAAAATGATCCATTGGTGGAATTTTGTGGATGATGGGAACATAAAAATATTCAATGAATTGATTGATAAGTTTATTGCATAAAACCCACGTAGACAAAGACAATTCACTTAACGAGTTAGATTACAAGGTTTACACAAGACAATTCATAGTCTTTATATGAGTTTTGGGATAGATTCCGAGAGCTAATTTAAAAGTTTCACCAACATAATATTTTGGAGACACAACAAATTTTTTTCTTTTGTAATGGATTGAGGAGTCAAACTTTAGCTTTGATCAATGCGGAGACCAAATGATCGTCACTACAAAAAACTACGAGAGATGATTTTACTCTTGTTGAAGATATGGCCACCACCAATTGTCAATAGCCTTCCGAAGGTCAAATGAGGAGGGAGTAGCCAAGGTGAAAGAAGTGTATTCTATCAAGGAAATCTCCGCTCAATTGAAAATTCTAACAAATGAATTACATTCAAAGACCGATGGAGAACCATTAAATAATAAAAATTATCCGCCAGATCTATTAAATGCATATTATATGGGGTGGGTGGTTTTACAACAATAATTGAGGAGATTTTTATCCTAATTATCGAAATAATGACAAACTTCCATATAGTAATATGAAGAACGTGTTTCACACACCTTCAAATTTCAAAGTTGTTAATGTAGAGATAGTTGAAGAGAAGAAACAATCCCTGAATCAATTCTTAAATCTTTTATGAAGGAATAATCTCAGCATTTCTAAAAGAGCGAGGCAAAAGTAGATGCGATTTTTAATTTAATGATGGTATTGAATAAGAATATGTGATTATAATTGAATAATCTTGATACTCAAGTTTGTCTTTCTGCCAAAAATTGAGTAGAGTCTATGAGAAGAGTTAATTCCAAGCGATATAAAAATGAACCAAAAAGTATCGGGTAATGTTTCTATTCTAAGTGGAGTGTCATAAATGTGCAAAGAACATAAGAGTATCAATAGGCAAGAGATAGATGAGTTATAATATATTCATGCATTGTAAAGAAGAAAGAAGATCCCGGTGGTTTAGTGATATTGTGCATCATTGAAGAGTTTGGTAGTAGAAGATCACATTGTGATTTAGATGTGAGTGTGAACATTATATCATTGGCAACATTTCATAGATATCACTTGGAGACTTTTTAGGGGTCAAGAAATATAAGTGTTTTGAGAAGAAGCCACAATCAATGGAAGAAGAAGAAGAAGAAGAAGAAGAAGACATGTTATCAGTGATTTTTTTTGGGTTTTGACAATCTTGACCAATCCAATGGAGATAATGGAACAAGACCATTACTCGTGATCAACCAAAGCACTTTAATAAGAAATTACATCTTGAGTTTGTTCTGACATTAATAAGGTGACCGTTCATGAGATAGAGGTGCTTTATGAAATGGTTTATGATGAGGAGATTATAATTGGGATATTATTTGTTAAAAGTATGTGGAGATTACAATGAATGTAATGACATTTGCATCGGTGGTCTTAAAAATTCTTCTTATGCTTATTTTAGAGTGAGCACAGAAGGATGGATACCGGTAAGAGGTTCAAAATTCATTGATATTAGGAATACAAATATTTTATGAGAAGGAGAGAGAGTTGGTGTTTTTACCTCTATAAAACAAGGTATGCACGAGAACTCATCCACTTGAATTCTTACAATCTTATGACATTATGTGGTAAGGAGAGTTAGACTATTGCTACATTATTCTATTTGGAATTGATTTAGAAGGAATTAATACATGAACCTCAAGAAGTTTTGAGATCAGATGAAGATGCAGAAGAGAGCTCTTTTCGACGGTCGAAACATTGGTAGCCTCTTAATTGAGGTGTTTCGTACATTCTCTATTATTGCAAATTATATTTCTTATCTTGCTTTATCATATAATTTTGTATAAATTTCAGGGTAATGATATGCATTAGTAGAGTTAGAAAATTGTATCTTATCTTGAATTCATGTAGTTACATGCTAGGATTTTATTCTTTTTAGCATGTTTATTGCTTTAATTTTTTAAGAGATGAGGTCCAATCGTTCTTGTTGTAATGTTACAATCAAAGGAATGTTTGAGGGTTTATTGTGTTTACATGATGTTGAAAATTGTAGAGTCTTGTAGTCGAATCGAGGATTGATAACAATTATCTTTGGGGCTGTTTAGACTAGGCTTTGTTAGGATTCTGAATTCTGGTATTCAGAATCTTGAGTATTGAGAATTCTGAGAATGGTAAGAATCTTTGTTTGTTATAGGATTCAGAATCCTTTACCTTTTACTGTAGATGTCAAATCATGTCTGGAAAGTGGATGATAATGTATTTTTATATTGTATTTGATGTCCAATCATGTCTGGAAAGTGGATGTTAATGTATTATTCTATTGTATTTAGTAATATTTAATTTTTTAAAATATAATGATGATGTGATAACATAATTGAGTGTGGGGTAAGGTGTAAGAAATTGTTGGTTGTGGGTTGAAATTTGAGTCGTAGAACAAACGAGGATTGAGATTTAGAATCACAATCCTGGTATGGCGAGTCCTAAACCAAACAAGCCCTTTGAACTTACGAATCCATTGGAGTTTCCGATTGTTATGTTCACTTGTCATAGATTTTGAGTTCATTATGATCTTAAAATATTTTGAAGTTATGTTTTATGGAGTGATTCATTCATTATGTGTGGGTTCTCCAGAACTTGCCTTGGGTCTTGGTCAAGGCCTAGATGCATGTGGTTTGTGATAAAATAATCATTGGCAATTTTTGTTTGCCATGTCAAGCCTTCTTAAATAAAGTAACTTCATTACATGAAGATTTCTCTAGTTAGCCCATTCGAGAAGCATATTATTTATTTTCCACATAACTATTGTATGGCCTTGATTAGTTTATAATCTTTGTTTTTTGGTTTTATATTTTTATGAGAGTTGATCAATTATGTGGGTAGAATAGAGTAGAGCGACATTTGGGAAACTGATGTTTGTAAGGTTGTAATAAAAGAGAGAAACCATATAAACTCTCATCTTTTGTTTATTTCATTCATTTATTAAAAAAATTTGATAAAAACATAAATAAATTGACAAAAGAAAATAAAAAATCGATCGACCTACATTATTAAAAGCCGTTTAGTTTAAATTTTTAGTTATATCCTATTGTTTGCTTGCAAAATTATGTGTTTTTAGGTTGTATTTTATATCATTTTATATACCACAAGTACACTTTTCATGTGATTTTTCTTTTTTTTTTGTAACTCTTTAAAAATATTATGATTTCGGTGTTTTTTTGTTTTTTTTTTATAGATAAATGATAGGTTTATAGGACTTTTTAAAACACAATAATTGATGTAGGTTAGATGATCAACGGATGCACGAGGAAGGAAGAAATACTAGTAGACGTCGAAAATGAGAGCTACGGTAACGGAGGTATAAATAATTGAAGAAGATATGTTTGTTTTGTATTTAAATCAAAACTGTAACACCCTGATTTTGATAAAACAAATATATAGTTTGTAACTTAAAATATAATAAAGTAGACTTGGCGTTACGTACATATATAATTGTAAAATCAAAAGAAAAATAGATAATTTTATATAACCATGAGTTACGCAGCGGAAATAGTAATTAGAAAATAATACAATTTCTATCAATTTTAAATTGGTATTTTAAGGTAAAGTCTTCTCGGTTTTAAATCCTTTTGCAACGATCCATCTTTAAAATGGTAAAATAAAATATAATATAATTTTGACTTTACTAATTAAAAATAATTTTAATGAAAAATACCTCGAAATCATAACTTCTAGGCCCCCTTTTTATAATGAAACTTTTAGGCCCCATTTCAAAAACAAATAAATAAACCGAAAGTAGAATTTAAATAGAGATATGCAATGTATAAAAATATATCTTTTAAAAATAAAAGTAAGGATATCAATATTTATATATTTTTGCCCACGCTTTTGATGCGCTACTCTGATATATATAACCTTTTGAAATAAAATGTGGATAACTGATAAATAGAACTAGAAGTCAAATCGACATAGATTTAAAGTTATTGAAATTTTACTTAATCATCCACCTCCAACGTCACTCGTTACTCGGTCTCCTCAACCTGAAATTTGTTAATGATAGGGTGAGATTTCCACTAACTCAGTAGTTACACCGACATATCTCACGTAAATCATAAAACTCAAAAATAGCACATTGAACCATATAATTCATAGAATATCAATTTGGAAAAACGTAGACATTGACTGCAGCTAGAACGCGATAAATTGTAACGGCTATCGGTTCTAATTCATGAATTTTAGAAGGACGTCGACTTTGACTGCGCAGCTAGAACACGATGACAACTTGTAACGGTCACCAGTTCTAATTTCATTGTGGTTTTAGAAGTTACTTTGACTGCAGCTAAAACGCGATGACAACTTTTATGGTCACCGGTTTTAATTCGTGGATAGCACGTTGGGTTGAACCCTTTGTCTATATAAGTCGGTTTTAGAAATAAGTTGTACTCGAGAATACATGGCACACATAGCAAAAAAATTGAGAAATACAGTTTAGCACAAGACAGGTCGGTGGTCCCTACCTCATAAATAAGTCGTTGAAAGTTGAGTGAAATGCACGTGGTTGAATCCTATGTCCCGTATTGCTCGTCACCTAGTCAATTTAAAAATATACCTAATTAGAATATATATTTAAATAGATTTTGAAATATTAATATATATATATATATATATATATATATGTAATTTAAAGTTCATAAAATATAAATAATATTAAAATAAATAATAATGGACTGAATTGAAATTTAATAAGTTTTATTGGGGCTGGATTGGGAGTTTTCATAAGTCAATGGGCTGAATTGAGGTTGTTGGAAAGCTAAGGGTTCAATTGAAAGGATGACGAAGGTCTGGGGGTCAATCGAAAAGGTGTTAAAGCTTCTGGGTTTAATCTGTAATATTTGGAAAGATTCATTGGATTATATATGGGTTTCCAGCCCATTAACCCTTCAGAACCTGTCTCTCATCCTTTCTTCTCTAGAAAAGAAATCGGCCAGCAACGGGAAAAGGATCCGGCCGGCCACACAGCACCCCTCCTCCTTAGTTGTCGCCGGCGGCCGAAATATTGCAGCATCGGCGGCGGCGGCGTCTTCTTTTCCCAAACCTAACATTAGCACTCTCCTGGACCATTTTGAGGACGCCGACGGCTTTGCGGCGGCTCTGGGCAGCGGCCTAGCGGCGACGGCAATAAGGGCGGAAACCAGCGTTTTTGTGCAGGCGGCGTTTGGCAAGTGGTACGACTGCAAGGTGGCAGCGATTCATGTGGGCCGCTGGGTTTCGGGTCGTAGCGGTTTGGGGGTTTGGATTTCAGTTGCCGGATTGTGAACGGCGGTTGGTGATTGGGGTGGCGATAGTTCGGCAGGTTCCTCGGCCGGTTCTCTTGGGGTTGATGTGGCCGTGGTGGTTGTTTGAGTTTGGACAGGGGTCCGATTGGGGCTGTGGTGTTGGTTTGTTTTGAGTTCGGGCCTGGGTTAGGGTTTGATGATGGATTCGGGTCTTCGAGGGCCGTGGCTGATTGGGGTTTTGGTTTGTGGAAAAATTTCCTGGAGTTGTCGGGTTGGATGGTTTTTGGCAAAAGTGATAGCTGAGGTGGCGATGGATGATGACGTTGGCGGTGATGATGGTTGGAGTTAATAGGAATTCGGGATAAATTGGTAGGGATTAATTTGTTGTTGAAAGTTGCTGTTTAGAAAATAAAAACTAAGCTCTACCTGATTGACTTGAATGTATCTTGTGAAAAACTAAAGATGAAAGTGTGAAATAGTTGAAGGTGAGGTTTCATATATATATATATACTTAAGATGGAATCCTATTCCTTTTAAGATTAGAATTGTTAAAATAATAAATAATTAAATAATTAAATATTAAGAAGTTATAATAATAAATATAAAAGTCGAGATATATAATTTATTTGGCAAACGAACTATCAATACGTTTAAAATAGAATTCTTAAACTATTTAAAATTAAAATATAAAATCGTTTATGGTGACGAACTTGGGATTAAAATTATATTTTAATGCATGACGATAAATAGGAATATAAAAATATGCAATTGATACGCGGGTGTTACAAAAACTCTTACATATAATGTCTGATTGAGATGACTCATGCAGCCACAAAAAGAAAAGAGATATAGCTAAAATCTTTATGAAGACACCTTAAAAGATATTTGTCTGGCTTGCCTGTCGAAATTAACTAAGTTTGATTTGATGATCATGTCTTTTGAGTGTGTATAAGTGCATAAATTTTTCAAAATTATTATTTATATATTATAAAATGGTACTTGGACGCAATTGATTTTGTAAAACCTTAAAAGCAGCGTCAATTCAAAACTTTTTCATGCAAAAAGCTTGTGAGTAGCCTGAGTAATTATCATCATTGCATGTGCTTGAATAAGTTTCAATCTTGATATCTCTTTGAAACCGCTGTGTGTAGTTGACTTTGAGAATGAGGTTAAGGCACAGAAAAAAAACCCTATTTCCGGCTATATCCATATATTCTTAGCCACTATAAATTTCGAATGAGCCAATCATAGCCAAATAATCCATGCCTATAGCCATGTGTGTTTTGAGTCGACCCCTACAAACCATTAAAAGCGTGGGGTAGGAGTTTGTTATTTTTATTGGTTATTAGAGTTTTGGAGTTTTTATTAGAAATTTATGATTTTATGAATTTTTGTAATAAAAAACCACCATCCATAAAGGAAAAAAAAAAAAGACCCCATTGAGGAAATTTGCAGACCCCTGTGCCCAAATTTAGTTCCCATTATTTTTGAAGATGTTGAGGGGGATTTTAGCAAAACGAAGGAGAATGGATTGTGTGTTGATAAATTCTTATGTTCGACCGATTTCCTCATTTATCCAAAGGTAGTGGATCACCATGTGCCCAAAACTTTTGTTGATATGTTTATGGTGATAGATTATTCACTTTTTCGACCACCGAAGCGAATTGGAGTTTTAGTTCTGCGAATTGCTTACCATGCGCGCCTTGGAAAATTACATTGCATATGCTTACTTTTGGAGAATACTAAGGCATGGCACGATCGTCACCTTTTCTTGGATCCGGGATAGCATCGTTCGTAGAAGGCGTCGAGCTTTCGACGTTAAACAAGCGCTTCTTGGGAGGCAACCCAAGTATTCGTTTTATTTTCTTTTTCCTTTAAGTTTTACTAGTTAGTTTGTTTTTGTTCGTTTTTTGTTTTTTTTTTTCCTTTTTAGGTTTTATTCAAGACATTTTCGTTCACGTGACTAGAGACGAAAGATGATTGCACAAGTGCTCTTTGGAGAAGCTCGACTATTTTCAGGGACGTTTTCTTATTCCCTTTCTCCATTGCTTTTATTTTCTTATACTCGTTTATGGCAATCAGGGGATTGCCGAGTTTTTAGAGGGGGGATGGTTGAGAATGATTTATATTTGAAAATTGTGCAAAAATTTGAAGATTTTTACGTGATTGATTACTATTTCTGCGCTGAATTGTGTTTGTCTGGCTTGCCTGTCGAAGTTAACTAAGTTTGATTTGATGATCATGTCTTTTGAGCGTGTATAAGTGCATAAATTTTTCAAAATTATTATTTATATATTATAAAATGGTACTTGGACGCAATTGATTTCGCAAAACCTTAAAAGCAGCGTCAATTCAAAACTTTTTCATGCAAAAAGCCAGTGAGTAGCCTGAGTAATTATCATCATTGCATGTGCTTGAATAAGTTTCAGTCTTGATATCTCTTTGAAACCGCTGTGTGTAGTTGACTTTGAAAATGAGGTTAAGGCACAGAAAAAAAAACCCTATTTCCGGCTATATCCATATATTTTTAGCCACTATAAATTCCGAATGAGCCAATCATAGCCAAATAATCCATGCCTATAGCCATGTGTGTTTTGAGTCGACCCCTACAACCCATTAAAAGCGTGGGGTAGGAGTTCATTATTTTTATTGGTTATTAGAGTTTTGGAGTTTTTATTAGGAATTTATGATTTTATGAATTTTTGTAATAAAAAACCACCATCCAAAAAGAAAAAAAAAAAAGACCCCATAAAAAAGAATAAAAGGGGGATAAAATAAAAAAAAAAGAAATAAAGAAAAAAAGAAGGATGGTGAGTCTCGTGAATTTTGTTAGTCATTGCCTACGCGTTTTATTAAGGCTTGTGTTTATTGTTTATTTTATGAAGCCTAATGTTTAAAAGGCAAAGAGCTGAGTTGTAATAAGAAGCATATCATGAGCTTCAATTGTGTTTAAGTGGTTTGAGCTTCAAGTCGGTTTAGAGTAACGAGTTGAGAAATAGCCCTATGTTTAAAGGCTACGTTATGAGTGTTTAGTGAGGTTTTTATTTTTGAACGAGGTGAAGCGTATTGCTTCTTGATTAGAATAGGTTTGGTGAGTTATTGATCACGTTAGATCATGAGTTAGCCACACGACTTATATATTCCATACCCGTCCCAAAGAGCCTTACATTACAACCCAAAAAGACCTTTTCCGATTTTTAGTTCGATAACACACTTAATTTGCGATTGAAAAGAGATTGATTTTCGATTCTTGCTTATTGTGCTTGTATTTTGATGATTTGAGCGTAAACACGTCCCCATAAAAAATTCTTGAGTGCTTGAGCGTACACTTATATATATTACCCTTTGAGAGGATGCATGATTTTGTTTTTGAAGTGACAATGTAATAAAGGTGGAGTGTTTGAATTTGCGTTACATGTATCTATATTTTCAAAATTATGTATGTAGTACGACACGACTCATTGCTTGGACTGATTTTCATACTTATTATTCTTTGAAATTATCGTTTGTTCGAGGACGAACAAACCAATAAGCGTGGGGTATTTGATTAGCACAAATTTGTCTTGATTTTATTTAGTATTTTAGTTCTTTTTTATTATTGTTTTCGATGAAAGTTGGATAGATTGAGCATATTTTTCGTATTTTCTTATCTCCAACTTATTTTATCATATTTTAATTATAATTAATTAACTTTATATTTATTTTAGGTATTTTGAAGTGTTTTGGTTTGGACGTAGTCAAGAATGGGCAAACGATGTAGAGTTTCAGCGAAAACGGGCCGCGATTTGAAAAATGTGAAGCTGCCAGACTTTCTATAACGGTTTTCCATCTGGAACCGTTATAGTATCCATGCCGACCGCTGCGCTGCCGAGTGCTGCCGAGCCCTGCCGACCCTGCATCTGCCTGCCGACCGTGCCGCGAGGCTGGCGCGAGCGCTGCCGACCCATGCTCACGCTGATATTCTATAACGGGTTTCTTCTGTAACCGTTATCGAAACCCTGATCGACAGCAATGCCCCCAAACTCTCTGTCGCGTCACGACCAGCGTCACCCTTTGACAACTGTGAAGCGTCGATGTCGACGCACCCGCCGACCGTCCGCGACGCGCACGCCTTGGCAGCACCGACGTCGAGCAGCAGCGCGCGTCAGCCGACGCACCGTCGATGCGACTGCCCAGAAAATGCGTTTTCACGCGATTTTAGGTTTTCTTGGCCCTTAAGACTTCCCAAAACTATAAATACCTATGTATTTCGTATTTTTAACATACACTATCATATTCTTAGGGTTTCTAAGGCCTTTTGGGGGCTGACAACCCCAACAAGTGCCTTCGATTTCTTAGTTTCTCTTCATAATTCTTAGTTTTTAGACTTTAGATTAGTTATTAGATAGTTTAGATTCAAGATTTCTTCACCAAAACGCTGCGGTTCGTCTTAGTTTAATAGTAAGTAATTATTCTCTTTGCCTTTTAATTTAGTTGCATGATTTCAATTAGTTTAATTAATTATTGCTTCCATGACGAATCGTGATTGTGATTTTGTTGGGTTTATTATGTGATTGTTTTTTGGCTAGATCTTATGGGTCTAGAGCCTAGATTCGTTGTGAACCATCAATTGGGTTTTCCCAAGCGATCGTGGAGACGAATCAAAGCCTCTAGAACCCTAGTTTTCTTTAATTTGTTTTAAAAATCTTTTAATTAATTTAAATGAATTCTAGGTTTAATTGCT
Organism: Phtheirospermum japonicum; assembly: GCA_014905375.1. Taxonomy (NCBI): domain Eukaryota; kingdom Viridiplantae; phylum Streptophyta; class Magnoliopsida; order Lamiales; family Orobanchaceae; genus Phtheirospermum; species Phtheirospermum japonicum. The sequence continues at coordinate 410,400 of BMAC01000304.1, read as the reverse complement.
CTTAGATAAATTTAATCTTAGTTTTAGATAATTAATGCTTAGTTTTAAATGATCTCTAGACTTAATTAATTAGTTTATAGCTTAAGTAATCTTTAGATTTAATTTATTGCTCTTAGTTTAATTAATCTCTAGTTCTTAAAACTCTCAAACAAACCCCCCAGTTCGCGTGTTAGATTAGTTTTATTTTTATTTTCTTATTCATTAAAACAAACACAAAACGAACTTCCGAATCTAGTCTTCCTGTGAGATCGACACGAGTCAACTTAACCACCTACAAGTGATCCCGTACTCTTGGGGGCGAGCTTTTTAAAATTGACAACTTTAAATAAAAGTAGGTGCAAAAATTTCGAATCAAAATTTTGGCGCCGTTGCCGGGAAGGCTAAAGGTTGTGATTTTTGTGTTTGCTCTTCGTGACCCTTCTATTTATATTTATTTTTATTTTATTTTTTTCGTTTATCTTTAGTAATTATTTGTGATTTATCTTTGTGTTTGTTTTTCTTATTTTTCGCTGGTACGTTTAATCTTTTGCGTTGAGTGTTGTGTATGCAAGGTACATCCCTCGACACCTAGGTTCAACGACCCAAAAAAAAATAAAAAATTAAAAAAAAATGAGAGAATGTCTGAATACGGTATAACGTTAGATTGGCGTGGCTTTCCACCGGGCTATCCCATTGAACTCCACGATGCGGGATTACGATCTTGACTATTTCTACATAGAGCGAATCCTGATTTTTTATGGACATCCGAGCGAGGATCCAGTGAAATTTTTCCAAGAATACGAGGACATCACCCGGATTTTCCCTCTTCTAGGCCTTACGAGAGATCAGGTGAGGATGCGACTCTTCCATTATGCTCTAAAAGATCGGGCAAGAAAATGGTTAAATTATGCAGAGCCCGACTCTTTACCAACGTTGGAGTACGTGTACGATCGATTCATGAGGAAGTTCTACTTACCTAAATTTTTTATGTGATCGTTGTGGAGGCCGAGGGCATTTGGCTAATACATGCATAGTACCATTTGACGATAAACCACAAGATCATGTTATCGCCATCCAAAATTATACGAGCTATGCCTCCCCCGACTTGATTCCTTCCTACCCGAGCTATGAAGACTATAAACCATATGATCAATCTTTGGTGAGGCAACAAGGTCAAGAAGCCGAGAGTATTTGTCAACAAGATGAAATTGTGCAATTAACTATGCCGGAATATGATTTTCCTGAGACTCCAAAGACTATAGAGGGTGTGACAGTCTTCGATGCTTATACTAAAATAAATTTCACCTTACGAGCCATGGTATTTTGCACGATAAATGATTTTCCAGCCTATGGTAACTTGTCAGGTTATGCAAATAAAGGAGCTAAGGCATGCCCCATTTGTGAAGATGAGACAATTAGTATTTGGTTGAGAAATGGTAGAAAGAATCTGTACATGGATACCCGAGCCTTTCTCCCAATTCAGCATCCTTATAGAAAAAAAGAAAGATTTTCAATGGGAAAACTCTAAACCGAGTTGCTAGATCGCCAATATACGGACATGCAGTTTACGATCGTGTTAAAGATGATGATGTTGAGTTCGGAAAACTTTCTAAAATTGTCTCAACGGGTGGTTGGATGAAGAAATCCATATTTTGGGGTCTACCATACTGGGAACATTTGTTGGTTAGACATTATATAGATGTGATGCACGTTGAACAGAATGTATGTGATAGTGTTATTTGGATATTATTAAACATACCGGGTAAGATAAAAGATAGTATTAAGTCTAGACAAGACTTGGTGGAAATTGGGATACGGGAGAAGTTAGCACCGAAAATAACTGACATGCGAACCTACCTACCTCCAGCTTGTTATACCATGTCTAAACAAGAGAAAATCAGTTTTTGTGAGTGTTTTAATAAAATCAAGGTTCCTTCTGGTTATTCTTTGAATATTAAAAAGTTCGTTTCAATGAAGGACCTGAAATTGTTGGTATGAAATCTCATGATTGTCATATCTTAATGCAGCACATATTACTAGTTGCTATTTGAGGCTCATTACCAATAGATGTGAGGCGTACCATAACAAAGCTTTGTCTTTTCTTCAACGCAAATTCAAGTAAAGTTATTGATCTTGAGAAATTAGATGATTTGAAGGCCGACGTTGTTAAACTTTATGCGAGTTTGAAATGTTTTTTCCTCCATTGTTTTTTGACATTATTGTTCACTTAATTGTCTACTTAGTTCGAGAAGTTAAGTTTTGTGGGCCGATTTTCTTGAGGTACAATGCACCTGTTTGAGAGATACATGAGTATATTAAAAGGATTTGTGAGGAATTATTCTCGTCCTGAAGGGAGTATCATTGAAGGTTACGCTGCAGAGGAGGTTATTGAGTTTTGTACAGATTATTTAGCGAATTTTGAAACTATTGGCATTCAAAATCTCGCCACGAGGGAAGGCTTGCAAGAAAAGGTACTGTTGGGCTCAAAGCCTTTTTCGCAAATTCTGAAATGCGCATCCAGGCACACAAACTCGTATTGCAACACATTTTTTAGGTCAATCCATACCTCGACTGGCACATGTCCATTTTAAAACAGCAGAACCCTTCGGAAGATGAAATATGGGTGACCAGGGAACATATTTGCACATTTAATAAATGGTTCAAAGAGACAGTAATGCAGGAGTTATCTAGGACACCTAATACTATCACTGAAACAGTCAAGTGGTTAACATATGGCACTTCTTTACATGTGAGGTGTTATGAATGTTATGGCATCAATGGGTATACGTTTTACACGAAACGTCAGGGCGATAAAAGTGTACTGCAGAATAGTGGTGTCTCAATAGTTGCATTAACAAGCGATTATTCGAGTTCCAAAGGTAAAGGACCAGTGGATGCTTCTACGTTGTTCTATGGGTCATTGAGGACATTTGGGAACTTGACTATAAATTGTTCAAGATTACTCTTTTTCGATGTAGTTGGGTCGACAACTGATAGGGTGTGAGGGTAAATGATTTGGGATCCACTTCAGTTGATTTTAGTCAATCGCGTTATCGGGATGATCCATTTATACTTGCATCACAATCAAAACAAGTCTTTTATATTTCTGATCCTGCCGATTCTAGGTGGTCTCTGGTCCTCCATAGCAAAAGGAGTATTGTTGGTGTTAGCAATGTCATAGATGAAGACGAGTACGACCACTTCAATGAAACACCACCTTTTTCCATTGGTATTAATGAAACTCCAATAACCTTAGGAGATGGTTATATTCGTTCTGACCACGGAGAAGGAGATTGGATTGACAATCAAGAATAATATACTTTACGTGTAAGATTATTTTTTTCAAAAAACAAATATACTCAGTCATAATAAATTATAGCGGCTACACATGACTCATTTTCTTTCAATTATAAAC
>BMAC01000304.1:371212-406981 GCA_014905375.1 Phtheirospermum japonicum | reverse complement strand
TAAAAAAGAATAAAAGGGGGATAAAATAAAAAAAAAGAAATAAAGAAAAAAGAAGGATGGTGAGTCTCGGTGAATTTTGTTAGTCATTGCCTACGCGTTTTATTAAGGCTTGTGTTTATTGTTTATTTTATGAAGCCTAATGTTTAAAAGGCAAAGAGCTGAGTTGTAATAAGAAGCATATCATGAGCTTCAATTGTGTTTAAGTGGTTTGAGCTTCAAGTCGGTTTTTTTTTTTTAGGTTTTATTCAAGACATTTTCGTTCACGTGACTAGAGACGAAAGATAATTGCACCAGTGCTCTTTGGAGAAGCTCGACTATTTTCAGGGACGTTTTCTTATTCCCTTTCTCCATTGCTTTTATTTTCTTATACTCGTTTATGGCAATCAGGGGATTGCCGAGTTTTTAGAGGGGAGGATGGTTGAGAATGATTTATATTTGAAAATTGTGCAAAAATTTGAAGATTTTTACGTGATTGATTACTATTTCTGCTCTGAATTGTGATTGATTAACTAAGTTTGATTTGATGATCATGTCTTTTGAGCGTGTATAAGTGCATAAATTTTTCAAAATTATTATTTATATATTATAAAATGGTACTTGGACGCAATTGATTTCYCAAAACRMTAAAAGCAGCGTCAATTCAAAACTTTTTCATGCAAAAAGCCAGTGAGTAGCCTGAGTAATTATCATCATTGCATGTTCTTGAATAAGTTTCAGTCTTGATATCTCTTTGAAACCGCTGTGTGTAGTTGACTTTGAAAATGAGGTTAAGGCACAGAAAAAAAAAAACCCTATTTCCGGCTATATCCATATATTTTTAGCCACTATAAATTCCGAATGAGCCAATCATAGCCAAATAATCCATGCCTATAGCCATGTGTGTTTTGAGTCGACCCCTACAACCCATTAAAAGCGTGGGGTGGGAGTTCATTATTTTTATTAGTTATTAGAGTTTTGGAGTTTTTATTAGGAATTTATGATTTTATGAATTTTTGTAATAAAAAACCACCATCCAAAAAGAGAAAAATAAAAGACCCCATAAAAAAGAATAAAAGGGGGATAAAATAAAAAAAAAGAAATAAAGAAAAAAGAAGGATGGTGAGTCTCGGTGAATTTTGTTAGTCATTGCCTACGCGTTTTATTAAGGCTTGTGTTTATTGTTTATTTTATGAAGCCTAATGTTTAAAAGGCAAAGAYCTGAGTTGTAATAAGAAGKATATCATGAGCTTCAATTGTGTTTAYGTGGTTTGAGCTTCAAGTCGGTTTAGAGTWACGAGTTGAGAAATWGCCTATGTTTAAAGGCTACSTTATGAGTGTTTAGTGAGGTTTTTATTTTTGAACGAGGTGAAGCGTATTGCTTCTTGATTAGAATTGGTTTGGTGAGTTATTGATCACGTTAGATCATGAGTTAGCCACACGACTTATATATTCCATACCCATCCAAAGAGCCTTACATTACAACCCAAAAAGACCTTTTRCGATTTTTAGTTCGATAACACACTTAATTTGCGATTGAAAAGAGATTGATTTTCGATTCTTGCTTATTGTGCTTGTATTTTGWTGATTTGAYCGTAAACACGTCCKYATAAAAAATCCTTGAGTGRTTGAGCGTACACTTATATATATTACCCTTTGAGAGGATGCATGATTTTGTTTTTGAAGTGACAATGTAATAAAGGTGGAGTGRTTGAATTTGCGTTACATGTATCTATATTTTCAAAATTATGTATGTAGTACGACACGACTCATTGCTTGGACTGATTTTCATACTTATTATTCTTTGAAATTATCGTTTGTTCGAGGACGAACAAACCAATAAGCGTGGGGTATTTGATTAGCACAAATTTGTCTTGATTTTATTTAGTATTTTAGTTCTTTTTTATTATTGTTTTCGATGAAAMTTGGATAGATRGAGCATATTTTCGTATTTTCTTATCTACAACTTATTTTATCATATTTTAATTATAATTAATTAACTTTATATTTATTTTAGGTATTTTGAAGTTTTTTGGTTTGGACGTAGTCAAGAATGGGAAAACGATGTAGAGTTTCAGCGAAAACGGGCCGCGATTTGAAAAATGTGAAGCTGCCAGACTTTCTATAACGATTTTCCATCTGGAACCGTTATAGTATCCATGCTGACCGCTGCCTGCCGAGTGCTGCCGAACCCTGCCGACCATTGCCTGCCGAAGCTGCCGAGCGCTGCCGACCCATTCTCACGCTGATATTCTATAACGGGTTTCTTTTGTAACCGTTATCGAAACCCTGATCGACAGCAATGCCCCCAAACTCTCTGTCGCGTCAATCGACGCAGCGTCGACACACTTTCGACGCAACTTGCTGAAGCGTCGATGTCGACGCACCCAGTCGACGCACCCGTCCAGCCGACGCACACGCCTTAGCAGCACCGACGTCGAGCAGCAGCGCGCGTCAGCCGACGCACCGTCGACGCGACTGCCCAGAAAATGCGTTTTCACGCAATTTTAGGTTTTCTTGGCCCTTAAGACTTCCCAAAACTATAAATACCTATGTATTTCGTATTTTTAACATACACTATCATATTCTTAGGGTTTGTAAGGCCTTTTAGGGGCTGACAACCCCAACAAGTGCCCTTCGATTTCTTAGTTTCTCTTCATAATTCTTAGTTTTTAGACTTTAGATTAGTTATTAGATAGTTTAGATTCAAGATTTCTTCACCAAAACGCTGCGGTTCGTCTTAGTTTAATAGTAAGATATTATTATCTTTGCCTTTTAATTTAGTTGCATGATTTCAATTAGTTTAATTAATTATTGCTTCCATGACGAATCGTGATTGTGATTTTGTTGGGTTTATTGATTGTTTTTTGCTAGATCTTATGGGTCTAGAGCCTAGATTCGTTGTGAACCATCAATTGGGTTTTCCCAAGCGATCGTGGAGACGATTCAAAGCTCTAGAACCCTAGTTTTCTTTAATTTGTTTTAAAAATCTTTTAATTAATTTAAATGAATTCTAGGTTTAATTGCTCTTAGATAATTTAATCTTAGTTTTAGATAATTAATGCTTAGTTTAAATGATCTCTAGACTTAATTAATTAGTTTATAGCTTWAGTAATCTTTAGATTTAATTTATTGCTCTTAGTTTAATTAATCTCTAGTTCTTAAAACTCTCAAACAAACCCCCAAGTTCGCGTGTTAGATTAGTTTTATTTTTATTTTCTTATTCATTAAAACAAACACAAAACGAACTTCCGAATCTAGTCTTCCTTTGAGATCGACACGAGTCAACTTAACCACCTACAAGTGATCCCGTACTCTTGGGGGCGAGCTTTTTAAAATTGACAACTTTAAATAAAAGTAGGTGCAAAAATTTCGAATCAAAATTTTGGCGCCGTTGCCGGGGAAGGCTAAAGGTTGTGATTTTTTTGTTTGCTCTTCGTGACCTCTATTTATATTTATTTTTATTTTATTTTTTCGTTTATCTTTAGTAATTATTTGTGATTTATCTTTGTGTTTGTTTTTCTTATTTTTCGCTGGTACGTTTAATCTTTTGCGTTGAGTGTTGTGTATGCAAGGTACATCCCTCGACACCTAGGTTCAACGACCCAAAAAAAAATAAAAAATTAAAAAAAAATGAGAGAATGTCTGAATACGGTATAACGTTAGATTGGCGTGGCTTTCCACCGGCTATCCCATTGAACTCCACGATGCGGGATTACGATCTTTACTATTTCTACATAGAGCGAATCCTGATTTTTTATGGACATCCGAGCGAGGATCCAGTGAAATTTTTCCAAGAATACGAGGACATCACCCGGATTTTCCCTCTTCTAGGCCTTACGAGAGATCAGGTGAGGATGCGACTCTTCCATTATGCTCTAAAAGATCGGGCAAGAAAATGGTTAAATTATGCAGAGCCCGACTCTTTACCAACGTTGGAGTACGTGTACGATCGACTCAGGAGGAAGTTCTACTTACCTAAATTTTTTATGTGATCGTTGTGGAGGCCGAGGGCATTTGGCTAATACATGCATAGTACCATTTGACGATAAACCACAAGATCATGTTATCGCCATCCAAAATTATACGAGCTATGCCTCCCCCGACTTGATTCCTTCCTACCCGAGCTATGAAGACTATAAACCATATGATCAATCTTTGGTGAGGCAACAAGGTCAAGAAGCCGAGAGTATTTGTCAACAAGATGAAATTGTGCAATTAACTATGCCGGAATATGATTTTCCTGAGACTCCAAAGACTATAGAGGGTGTGACAGTCTTCGATGCTTATACTAAAATAAATTTCACCTTACGAGCCATGGTATTTTGCACGATAAATGATTTTCCAGCCTATGGTAACTTGTCAGGTTATGCAAATAAAGGAGCTAAGGCATGCCCCATTTGTGAAGATGAGACAATTAGTATTTGGTTGAGAAATGGTAGAAGAAATCTGTACATGGATACCCGAGCCTTTCTCCCAATTCAGCATCCTTATAGAAAAAAAGAAGATTTTCAATGGGAAAACTCTAAACCGAGTTGCTAGATCGCCAATATACGGACATGCAGTTTACGATCGTGTTAAAGATGATGATGTTGAGTTCGGAAAACTTTCTAAAATTGTCTCAACGGGTGGTTGGATGAAGAAATCCATATTTTGGGGTCTACCATACTGGGAACATTTGTTGGTTAGACATTATATAGATGTGATGCACGTTGAACAGAATGTATGTGATAGTGTTATTTGGATATTATTAAACATACCGGGTAAGATAAAAGATAGTATTAAGTCTAGACAAGACTTGGTGGAAATTGGGATACGGGAGAAGTTAGCACCGAAAATAACTGACATGCGAACCTACCTACCTCCAGCTTGTTATACCATGTCTAAACAAGAGAAAATCAGTTTTTGTGAGTGTTTTAATAAAATCAAGGTTCCTTCTGGTTATTCTTTGAATATTAAAAAGTTCGTTTCAATGAAGGACCTGAAATTTGTTGGTATGAAATCTCATGATTGTCATATCTTAATGCAGCACATATTACTAGTTGCTATTTGAGGCTCATTACCAATAGATGTGAGGCGTACCATAACAAAGCTTTGTCTTTTCTTCAACGCAAATTCAAGTAAAGTTATTGATCTTGAGAAATTAGATGATTTGAAGGCCGACGTTGTTAAACTTTATGCGAGTTTGAAATGTTTTTTCCTCCATTGTTTTTTGACATTATTGTTCACTTAATTGTCTACTTAGTTCGAGAAGTTAAGTTTTGTGGGCCGATTTTCTTGAGGTACAATGCACCTGTTTGAGAGATACATGAGTATATTAAAAGGATTTGTGAGGAATTATTCTCGTCCTGAAGGGAGTATCATTGAAGGTTACGCTGCAGAGGAGGTTATTGAGTTTTGTACAGATTATTTAGCGAATTTTGAAACTATTGGCATTCAAAATCTCGCCACGAGGGAAGGCTTGCAAGAAAAGGTACTGTTGGGCTCAAAGCCTTTTTCGCAAATTCTGAAATGCGCATCCAGGCACACAAACTCGTATTGCAACACATTTTTTAGGTCAATCCATACCTCGACTGGCACATGTCCATTTTAAAACAGCAGAACCCTTCGGAAGATGAAATATGGGTGACCAGGGAACATATTTGCACATTTAATAAATGGTTCAAAGAGACAGTAATGCAGGAGTTATCTAGGACACCTAATACTATCACTGAAACAGTCAAGTGGTTAACATATGGCACTTCTTTACATGTGAGGTGTTATGAATGTTATGGCATCAATGGGTATACGTTTTACACGAAACGTCAGGGCGATAAAAGTGTACTGCAGAATAGTGGTGTCTCAATAGTTGCATTAACAAGCGATTATTCGAGTTCCAAAGGTAAAGGACCAGTGGATGCTTCTACGTTGTTCTATGGGGTCATTGAGGACATTTGGGAACTTGACTATAAATTGTTCAAGATTACTCTTTTTCGATGTAGTTGGGTCGACAACTGATAGGGTGTGAGGGTAAATGATTTGGGATCCACTTCAGTTGATTTTAGTCAATCGCGTTATCGGGATGATCCATTTATACTTGCATCACAATCAAAACAAGTCTTTTATATTTCTGATCCTGCCGATTCTAGGTGGTCTCTGGTCCTCCATAGCAAAAGGAGTATTGTTGGTGTTAGCAATGTCATAGATGAAGACGAGTACGACCACTTCAATGAAACACCACCTTTTCCATTGGTATTAATGAAACTCCAATAACCTTAGGAGATGGTTATATTCGTTCTGACCACGGAGAAGGAGATTGGATTGACAATCAAGAATAATATACTTTACGTGTAAGATTATTTTTTTCAAAAAACAAATATACTCAGTCATAATAAATTATAGCGGCTACACATGACTCATTTTCTTTCAATTATAAACAGACATCATTTTGCTTGGAAGCAGCTTGAAAATGGGGTTAGGAATCGACTCATCACTTTGTCTTCATCTCCATGGTGGTTGCTCTTTTTATGAGGATGTGTTTTTTTTGTTCTTTTCTTTTTGTGAAAAAAAACACCTTTTATTATTGTTTCAGGCTGGTTTTGTTATTGTTTGAGCTCCCTTTGTTTTGGTGAATTTGGTTCTTTTTACCAAAATTATTGTTATGAAAGCATTGTGTAAATTGTTCGTATTATCAGTTTATGGAAAATTCTCAGTTTTCCCTAGAACTTGGTTCTTTTTCCATACAACTATTTGTTTTGGTGAATTTGGAAGTGTTTATCAAAATGCCTGTTATGAAAGCAATGTAGTAGCATATTCTATAGTGTGATAAGGCATAGATAAATATAAAAATTTAATGGTGGATGGTCTTTGGAATACTTGAAGGGTGTAATTGTTATTTAGAAAGTTAAATGTGGTTTTATTGAAAGCCAAAATACCCAAATGTGCTTTTGTAATCATCTCATGTTCTAAACAATAAGATGATTTCTAGTTATTACATAGTATTTTTCCCGCCAGAAATATAAGTTAAAATAAATAAGCATCGGTTGTTAACTTCAGAACCATTGCTTTAAGTATGTTAATAGCATCGGTTTGTATATAGACAACTGATGCATATAATATTTATGAAGTTAGGGGTAGTAAGCATTAGTTGTTAAATATAGAACTGATGCTGTTAGTATGTCAATAACATCGGTTTGTATGTAGGCAACCGATGCATATAATATTTTTGAAGTTAAGGGTAATAAGCATCAGTTGTGAACTTCAAAACCAATGCTTATAGCTTGTCAATAGCATCGGTTTTCATATAGACAACCGATGCATATAATATTAGCACAGCGGGGTTCGAACTCGGGACCTTTTTTGGCCAAGAGCTTAATATTTTCCCGTGCTTTGTTACACCAATAGATGAACATGCATCGGCTCTTGGTCAACAACCGATGCCTAACCCTAATTTCTTACACCAAAAAGCTCCCGAACTTGCAACATCTTCTAAAAATCTCTTCTTGCCCAGATCTGCAGCTTCTCTCCCAGATTTGCAATGACTTTAATTCCAACATTCACGAAGACTCTTCTCATGTCCAGTTCACGTTTTATTGTACTGTTGTTGGTTGATATGTTCCTATTCAATTCAGTGTTTTTATTCTAATGACCCGTATTTTCTTTTCTCTTCTGAATATTTCCTGATTATTATTTTCTGAATCCTTCTCGACACGATTGCAGTATATCCCGAAGAAATCGTGATTTTTTTTGCAGATCTTGAAAGTAAAGATTTTACTTTGCCTAATCCCCGTGGGCATACTTGGGATGTGGCTGCCGAGTTTGTTGGTTAAGACGGTGATCAGGTATGTTCTCTCCATATCTAATTCAAGCTGTCGAAATCATTTAATAAGAACACTGCAAATCAAATTATTCCAGAATTGAACCCTTATTCGATTTGTATTGTTTAAGAATTTCTGTCTTCAAATTAGTGAATAATTATGAACCTTATTCCAGTATAATACGTAGACGGAGCAATGTATTAATTAATATGAATTATATTTCATGGTGTGAACAATTTTGCGTGTTAAGAAACCTTATTCGATTTATGTTATTTGTGTTCTTCTGTGTTCAAATTGGTGTTACTATTATTATAAAGAAAAACTGGAAAAAAGTATGTATGAGATTTAATAATTATTATTGAAATGTGTATAAGAACTATAGTTAGTTGTAACTAATTAAAGTGTGTATTAGTTACAAAACAAAATTAGCTGAGGGTAGTTAAGGGAAAATCAATTAGGGGTACATGTGGCAAAGCTGCAAAAGATCCTTTTTGTATAATTCTTTGTATGAATAATAATATTATTCTTGATGTGTTGTTTACATTTTTTTTGGAAACTGTATATGAACGAGATTTTTACTTCTATCTCGAATAGCTATGCATGTTGTGAATACTTATTCTATTGGTGTTGTTTGCATTATACTGTATTTTTTATTGTTTATTATAGGCCACGTTTACAGGCGAGTGGCTAAAATTTGTAGATGACAACAACATCGAAGACGACTTTTCTGTCGTGTTCATTAACAATGAACATTATATTTTTGATGTAATCGTCTTCGATGTAAAGGGGGTTGCAAGCCATGCATATTATGGAAAGAAAGAAATTGACGAGTTCATGAATAATGAACCTTGTTTCAAAGCAAAAATATCGAAGAATGCTCTTGATCGTGGATGAATTGTAAGTTTAAAATATTCTGAATTATTTGCAACTAATACATTCTCCATCAATTATTAATATGACGTTAGCAACTTCTATTCATATACAAGATTTTTATAGGCTATTCCAAAGGAATTCTAGACTGCTCATGTGGTTTCAAGATAAAATGGTCATCAGAGGAAGGCTGAAATTCTAGGGTCGGGAGATCAGAATTGGGTTGTTGATATAAAAAATGGTCATCACACGGCTGCCATGTCTTTACTCGCTGCAGGGAAATGATTGAAGACTTATGTTTACCACTCGACTCAACCGTTTTCCTTAAGCTTCTGAATGTCCCATCTTTAGTTTTTGGTGTGTGGGATATTAGAAATTAGTTGTTTAAGAACACACTGCAGTTTTTTTTGTTTTTCTTTGTCATGTTAATTAGATGTAAAGGGAATTTATATGTGTTTTGACTATGTTTTGGTAGGCTTATGTAAAACCTTTTATGTGTGGATATTTTTCAGAATGAGTTGGGTTTTTAACTATTGGCTATACTTAGATTGGATGAAACTTTTCAGTTTTCCATACATCTTGGTTCTTTTTCCATATAGCTATTTGTTTTGGTGAATTTGGAAGTGTTTAGAAAGATGCTTGTTATGAAAGCACTGTAATGACATGTAGTGTTATTAAGGCATTTTTCATGAATAATATATAATTAAATTATGGTCTTTGGAATAGTTGAAGGGTGTAATTGTTATTTAGTAAGTTAAATGTGGTTTTATTTAAAATGAATTTTTAAATACCTCGGCTTTTTCTTTAATGTCTAGGTTGACAACATTCCTTACTAAGGAAATAAATTTTATTTTGTACCTATTTTACTGTCATTCTTCAATTATTATGGGCTAACAGTCCCTAAACTTATTTTTTTTTGTTTTATTACAAATAATTTTAGGAATTTGCATTGACCCCTAAAATTTATAAAATTTATGACTTTCGCCCTAAATTTCCAAAATTCAAAATTACTCAATCAAAATTTGAGACCAGTCTAAGAACATAATAATTTTAAAATCTATGGTCCTCGTCCAATATTTCATCAATATTTTTGCAAGCAATTCCTCTAGTTTTTATTTAATTACCAAATCCTCTCAATATTGCTCAAACTTATTGCAAGGAAAATCCTCAACATTCTTATAAGAAAATATATGATAGAGAAAGTGTCAATTTCACATAAGCAAAGAAGCAGCTACGACAACAGAATAACGAAAGAAACTGACCTCCAAAACTACCCCCATCAATCTATTTAGAACCCTAGAAAAGCAAGAAATAAACAGCATGAAACACACCCCATATTCATTTCCAACACTAAATACACCCTAGAGAGACTTTCAACCGTTACTGATCCAGATAATAAATCAAGTAATCGAAAGCGCCGTGCACAACCAACGTTCCCGATTTTGCTTCTTCTTCACATATTCTTCAAGCTTACAATTTTCAGATGCAAGTGCTTTCAGGTTTGTTTCAAGCTTCTTCACATCTAATTCAAGTCTCTTCACGTTAGCCTCCAACACTTGAACTTCAACTTCAAATTTATTTGCTCGTCTTAAAAGTTCGGGAATAATTTGACTAGCTCTTAGGCACAGTGGGACCTCAAGCCATTTGAAAAACTCGCAACAACCAGGCTCCTGCAATATTATTTACTCGAATCAAAATTAATGCAAACAAGCCTTTTAACTACGAAAAATGAAGAATATTTTACATCAAGCAAAAGAACGACAGACCCATAAGAATCTCAACAACATTGATTTTAACTACAATCAATCCCATGTTAACATCTTATACAAACCCCCAAATCATTATTAGCCCTAAATTCTAAAATACGAAAGAAATTCAAGACTTACACGAAATCTTGGACAACTTATATATCTCCTCCCGGGATTGAGGTGGGTCCATGATGTTCTAAAAACGACATCATCATCCCAACTACATTCTCCTCTTTCCACAGTGAACTCAGACATTTGCCTCCACGCCATTTCCAAAAGATTGTTGAAATTTTACTCCTAGACTGAAATATGGTAGTTTTATTACAAACATATTTAGGAATTTTCAAATTGACACCTAAAATTTTTAAAATATATGGTTTGGGCCCTAAATTTTCAAAATTTGTAATTACTCAATCAAAATTCATAAGTTTTATCAGAGTTTAATTTTATGAAATAAAAGAAAGACTTATATGAAAACAAGTCATACAAAAGATTAATTAAGTTTTAATTCCATTACCAATAAAAATTACCTTGGCGACCGCAAAAGGCAGGGGAAACGAGACTCTCCATAAAGTAGCCTTTGTCTTAAAATTGATCATAAGCCCCATTATCGATGACCATGGACCTCAATGATCTATCTTTAACATTATAAACAACCAAACGAGCTCCAGCCACCAAAACAACTTCCTCCTACTCATCTCCAACAAAACAAAAAGGCGTGAAACAAGACAAAATTGACACACAATAAATGCTGAGTTTCGTCCAAGACCCTGCCACACCATACTCTTTCATAAGCCAAACATTTGGTCACAGGTTTCCCTATCCACCAAACAAAGACATTCCCCAAAAACCACAAGTGTATTTATTGAAAACTCGCTAATCACGTGAACACCAATAGGCAAAGTGATTTCGAAATATGCCTCGTTAACCAAGTCTAAAGCAATTTTACAAACTCCAGCTTTCCCAATTCATTCATCATACAATGCAGCCAATGGATAGACCCATTGAAAAATATTCAGCAGGGGATACAAATTAATAAATTACCATAAGGCGAGTTCTTAAGCCTTTTCCAGAAACCCATTTTCACAGAGTACACATATGCACCATCGCAATGGTTAGGTACGAATGGGCCATCATAATCCACATCGCAATAAATAAAACCACCTTATAATCATCTATAACACTATCATACCTGTATTCCCATGCGATATGGGTAGTCTCACCCTAACCAGAGGTGGACGAGGTAGTCTCACCTACTCCCGAGTAATGGGGTTCACCAAAACCATCCCAACAGTTAGGTTGAGTAGAATAATAAGCCATCGCATGAACCCAAAACTAATCTGCACTCACCTAGAAAGTTGTGATCTCTGGAAACAATTATAATGTTGACTTTTATGATTTTAATGGAGAGGATGGTGTTAGATGGGGTGATGAGAGTGAGATATTCTTGGCGGGGTGTTTCTCGAGCGAGATGGGAATTGATGAACTGTGGGTTGGAGAGCAAGTTGCACCATGTTTTTTATAAGGACCTGAACTTGCCTATCGATTTCGTAGGGAGGCGTAAGAATATGTCCATCGAGCTTTCTTGGGGAAGATCCAATTTCTATTGAAGACTTTGTAGAGGTTTGGAAGGGGTTTGGAATTGGAGGAGAAAAATAAGCACGGGGGGAGGGAAAGAGGTGGGGAAGGGGAGGGGAGGGGAAGAGGTGGGGGTCAAAATATGAATATATTTTTTTTAAAATATAATTATAGGCATCGGTTATTCCTAACAACCGATTTTAATTGTCCAATAAAACTTATGAGCATGGGTTGTTTGTATACAACCGATGCATATACTAAAAATTTTGGCGGTTCTTGTGGGTGAGGAGGGATTCGAACCCCCGACACCGTGGTTCGTAGCCACGTGCTCTAATCCTCTGAAATGTCTAATTTTGCCCATTACAAGAAAATAGGTTTTTGAAATAAATCAGTCCAAAATTTTCAGATTTCCCACTCCAAAAACCCGACAGATTTTCAGAAGAAATATTTTGGTATAGGAGACGATTGGGATTTTGTTCTCTCAGTTAGAAATTGAGCAAGAAACCCCGAAACCCTAATTTATTCCCCATGGCTTGTTGTTTGTCGTGGATCTTTCCCCGTCGCCAGGTTTCACCCTCGTCTGCTTCAAATTGCACAGGAATGTATGTTTTAGTACTTAATGTTCTGTTCTTTAATTAACATGTTGGGCTATTGTTTATGTGTAGAAAGTTAAATTCTCTAAAATGGTAATTAATGTTGGAATTAAGATTTTTTACCACAAGCATTTCCGCTTCCTTTAGCCAATTCGGAACTTGAGAGTCTTTCAGGTAGGACTGAGACTGCTTGATTAGGTTGATCACCTTTTTATCATAATAAGGATATGATGCAGTCTGGCCTCTGAATTCCATCCATTTCCAATGGTCATGCCCTGTTTTATGACAGATTTAATTATCATATTAAATTAGTTGCTGCTCAGGCAAAATACAAGAAAATTAATTCACACACCCATATGAAGATCATCAGTAAACATACTTTGATGGGTATAGAGCCCATATATACTGATTATTGATTATGGTTGACCCTCTTGAACTATATGTTATGTGGTAAGTACCTTCATAAAAGTTGTAGATATTCTTCAAAAGATGTCTGTAGCTGCTAGAATCACCCAAGTATCTGTATTCACTCTTTTAATCTAATTAAGGCTTTTGGCGTCTTCATAGTACTTGTAGAGAGATGTGTTAGCTTTTATCGCCATATAAATTATATTTTTTTATCTAATGTTATAAGAATTTTATCAACTAATGTAATAGAGTCATGACTGATTCTTCGAGCACCCAGTGTGATCAAGAGTCTGAGAGAAGAAGATCAAGAGGATCAACAACATGCATAAAAATGAAAAACAATCCATTAGAGCAAAAGCATATCGAATTTGATGATACAAATAAACCCATCGGGAAATATGCTGCCAATTTTGAAAATTACCTAGGTTCTTTAGTTCTATCACATGTAGATATTAACATCGACGAGTGGAAACACATGGAGAGTGGCCTTAAGGATGTGATTTGGGAGGATTTACAGGTATAAAATAATCAACTTTTTATGGTTAATTATCTATTAATGAAAACATGTGTTAATATATATGTGTGTTTCTTATTTATTCAGAAAGAGTTCAATATTGAAGGTGATGAAAAGAAGAAGCACTTTCTAGACGAGGTGGACTGCTTTCAAGACGAGGTTAGTGCATCGGGAGTGAGGTGGACAGCTTTCAAGATGAGGTTAGTGCATGAATTCATCAAGGAGAAACACCCAAAATATGATCACCCATCCTAGTTATATCCTCCCATTACAGATGAGCAGTGGAAGAAATCCGTATTTGATCATCAATCTGAAGGATTCAAGGTATGTACAGTGTGTTACATTTTTTAAAAATGAATTACCAGAAATATATATCTAATTTTCCTAAACCTTTTATACTAGGAAAGAAGTAGGAAAGCTTGGGAGAGCCAGTCTCACAACCAGCATCCGCACTTTCTTGGAGCCGGTGGATATGCTCGTGCGAAAGCAAAGTGGGTAGTATTAGACCCTCTCTCATCTTTGTCTTCATATGTTTCACTCAGCTCAAGTATTGCTGAAGATGATCACAGCTTGGATTGGGTTCGAGCAAGAATTTAGAAAGATGAAAAGGGGGATTATGATATCCCGAATGAGCAAAAAAAGGGGGTGGTTGATAAAATTGTAATTATTTTTTTTAAGATTATATTTTGGAAGTACTTACTTAATGGCATGGGGAGAGTGTATTAAATTATGTTTATCATTTCTTGAAACAGGTATAGAAGGCTGAAGAAGTTAGTAAAGGGACGTTTCTACCGCAAAGGCATAATGACATCTTGAATGCATCTCTTAGGAAGAAGGAGCACCCGGGTCGGGTGCGAGGTGTAGGTAGCCACGTGAATGTGAGGGCTGTTTTTGGTCAACCGAGTCAGACAAGTAGGAGATCGAGTGGAGTGGTGTTAGTCGATGAGGTTAGGGTGGCTCTGACATAAGAAGTCACGCAACAGATGCAGAGCAAGTTTGATGCTCTACAAGCTCGATACAACTTGTTGTATGAGCAAGTGAAGAACCAAGGTCCGCAGACTCCATTGACAAACCACCACGTGCCATCAAAAGTTGATGAGGGGGATGGTTTCAGCACGCCTTCGCAAGGTGATCCACGCAGTAGTTGCCACTCGGTTGGTGAGACTCCATTTCATATGGTTGAGGTAATAATTAGATAATATGTAGTGTATTTTCACAAACCTACTCATTGAAGCACCTTGGTAGTTGATAATTAATTAATTCTTAGTCAAGATTCATTTGATTTATTATCCTTTTCAAAGTCGTCTTCTCATTATTCGTGTATTAAAAAATATGAAGTCTCATTTATTTCTTTGACTTTCATTAGAGAGTTGTTCTAATTCTTGCCTATTACTGGCTGTGTATTGTATTATTTCTAGAAACAAGTTTGTTAAATAAAAAATATACTCATATACTCAAGATATTACGGTATAACCTATAAAGCTTGAACTCGTTGTCATCTTGTTTAAATTTGTATTCATCATCAGAATATAATCATTTTATACAGACCATTAACTTTATTCTGCTTTGAGTAATAGAGTCCGACTGAGTGTCGTCTCGCCCTGTCCATTCTGGGGGATATAAAAGTTGTTGCCAACGGGATGGTTTACCCAACCAAGGAGTACACAATAGTGCATCATCAGAAGCTGACACCCAGTCATGTGAAGGTTTCAGTAGATGAAGTTGTTGAGGGTGCAGCACAACTTCCTCTACCGGTGACAGCTCATCCAGAATTGAAGTACATAGGTGAAGTTTTAGGTAGCTTTTTGCAGTGGCCTGTCAGTTTAGTTCAGGTAAGAGAGGTAGTAATATATGTTTTCAATTTACCAATTATTGAATTACTTTTTAGCAAGCTTAAAATTGGCCATATGTACAGGAACTTACAAGGCCAAATTCAAAGAAACAGAAAAGAAGTCAAATGGAGACAAGTGGTGAGCAATCTGCAACCAAACCAAGGCCACCTCTTGTTGATGATGTTGTCTTGGAGACTTTCGGAGATAACTGCAAAGAGCTACACTCGTTGATTCTATTGATGCCCATACATGTGGACTACGTCTCTATGGACCTAGAGCGCACCGTCTTCCATCATCAAAGAGTGAAGAAAATTCATGTGCTAATTGATGATATTCGGAGCTTGTTTAAAATGGGGTGGCTTAGTATTGCTGTTGTGCAAGTATTTACACAGTAAGAGCTGTCTTTTTTCTTATCAATTAGTTCAATATTTAGCTTAAATTTATTTATTTCTTAATCTACTCATGATTTACAGGTATCTTAGTGGGTTGGCTGAGACTCTTTGCACCGAAGCCATCAGATTTCTTTGTCCAGCGCATATCTCAAAAAAAAATATTTTTAAGTGATCCGACTGCTGTGATGCTGTACTTAATTGATGCCTTCGATGCAATGTTTAACAGGACATTCATTCTAGCACCAGACCTAGACGAGTAAGAGGGACTATTTCTTGTTTTGTTTCCTTTACTTCTTTACAATTATTATATTTATAAAGATAATTAATCTTTGTGCTTATGAAAATGTGTAGTGACCACTGGGTGCTACTAGTGATATGTCTTTGAGCGAATGTGGTTTATATTTTAGATCCAAAGTTATACAAAATAGAGTTGGATATCAAGACACATATTAATACGTACGTAAATTTCCCCCCCTATTTGTGTCTTTTTTTTTTTTTTGAAAAGGTAACTTACTAATTCACCTTAAGTTCTTTATTATTATAAAAACCAATTCACCTTAAGTTCTTTATTGTCAATGTAATAATGTACTAATTCTTTTTTGTGTGCAATTATTTCATGGGCAAGTTGTTTCATAGCATTATGTAATTTTGATATTTTCGACATCCTGATTCTTTGTAAATCATACTCTGTGTGTTTCCATTCATAAAACCGCTTCAAATTTTTCATTGGATGTAAACATAAGATTGGCTTGTTCATGCGCTCATCTTGGTTTTAAAACTGTAAATGTTTAATATATAGGTAACAATCTCTGATTTTTACTGAAATAATACTTTGCGTTATTAACTTTTGAGTGCACTGATTACTATTTGCAGGGCAGTTTAGACCTTTTGGACAAGAAAAGCAAAAAGAGGAGAAACACATGGTTTGGAATAATCTCCCGGTAAGTTATTTTTTAAGGTATGAATAATAAATAGTATATGTTTACGTTCACTAGTAGGCAAGTTAGTAAACTTCTTCGACCCATTTTATTTTGACTCACCGATAGATCTATTGAAAAATGGATATTGATCTGGTTTCATATGATTTTGTAGTGTAATCAGCAACTAGGAGATAATGAGTGTGGTTATTATGTTATCAGGTATATGTATGACATTTTCAATGAGTCCACTATTGATTCTTCATTAGACAAGGTACGTGTAAACTCATTTATTAGTAAAAATTACTGGATATTTTTTAAACTCCAAACTTAAACTTCATTTTTAAAATGACAAATTGAAATTTTGATTCGGAATAGGCCACATTTGGATTTGAACCATACGAGCAAGAACGAATTGACGAAATTCGTGAGCTATGGGCATAATACATTTCTCGGTAAATTACTCGTATAAATGTATTTTTCTCTCATTTTAACTACTTTTTCTTAGTTTATACTTAACTAATGTTTATTCTATAACTTGGTGATATTATGAGGAGGCTGGTTCCTGTTCTCGGTTGTAGGAGCTTTGTGTCTGGATTTTTCTTAGTTAATTTGACTTTTATTCATTCACATGGGAAGCTTGGAAATGGTAGAGAAATAGCAGTAAAGAGGTTGTCTAGGGATTCAGGGCAATTTGGAACTCAAGAATGAGGTGTTGTTAGTAGCCAAACTTCAACACAGAAATCTGGTTAGGCTCTTGGGATTCTCCCTTGAAGGAATTGAGAGGCTTCTTATTTATGAGTCCGTTCCAAATGGGAGTTTAGTTTGTGATCTTTGTGTTGTCATTACAGTTTTCAAGTTTCATAATGACATGGTTTGAGTTTGTTGCTACTTGTGCGATGAGTGCAAATAATTTGTTCAACTTGAGTTTTATTAAATAGGATGGGAATGAGGTTCTGCATTTGAATTATTTTTTATTGAAAATATATTAAATTATTTTTTTGAAAATGGTAACTAAGTATCAATTTTTTGGACAGGTATTAAAATAAAAATTTTGAATTTTGGGATTTTTTCAAAATTGTATGTTTGTGCAAACCGATGCATATAATCACCCGGAGCATCGGTTTGGAAGAAAACAACCAATGCCTACACTGCTGTTTTTTACATTATTATAGGCATCGGTTGCCGACATCCAAACCGATACCTATAAGTAAACATTAGGCATCGGTTACTTAATAAAGACCTATGCGCATTAGTACCTATAGGCATCTGTTGTTGAAAAAAAACTGATGCATATAAGTAAATAATAGGCATCAATTTTTGATCAAAACCGATGCCTACAGAGAGTAACGAGGCATCGGTGGTTTGAGAACAACCAATGTGTATACATAAGCTATAGTCATCAGTTAGTGAAATACAGTTGATGCATATAATTACACAATATACATCGGTTTTTGATCAAAATCGATGCCTACATTGAGTCATAAAGCATCGGTGGTTTGGGAACAACCGTTGCGTATACATAAACAAATAAACAATAGGCATTGGTTGTTTAAGAAAAATTGATGCCTATAGAGAGACATTAGGCAGCGGCGGGTTTAGAACAACCGATGCGTATACATAAACATTAGGCATCGGTTGTGTTGTAAAAATTGATGCCTATAGGGAGAGTACATGCATCGGTTGTGTTGTAAAAACCGATGCCTATATGAGACTATAGGCATCGGTTGTTTTACAAAAACCGATGCCCAAAGAGACTATATATAAATAATAGACATCAACGTGTGATGACTATATGCTTAGGTTTTGGTCAAACAACTGATGCTTACATCTCTTATTAGAATCGGTTCTACAACCGATGCCTAAAGACCCGATTTTTAGCATCGGTCTAATATGCATCGGTTGTACAAGCGATGCCTATTAAAAAAAACAACCGATGATATTGGGTGTTTTTGTAGTAGTGACAACAGATACTTAGTTTCACTGGTGGTCCAAAGTTTAAGACTTTTACTCATGGGATTGTCATAGTGTTTCGGTCCTTCTAGACAAAACTTTTTAACAAGATTTCTAGAATATTTACATAGAGTAATAAACATACTCGTATATTATTATTGCTACCTTTAGCCTAAGAAAGTTATTGAGCTCTCTGAACATACTCATCTCAAATTCATTGGACATAAATCCAACAAACTCCTTTATTTTGGAAGTGATATAGACCCGAATAAAATATCATCGACATATATTTGTGCGAAGATGATGTCTTTTCAAGCTTGTTGTACGAAAATTTTCTTGTCCAATCCTCCTTTTCCTTACCATCTTGTTAGTAGAAACTATGTAAAGTATCATACTAAGGCCAAAAAGCCTATTTTAGTCCATATTATGCCTTCTTCAGTCGATACTGTTGCTTGGGGAATTGTATATCCATGAGCCCTCCAGGTTATTTCATGTAGACCTCTTCCTTCAAAAAACCATTCAGAAAAGCACTTTTGATGTCCATCTGATGGAGAAAGAATCTCTTTTTCTATGCAATGAAAAGTAGAATTATGATAGATTCCAATCGAGCAACATGAGCAATCGCTTCCTTCAAATTAATCCCCCCTACTTGGTTGTATCCTTGTGTAACCAATAAAGACTTGTTTTGAGTGATAATTTAATTCTCATCTGTTTGGTTCTTAAATGTCCACATTGTTCTGATCAAATTACACTTCTTACTCTTTTGAATTAATTCTAAGACATTATTTCTAATGAATTGTTCAAATTCTTTCTACATGGACATGATCTGAAAATCATTTGAAAGTGCCTAATTGACATTTTTCGGTTAAATTATGGATTCGTGACAACCAAGAAAGCATCATTCATCTTTTTGTACTCATTTTTGGGCAAGTTTTGAAGCTTCATGCTTTCATCCATTTATTCAATGTCTTTTTCCACTTGGAGGTATTTCATGATCCTAGAAGAGAGGTATGTTCGTGTATCCTATCAAAGATCTTTCTTAGTTTGTGCATCTTCAGCTAGAGATTGTATGAGGGCAGAATTGTCCTCACCAGTATTGGAATCATCTTTATCAACGTTCTTTTCAGCACCTAAAACCGCACCAACAATAGAATCATCAAGAAAAATATTTATTTATTCCATCACAACTTTAGTGCATAGGTTGTACACTTGATATGTGCATGAGTTATTTGAATACCTCTTAAAGAATCCCACATCACTTTTTATGTCAAACTTGCAAAGTTGGTTATGATCATTAAGGGTAAATCGTGTGCATCCAAAAATGTTGAAATGACTCATATTTTGTTTCTTCCTATTCTATATTTTATAAGGATTGACACTTGTACTTGGTCTAATAAAGACATGGTTAATTATATAATAAGAAATACTTTCAAATCTCACCCACCATCGTTGAGATATGTTTTTCGAGTTCAACACCACCCTGTCCATTTCCTATAATTTTTAGTTCTTTCTTTCAACAACTTCATTTTGTTGAGGGGTGATCATGGGCAGAAAACCTATGGTTAATTCCACGAGATATGAAGAACTAATGAAAGAATGAGTTTTTAAATTATCTTTCGTGGTTCCTTCTGATTCAAACAATTGGACATCCTCACTTTTAAGCTTCAATCATAGTTTCTTGAATGTAATAAATGATTCCAAATTTTCCCGCAAGAATTCCACCCAAGTGAATCTGGAGAAATCATCAACACATATAAAAATAAAATCTTATTCCCTCTAATGATTTCAGCCTGAATGGTCCCATGAGTTTCATATGCAATAGTTTCATTACTTTCTTTGTCTTGATTTATTGCACTAGGGGATTCTTTTCCCTTGTCTATGTACCTATATGGCATGGATCACAAACACCTTGATTTTTCATTAGTTCCGGCACTCCTCTTACAGCTCTAGTATGAGACATATTACAGATATGGCATAGTTGATGTGCTCAAGCTTTTAATGTCATGCTTCAGTTTCATAGATGGAAGAAAGATGACACGCATCCTCTTGTTCGAACATATAATGATTATTTGTGGGTCTGCTTCCTACAAGAACAAGCTTGTTAGATTTCTCATAAACTCAACAAGCCTATTAATTGAGTCTCCCATTCATATCATAGTCATATAAGTGAATGATGCTGATAAGGTTTGCCTAAGTTTTCAACAAGAATGGCCTCACCAAAATTTGGTAGTCCTTTCACACACAATGTTCCCTTTCTAATGACTATGTTTCTTTCTCTTTTCCCAGAGGTAACATAAGTATTATGCATATTGACAATGTTGAATAGAAAGGATTTTATTCCCGTCATGTGATGAGAGTATCCATTGTCAAAGCACCATGGTTTGATATGACTGGCTTTAAAATCATAGCAGGTCGAATAGCTCACAACCTCACCTCTTTTAACCAGATTCTCTTCTAAACACCGTTCTTCATATCAACCCTTCTTTTAATTTTTTTAAAGTAATTCCTCTATGATTCTAAAATCCTATCACACCATTCCATAGGTCATGGTATATTCTATAGCATTTAGGTCGAATGTGCCTAGAAATTCCATAGTAGTGGCATTTTGGAGTAAATCCTTTGTTTTCAGATTTCATTCGCTTTATGGGAGAAATAACCATCTTTGCGATAAGAATGCAATCCTTCATCGGTGAAACCACGTGTCTAGCTTTAATGAATATCTTATGGTACTCTGTATCAAAGCTCTTGGCATCAAATCTGTGTCCATCATAGATTGTGGTTCTCTTCCCTATCCGATCAATTCCTCAAGCATTGCATTTCTTATATTAAGTCTTTTCATTAGCTTATTTGCATCATTAAGTTTGTTTGAAATGATTATTTTATCTTCCATAGTACGTTCAAGATTACTTTTAAAATCACAAAATTCAGAGTCCTTTTTTAGTGTTATATGGTCACTAAATAATTCCTTCATCCAAGATTTGGTGACTTGAATGTTGTCATTGCATACTTGTTGCAAGATTTTTTTTTTTTGAAGTTTAAGGTGTTTATTTGAACAGTGGACACTAAGAGATTTCTCTCTTGTTCTTTGAGTGAGTTGTACTGAATTTGCTTTCATTCAAGTCTACATTTATTTTCCATATCATGGATATTTCAGTACGAAGATAGGCAACATGTTCTTGCTTCTTACTTCTTAAACCGTTAATTAGGATCTTTTGCCTATTTATGAGAGCATTAGCTTCAAGGAAATTAACTTCCATTTGTCATCCATTGGAATATCTTCAGCACTCAAAGCCTTGGAATCTTCAAAGTATGCTTGTGAGGACAGTTCCAATCTTTTCACAAATTCGTTCAAACTGATTGAGTGAACTTGTGCCGTGAGACACGTGTAATCATCAACCACACTAGAAAGAGAAAGATTATTTAGAATTTTGCTTTAAGTCATCTTCCTATTAATCATATTTACTCCATATTGCCTTGAGTGCTTTTTTGTTTGTTTAGAAATGTAGGAAACTCGAACTGAATATGTCCAAACCCTTTGTATTCATTGTAGTGATACTCCCAACATTGTTTATCGTAGAATTAGGAAATGATGTGCTAGGGTTCTTTTGAATTGGAACAACCTTTTTTGAAGTGGGACTTTACATTGGGTTAACCTTCTTCATCATCCGATATGAACTTCTAATGAGTAGGCAAAAGATTATGAGAAATCTTCAACTTCATTTCATTCATCTTCTTTGTATATAATTTATTATTGATTTGTCTCATCTTTCAAGGCAACGCATTTTTATCTATTCTTTGATTATGTTGTATTCATTGTTAAACTGATGAGTACTGAGTTCCCCCATGGGTTCATTAACCATCAGTTTACCTGTATTTCTCATAGTTTCAAGGGCATTTTGAACCTTTTTGGAAAAGATCGCGTGACCTTTTATGCTTGTCTGATTTTTAAAATGGACTCACCAAGGGGCAAGCATTGATTATATCACAAAATCGAGCATAGTATTCTTCAAGGTTTTCTTCCTCATTCATCCTTAGATAGTCAACTAACGCTTCTAATTGTGAATAGAGCTTCTTCCAGTTGGCCTCATATGCCCTTTTTTGGTATCATCACACGAGGCTTGTGGTTTATCAGTGGAATCGCCTTTTTGAATTTGACTTGAGGCCATGTCCATCCTTTGTCAATAGCCTTCCAGCATTCCACTCCTTGAGAGTAAAAAAACACTCTCATTATCATTTTTCAATAGGAGTAGTTCTAACCATCAAGAAATTGTGGTCAAGATATAAAGACTACTTCTCGCTGATTCATTCTAACTGTCCACCCTTGATCAACATAAAAAATAGTAGTATGCTCTAGTGCCAGTTGAAGACTAGATAGCGTGCTACTAAGAACGTATAGGTATTATAATAAACTTATGCACCAAGTATAATGAACACAATATATTCAAAAAGGAAAGACTCTCTCTTTCTATCTGGATCTTATTATTTAATACGCAGACACCATATAAATACACATGGAAAAATCATTCATATGTTAACCTAATTTAAACTGTTGCTTAACTAATACCTTTTAACAACCTCCCACTGGTCGACCAGTAAACTGAAATCCTTGTTGTTTACTCTAATAGCTCCTTGAACTCCCATTAACATATTGTTATCAACTTTTCTTTAATTTGTACAGTGAGTTTAGTGTGTTACGGTGAGTTTAGTGTGTTACTCTAATCTCAAGCAACTATAAATAAGTATAAAGGCTCTCTCTAACTTTTTCTCTCCAAAAGGTATATCTTTACAATATACAAACAAACATTATATAAAGGTTTTAGAGAGATGATACTTTTTAAGTTAATAATCTTCAAATATCTTTTCTTAACTTGAATGATTTGACATGATCCTCTTTCTTTCACTTGATTGATTGCTTCCTTAATTTTCAAGATCGTCATTCCTTTATTTCATTATTTACTTATGATCTTGTCATTTTTATAATTCAAATAGTATCAATCAATATCCTTAAACCTGAAACAAATAACCAATTCAAGAATAATAATCCCAGTATATTAGGTTATCAGTCGAGTCATAATATAAAAACAAAGTGAGTTGTTGGCAATGCATCATGAAACATTGATTGACTTGATAATGATCAATTATGCCAATACATATATACTTACAACATCCTTACAATCTAAATCTCTTCCATTTAGTGATTCACACACTGTATATATCAGCCTTTTGAACTGATTCCTGTAGGTCTATGAGATCATTGTCCACTTGAGTCCACAAATGGAACCTTATGCTATGTTGTAAGTCATCAAGACCAAGAGTTTCTATTCTTTAAAGGCTTTTCAATGAAGTGATCTTTTCAAAAAACTTTATTAGAAGAGTTCTCAATATCTTTTGCACTTATTTAGATTCTAAAAATCTCTTCATCAAGCATGATGGTTTGGCTAACAAAGTCACTGGATCTTTCATAGTACATCTCGATGTTTTCATCTTCTCTTAATCTTGTTTCATCAAAAGAAACCATAATATTGTGGTATTGAGAATTTCAATGAGTTTGTACCTTCAAATTGACATTTGAGAAATCATGCTTCTTGAGAAGTCGTGCACTTAACCATCATCTTTTGATGTGTTTGAGAAAAGACAGTGAGAATAGAATACAAGTCTCTATACTAGGGTTCTTACGGTAATATATCCTTGTTAGACCATAGATCTTCGGGTTTAAGTACTATATTCTTAGGTGTGTCCTCCTTAACCTTTGACACTGAGTCATTTGAAGATGTTTCTTCTTCAATCACTAGTGCAGAAACATTTTTTAAGAACACCAGTTTCTGCAGTTCAAGAACGCCCTACTGAGGCGTTCTATATGGAGCTGTTCTTGAAAGTCTGACAATCAAGAACGCCCTGCTGAGGCGTTCTTGATTGTCAAACTTTCAAGAACGGTTTTCAGAGACGTTCTTAAAAAAATTTCAGCCGTTCTAGAAAGAGTTTTGCAGGTTTCGCCAGTTTTGGAAATAACTTTCCTGAACGTCCTTTTTTAAGACGTTCTGGAAAGTATAGTTTCCAAAACGTCCTTTTTTAAGACATTCTGGAAAGTATACTTTCCAGAACGTCATTTTTTAAGACATTCTGGAAAGTATACTTTCGAGAACGCCTCTAAAAATAGCCGTTCTGGAAAGTATACTTTCCAGAATGGATTTTTGAATAACCGTTCTACAAAGTAGTAAAAGATTTAAAAAAAAATAAATGAAAGCAGGTGCCAACAAATACATCAAATTTCATTCCAGACTCATACAATTTTATTAGCTATTTAATTCACAAAACACATTTCGTTTATATATTCCAAAGATCAAACAACACATATTATTAATCCCAATAATACACAATTACCATAATATATCAATACAAACATCACAAGGGAATAACATAAATAATGAAGGGAAAAAAATCAATGGATAATAGGAAATAAATAGGAAAAAAGGGAAACGAAAATTACACATTATACCGAGCTTTTGCTGTTAATATATTGTGTAAGTTAAACCAAACAAAAATGCACAAAAATGCCATGGCCTGTAGCCCACAATATAACTAACAAATATTATATTTTCGGAGATAAACATGAATGTTACCACAATTAGTTCCAAGAACATAAAGCTTTTCCAGATTCAAATGATGCTCCACTGATCTTAGAGCTGCACAAGAAATTATTCTGCATTAAGATAGTACAAGTCACATTTGAGAAATTAAATGAACAACAGTGTGGGAGGGGGTACACACCTAAAATTAGCAAAATCACCACCACCTTCAAGCTCTATAAATCAAGAAAAATTACACTTCAGTCCATACAACAATCAAACTAAATTCCAAAACTTTTTCAACAAATCACTTAGAAAGAGATGCAATAAAAAGCCAAGAAAAGGGTGAAACAGAAGAAAAGAAAGGTGAAAAAAATAAATAAAATTATACAACTTTTTCCCCCGATTTTCTCACAAATATTCCCTAATATTTCCTCTCAGAATCGATATATGGAGCAGCCCCAATAGTCATCATCAGTACGAGACAATCATTATGTCTCATTTTTCTTAAAATTTTGGCATATTTCTTCTCTCCATAACTTAAAATGAAATTTCAAATTTGTCATGAATGATTGCCATGAATAAAGAGTTTTTTTTTTTCTTGAAATGCAATTTATAAACTTTTAATGCTAAGTTTCCTCCTTTCTAAGAAGTCTTTCATGATATACACATCATATAAGACTTAACAGGCTAATATAAAATACCTAAAAGATAAGAACTGACTGACCTGTAATATATCACGCGTATGAGTCATGTGAGCAAACAATAGAGCCTGATGCCCTGATTCGTGCAATTTCTAAAGTAGCTGATCCAAAATTTAAAGTTTACCACTAGCCTGATGAAATTAAAAAATAAAAAACAAAAAATAAATAAATAGAGGTATTAAACCAGCTTCAACGTACGAGGGAAAAAAAGTGAGATAGTAGTCGGACTTCCTGAAACAGGTGCTCACCCTCCTAATATGGTTCGGGATCAATACTTGGGAAAAGGTACGGTGACTACATGCTTTCCGAAGTTGAATTACCTGCAGTAGAATTAAATTAAATAATAACCACAAGGCAATTAAATAAGATAGAATTTTATCCGCTTACAATATTCTGCAAAGATTGCGCAGAGAATCATGAAAATGTTTATGCTGTGATGAACAATGTTGCAAAATAAATATGTCAACAAGTAATCTCTTCATATTATCTAAAAGTAAGAGATTTGGATAGGAAAAAATAAAAAATTGAAAAACAAGACCTAGAAATTAAATGTCAGCAATTTCAATTATTTTCATCAATAACAGATTGAGCATCACAACTGATCAAGTGAAAGGACCTTCATCAAAGTAAAAATAAACAAAACAAAAAAAAGAACAAAATTGAGAAAATGAAAATTGAGCGTGAAGAAGTCCGTACCAGATTCATAATTCCTAGCTAGAGGTGCTAGATAAATATAGAATGTTATGCATATATGTAAATATATGAAGTGGTTTTCAGAGGAGGGTTTTAGCCGAGGGTTTTAGCGATGAATAATAAAGACAATGAGATGACATTATCAAAAACACAAAACAACTGAAATATATATATGCTTGTGCAGGTGCTGCTTCAAAAATGAATTACCAAAAAAAATCTTTTTTTCCGAAACTTAACTAAGCAACTGTGCAAAAATAAAAACCAATTCCTTATAATCCAAAAGCAAGAGAAAATAAGTGAAGATTTCCATATATAAATAAGTGAAAGAAAGAAAAGGAAAAAAAATAATGACAAAACTCACAAAATCTACAGCCAGTCTCAAACGTAGAATCAGTATAGATAAAACAGACATGGACACTCCCTTAATCTATTAATTGTCTTCTCTTGTATCAATTCAAGACACACACACACATTCACATAAAGCTTCAAATGTGTGCTGTTTCAGAAAATCATATTATTTTCCTAACAACCCAACATTTAATTAAGAAATAAATCACTCCTACAACATTGAGAACAAACATAATTTTAATGCAGGTCAAGTTTCATCTTACAAGATTTTATGGTCAGATATACTTCTGTTGATTACTTTAGGTTTGTAGATTTATACAACGATATGTAGAAGGTTACCTACCATTTATTGAGATCATATTCCAGATTAGTTGTGGTGTAGGCCAAAAAGAATTCAGTTATCCTCTATTACTTCATAAATAGCACCACACACAAAGTCTCAAGTCTCAACACATATGCCAGGCACTAACTTCGAAATTCAAATTCATTCAAGAGGAACCCACATATACAAGCAAGAACAGGTATAACATACCTCTTCTAGAAACGCAGTAATTGTTCTCAACCACCTTCAAGCATCCATGTCTTGCAGGAGCAGWATAAGCAACAYTAATTCCTGCACAATAGTCGATATCTATAATTTTTGAATTGGAAAAACAGCAAGATGGATATATATATAGTAAACAAGTTACCACACATTCATAGCAAAAAAAAAACATTTAATTACAAGGACACACACTACAGAATCTCTATTAGTTTTCTGGAATTAGTTAACAAACACAATTTATTATTGAATTTAATAATAGTAGATGAGAAAAATAGTCGAGAATCAAAAGTTTTTAGCTAGTACTTACAAACTTTTAACATGTTTCAAAAGTAATTTTACTTTCATGTAAAAAGTCGAATCATCTTATAATTTAAGGTTCTGAATTAAATTATACAGAATCATCAGAAATCAGCATTTGAAAAACCTAAAATTAAAACATATCAAAAAAAACTAACCACGTCCATAAACATATCGACCAACGCCGAACCATTCATATCACGATACCCGAGTCCCTCGACGCCTCGGCCCGCATATTAGGGTTTTTCAAGTGGTCATTACATCTTAGAAAAACACTGTCGTAGCTTTCGAGATTGAGCATCTCGCTCCCATCAATCGCGGGCTTCATCCAAAGTGGCTCGTTGCTCTGCAAGAGCTGAATGGGCTTCATCTTAACTTTCTTAATTTGAATACTAGTAATATATGAGTTCAATTTCCTTCCTTTTTCCTTTCTTCTTTCGTAAAAAAGATAATTTTGTATGGTTTTCAGAATGGTCGGGTTTATCCCTGTAAGATTACTTATTTCATATTATTTGCAACTTGCAAAATAAAATCTTGAATTCATAAGGCATTTAGACCTAATGATACAATCATACAAGTGAAATATTGAGTAGTAAAATTACATTTATATTTCCCTGTATTGACAAAAGTCACTTATTTCGAATTGATAATTCCAAATCCTAATTGCAATGCTACACCTGTTTCTTATTCCAGTGGTAGTTCAGAAGTGTCGAAGGACGTGTAATAGATATTAAACCTAATATTACCTCGGGGTCCTGCACGACTCTCTCACGAAGATCCTTGATGATGGGGCGCCTTGAGTTAATTTCAAGAACCCTCTTGCCGCGCATGTAAGCCTGTTTGTTAGCATCCGGTAGAGTCTGAGACTGCATGATCCTTTCCATGTTTTCACTCCACCCGTATTTTGATGTCACCACAACACATGGGGTGTCGGCCAATCGGTTGCTTATCTTGACATCATCGACGTTTTCGCTGGCAAGGGCACCCTTCCACCATTTGGTCAACTCTTTGAAAGCCTCCTTGACTTCTTTGTCTTTCGAGTCCTTTCCGATCTTCAGTCCCTCCTTGGATACGTTTTGGAATTTCATGTCCTCATAATCCATCAGATATTGCATCAGATACTCATCCACTGGGTCGGTGAAGAAAATAACCTGCAAGCCAAAATGTGCATTCAGTAACG
Source organism: Phtheirospermum japonicum (assembly GCA_014905375.1). NCBI lineage: Eukaryota > Viridiplantae > Streptophyta > Magnoliopsida > Lamiales > Orobanchaceae > Phtheirospermum > Phtheirospermum japonicum. Next base: position 378,072 of record BMAC01000304.1, on the reverse strand, counting down.
ATATATATTTATTTTTTATTTATTTTTAAAAAGAAAAGAAAAGGTAGAATAATGCACAAATGAACAATTACCTCGTAATTCTTCTTTGTTAGTCTCTCGGGGAATGGAGATTTTTCCAAATGTTCCTTGTTTGTTCCAATAATATAAAAGATGTCTTTTTGTCCAGACTTCATTCTTGAGATGTATTGATCCAGTGAAGTTAAGTTACCATCTGATTTAGAGCTGCAAAAAACATACACCACAAAAGTATTAGTTAACAATAAGTCATTTCTAAATTGCATCATATTTTACATAATATTTGAAAATCTGCTTACGTCTCAAAACGAAGAAGTTTAGCCAGGCGGTTTCTGTTTGTTGCATCCTCAATAATGCCAAGCTTGATTGACTTTCCAAATTCATTCCACATGTACATATTACCAAGAGTTTGTTTCACAAAATTATACATGTATAGTTAAAACGCCAGTACTCTGAAGGAGATAATTTAAAAGGCCTTTACAATCTGAGTTCTAAGAATCTAAACACTTCCAATACAAGTTAATCAATCAACATAAAAGATTTTTAATAGGTGATGTGAATTTAAAAATATATATATAAATATACTGGCCCAATAAGCAGCCTTGTGCATTTTTCCTGGTTTTCTATCACAAGCTGACTTCTTTATTTGCTAAAACTAAAAGTTCCGTCTATCATTATGGGTATGGCGACCCTGATATAATTAAACTACTACAGAAACTGCAATAATACCTCTCTAATATTCCAAGATATGCTTGGTTTGCAGATTGCGACATCTTTTCCAACAAGGACCTCACTACATGGTCTCCTACCATGGCCTTGGCCTGGAATTGTTACACAAATATGATTGTCAAGATAAGATACAAATTTATATCATTTCATCCGACTAAAACTTTCAACAAAACTATGGTGCTGAAGTGACATACTTGGCTTTGCAAGAGGTTAAGAACAGCAGAGCCTATAAAATTAGCAGCTGAAGCTTTCTTTATCAATATAGATAAGGCTTTCATTGACCCCATCATTGGCTGTAATAATGGATGAAAACAAGTTGGTATAAGACAGATACTAAAGTGCAACAACACAAATAAGTTAGGTTTTATCAGTCAAACCTGGCAATAAAACCATAATCCTTGAACAGAAAACTTTCCCAAATGAAATTGATGTTCAAGCTGAGCCACCATGTCTTGGTAATCCTAGAATGCTCATTTACTTAGAATATTATTTCTCTTTCCGTAATAATATTTCACACTAACTGAGGACTATAAGAGAGAAATAAACTAAGCTACATCGGTTTGAGAAAAAAATGTATTAAACAAGGCCCACATTCAAACCAAGTAGAGCAAACATATATCAGTCTTTCTTTTTCTTAGAAGATATAAAGGATGGAAAATTTTAAAAACAGAGAGAGAGAGGAACCTACAAGTAGCAGTATTCTAAGTGCAGCTGCAAAGGCGTGATTGACAAGACCACTTTTGAAGTGGGACCTTGACTCAAAAAATTGATTAATTAGTAAGTAGCTCTCGCACAGAGGAAAAATTCGTTTAGCAGATTCCTGAAAATGAGTAGAATAATATAAATAGGTTAACAAAATTTTCCAGACCAACAAATGATAAAATGCCCATTTGGAAAGTGAAAGCCATTCATCCGATCTAGACAGAAAACAAGCAATGAATGAGATATCTTACCTGAAGTGCCAAATCCATAGATGCGTCGACTTGGAAGTTATCATCCTTCCCGTGGACTCTTCGTATTGAAATATATCGTCCTTCGATCCCAACCAAAGATGACAAGAGATCATCAATAACAATCAATTCCTGCACATATAATGAGCACGCAAACAAAATGAGTTGACTTAAATAACAGTAGGTGTCAGAAACACGTAACCAGCTCATTCGTAAACTCAACATCCATAATGAGCTACTTTACATTTTTTCCATTACCAAACAATCTGAGATGCATAACAAGTTAATTTCAGTTTCATAGCAATGTTGAAAGTAGACATTGGGTGATTATAACTATGGATTATATCATGGTTAAAAGGACACATTATTATTAATAAATATTACATGTATTGCCGCATGGTAGCAACCTATGGGATTGTCCACTCCAGGACTACATGAGGAAAAAAAAAAGAGCAATACATAGAAAAATGATATATATCATATTGAGAATACAGTACTACATCAATAAATCATTTTCTTAAAAGAATTAATTCATCTCATACAAACTGATTAAAGAAAAAGTGCCAATTAAATTTGAACTGCGTAAACACTTGAAATTCAGCCAAAAGAAAAAACAAAACAAAGAAAAAAAAATTCCACATACCCAAACCTTTCAAACGAAAACCCCTTTGATTCAGCAACACCAGATGCGGACTTCGTTTCCTACACAAATAACTTGATTAAGAACTGAAACAGACAATTCTCGTCATAAACAATTACCGCATAATTCTTCTTTGTTAGTCTCTCGAGGAATGGAGATTTTTCCATTCCTCTGCATTACCCTAATCGGCAAAAAAAAAAGCATAGCTCAGTCAATATCCTCTGTAACCCGTGCACAAACGGCGGCACCCGCTGTTTCCGAACGCCATTCGCAGGTTTTTCGGCCACCGCAGGAACCTTCCTCGTTTTCCTCGCCTCACTTCCGTCTTTCTTATTGTCGCGTGAGGAGGACGACGACGACAGAGCCGCCAGCCATAAAGATGATTTTTTTCTTCTCCTTCACTGGAGAGAACGAAATTGCCGACCAGAACCTCTCCTTGTTGTTCGATTCGGAAAATAAGAAGCAAAATCTTGATTAATTACGTGAGACTGACAGGGAGATAGGGAGGAGATTTGGGGAGAATTAGATGAAGGTTTGATGATGCAGCTGGTGGTGGAGATTGGAAATTGACGGCCGGTGGTGGTTGGGAATGGTGGGAGGAGGTTGAATCAGCGGAGAGGACGAGAATCGGCGCAGCAGATAAGAAGAGGACGATTGTGGATATGGTTTTGTTATGTTTATTTTTTAATCAAAAAAATCGATTTTGTCCAGATATAATATGACATAAGAGAACGCCTTTTCAAAGGAGTTCTGAATAATACTTTCCAGAACGACGTTTTTAAAGACGTTTTTGATATTTAACATACGAGAACGTCGTTTTTAAAGACGTTCTTGATATCTAACATACGAGAACGTCTTTTTAACGACGTTCTGGATATCCAGTATACCAGAACGTCTTTAAACAAGACGTTTTCTTATGTGACAGTTTTATTATAAAAATGCCACCGCCTGACATTTAATAACGCCGCCTCCTGAGGCGTTCTTAAATCCCTGTTTTTGAATATTATTTTTGTACTAGTGAATCAAGGGATGTGATAGTCCACACTCTAGGATCTCCCATGTACCTTTTACAAGTGAGCGCGTAAATATTCTCATCTCGGACTTACAGTTTGAATAATTGAACTCATCTAAAATGGAGGCCATAACATCGATCCTGATCATGATTAATTGTTGCCGCTCCACATAGGCCTCTCGACCTTTATCTTGTAAAACAACCCAAATAGAGTGGGTCTCCTGTGTGACTGTCACACGGATCTTTTTTAATGTGACGGAGCCCAAATTCAAACTCAACCCGGATCCATTTGGTTTAATATATAAATTAAAAAAAATTAATCCCCACTGTCTTCTCTTCTCTACTCCATTCACAGCGCCGCCGTCTCCCCCATTCCCGTTACAGCGTCACAGCGCAGCGGCCCGTCGCCCATCCATTGGGCAGCGGCCGTCCACAATTGATTTAATCATTGTCACAAACAAATCGCCAACACACCCAATCCAACCCCACAAAACCCCACGCGCCCCTATTAACATCAACCGCACCAGACGAATCCACCGGAGGGTTCCCGCCAGCCACCAGGCTATTCGCCGCCACACGCTTAGTCGGCGGTTCTTCCCTGACATACAATGGCTTCTTTGGTTCGTTTCTCTCTCCCCGATTCACGCCCAGTCCTAATTCAGAAAAAAATACTCATCGGCGATTTATCAGAGCCTCCGCCACGACCCGACCGTGAAATTGCTACGGATATTCAAGTAATTGATGTGGATTTAGTACCTGAAACGGAGAATATTAGTTTGAATACAGATATTGTGGTTCGTTTGGACGGAGATGATGAAGAAATCCCTAATCTCGAACCTGTAAATGAGCACGAAATTGAAGAAGGTAATTCTATACATTTTTGTTATCATTTTTTCGAAATTCTATGCTGTTTTCTGTTGCAAATTTTTAGCAGTAATTTCTTAGTCAAAAACTGTCACTTTCTGTCCAAAACGTTGTCACTTTCCTACATATTTCAGTCACTTATCATTCTTTTCGAAATTGTATGTTGTTTTCTGTTGGGAATTTTGAAGCAGTAATTTATTAATTAACACACTGTCACTTTCTATGCAAAACGTTGTCACTTTTCTACATATACCAGTCACTTATTAGAGATGATATATGTTAATGTAGATGTGACTGGTTCTCTCTTGGATTTGAGGAGAAAGACGATTAATGATATGCATGAGTTGTATAAGAAACATGGTCGTGCGCTTGGCTTCAGTGTTCGTAAATCAACTTCTAGAAAAACCGACGATGGAGTTGTGACCGAGCACTACTTTGTGTGCTCTTGTGAAGGGTTCAGGAAATCCGGGATGTTAAAGAAGAAATGTCCTGTCACGCGCACAGGATGTGCTGCTTCACTGAGGGTAAAATTAAATGATGACGGGTGGTATGTAGTTATTGAACATAAGACAATCCATAATCATCCGTTCACAAGAACAGAGTGGGGCCACTTACATCGTTCGGAGAGAAAAATTACAGTTGAGAAAGGGAAAGTAATACAAGATATGGTGTCTTCTGGAATGAGACCAACAGATTCTTATCGTTATATGGCCCATGAAGCTGGTGGAGATGAAAGTATTGGTCACACGATCAAAGACCACTTGAATTTTGTGAATCGTTTGAAAATGAAAGAAATAGAAGGTGGGGATGCACAGACCCTTGTTGAGATTTTACAGCAACAACAAGATGATGAGGAGGATTTCTTCTTTAGGGTTAAGTTGGATGAGGAGGCCAAATTATCTAATGTGTTTTGGAGGGATTCGATGATGAAAGAAGACTACGAATTATTTGGAGATGTTGTGATATTTGATACGACCTATCGAACAAATAGATACAATTTGATTTGTGCTCCAATAGTCGGCGTTAACCATCATCGGAGAATCGTTATGTTGGGGTTGTGCATTTTTGTCGAATGAGAAAACGGAATCGTTCGAGTGGCTCTTTGAAGTTTTTAAGAAATCCATGGGAGGGAAATCTCCTGTCACTATATTCACTGATCAAGATCAAGCAATATCTAATGCGATAGAAAAGGTATGGATTTCCTGTTGCTTTTAATTTCTCTGTCTGCTTTTATTTTTAAAACTGTCACTTTTCTAATAATTTCAGTGACATTTATTTAAAGAAAGTGTCACTTTTCTCTACACTCTTTCACTGGTATTTTTATTTTAAAATCATCATTTTTAGGGAAAACAAATTTTTTTACCACAAAAAGTGACACTTTCAATGCTAGAAAGTGACTGTAATCATATGAAAAGTGACAGTTTTCTGATACTTGTGTGAAATAATTATTCTTTTCCCACATGTAGGTTTTTCCTCGGGCAAAGCACAGGCTTTGCCAATGGCATTTGTACCAGAATGCTATAAGTAGGTTTGGACAGTTGAAATCAAACAATGCCTTTAAAGAATCATTTAAAAAATGCTTGTCGGGATGTATGGATGAGCATGAATTTGAGTCATGTTGGAGTCATATGGTTTCAACGTATGGATTGGAAAGACAGATCGTGGTTTCAGCGATTGTACGATCTAAGGGACAAATGGTGCACGGCCTTGAACAAAGACTTCTTCTCTGCCGGGATGCTTTCGTCGCAAAGAAGTGAGAGTACAAACAACGTAATTGTATTCAATTCAAAGAAGACGACAAGTTTGACTAGCTTTTATGGGATTTTCAAGAACCTGGTCAAGAATTGGAGGAAGAATGAAACAGATGACGAGTTCCAGTCATCAAGGTCAATTCCGGCAACTGTCCTGCCATTAACTGGGATGTTGAAGCATGCTTCCGAGGTGTACACATTGAGAGTGTTTGAAGAATTTGAAGCTGAATATATTGCAATGTTGTCAACGAATTGTGAAGAGTTCGATCACGATGAGATAATAACTACTTATAAAATTTCTGCTCACAATGGAGATGGGGTGTCGTGTATGTGATGTTTGCAGCTGCTAGTAACTTGATCACCTGCTCTTGCAAGAATTTTGAGGAACGTGGCATCTTGTGTTGTCATAGCTTAAGAATACTTCATAACCATAATTGTATGACAATCCCAGGAGTGTATATACTGAAGAGGTGGACAAAAATTGCCAAATCTCATGTTTGGGACAGGTTAAAAAGCACAGCTCGGGGGAGTGGAGAGGAAAATGGAGAGCCTGCTGATGCCATTCCTTGGCGTCATGACATGTCGCGAAGGTATTACAATCTAGTGCTGGAGTGCCAAGGAAACAAGGAAGCAAGAAAAATCATCGAAGAGGGTTACGTTAGAGATTCACTTGCCGTTTCTGCCTTGAAGAATTTACAACAACCAAACGAATCTTCTAATGTTTCAAGTTCGTCGACTATGTGTTTGGATCCCGCTCGCTCTGTTACAAAAGGAAGAAGTAAAAGGAAGCAGGGGCATATTGAAAAGAGCAAGAAGAAGAAGAAAACTACGAATGTTCCTGCCGACAATCAAGCCCTGGAATTTGGTTCCAAGGACTCCCAATGTTCGTTTATTTTAGT
>BMAC01000304.1:256586-358422 GCA_014905375.1 Phtheirospermum japonicum | reverse complement strand
ATATAAATGTAAAATATACAACACCCGCGTGTTACATGTGAATATGTGATATAAAATATTAAATTTATAAGATACTGATAATTCTATTGAAAAAATGTCGTGAATCTAACTTGTAGTATATGTAATATTATTTTATTTATTTTTTTCTGCGTAAGATACTAATTTGTTCGTGCAGATATATGATATATATGTATCAATGCATTATATTTGAATTAGATAAAGAGATTTAGAATATAAATGTAAAATATACAACACCCGCGTGTTACATGTGAATATGTGATATAAAATATTAAATTTATAAGATACTGATAATTCTATTGAAAAAATGTCGTGCAATCTAACTTGTAGTATATGTAATATTATTTTATTTTATTTTTTTCTGCGTAAGATACTAATTTGTTCGTGCAGATATATAATATATATGTATCAATGCATTATATTTGAATTGGATACAAAGATTTAGAATATATTTAATAGAATATATTTAATATTTATTTTTCTAGGCATAATAATTATTATATATTAGTATTAGTATTACGTTATCTTTTTTGTTTCACTTTGTTTTTGTTTTTATTTGGTATAACAATAGTTTTTCATATATATTTTTAATAATATTTTCAATTTATTATATTGAAATTAGATAAAAAAAAACTTTAAGTTTATATTTTTATATTTATTTCCTTTTTGTAATAACTTTATATAACTCATATTTTTCTTATATCAATATTTAGAATTATAATAAAATTATTTCAACTTTTATTGTAAATAAAATTAATTCAACTTATATATATTTTTTATATTTTTATATTAGAAGAATAAAAGTAAAGATATTGAATTGGAGAAAAATATGTTAAAGAAAGTATTATAGTAGGTAAGATGTAATAAAAGAAAAATATTGAATTAGGCAAAATATAATATTAGGAAAAGTATTAAAGTAGGTAAATATATAAAAAGGAAAAATACTAAATTGGGTTAAATTTAGGCTCGGATGACACCGAAGCACCAAATTTTTTTTCCAAAGCTAACGAAGCATGGAAGCAGACACATAGAATAAGAGAATTTTGCATTAATATACAGGGTAGATATAATTTTTAAAAATAAGTTAAACTTTAGTTTATCTTACTTGGTGCCTGGTTAAGAGAGAATATCTACAAATATGGAAGATAAATATTCCGGCGTATATGGGGTTTGAAAGATTTATATGAATTAGACAAGGATTCGAACCTCTCGAATATGACAAATTTTAGTCAAACGCGGAAGTCAAAAGTCCTACGTACGGTAAAGACCAAATAGTTAGGGAATTGTGTAATGATGAAATTTCTCATATTCATAGATCATACAAAGTATGTGCAATAACCAAATAGTTAGGGAATTGTGTATTAGTGTGTATCACTCCCATTCATTAATATAAAATTTTACTAATTTTATGTGTCTGTTTCGTATACTTCGTTTGGCAAATAAAAAGTTATGGTGATTCATTTGCTTATAGGTCATCCGAGCCTAATATTTACCTAATTTAATACTTTTCTTTTTAATGTATTTTACCTAATTCAATCTTTTTATTATATTTTTTCTTATTCAATACTTTTATTTGATTCTCCTAATATAAATATAGAAATAGATCATATATAATTAGTAGATAAGATGTATATAAGTTATTTTGATTAAAAGAGAAACTACATATGAAATAATTTTTAATTAAAAAAATTTATTATGCAAATAATTAAATAAGTTTTATTGATAATATAATTAAAAATAATTTTATTTTTGAAGTTTCAAATATTCTATATAGGTAAAATATGAGTTATTTACAATAATCTAAGTATGTAACTAAATATTAGTAATGTGTTCAATCTAAATATAAAATATTAATATTATACTAATAATTAATAAACATTGATTAGACACCAGTACAATGCAACACGAGTTGAGATATTCAAAAGATATCATACTCTCAAAGTATGTAACTAATAATTATTAACGAATTTATTCTAAATACTAATATATAAAATGATTTAATAATAATAATTATAATTAATAAAATAGATATTAGACACGAGTTTAAAATGTGACGCCTTTTGGTTTTTGTAAGTATGTAACTAAGATTTAATGAATTAAATTTAAACATCAAATATAAAATTATTTAATATTTATAATAATTAACAAATAGATTAGACATGTACAAGGTACGGGTTGGGAATACTTATTTTAATTTTTTATTTTATATTTAAAATTCAGTAATAATAATATTAAAAAAAAATTGTATCGGGATTTATTAAATAATAGTATAAAAATAATTATAAATTGACAATATATAACAAAATTAAAAAAAATTAAAATTTTGTATCAGGACGCTTTTGACATTAGCGTCCCAGACCTTTTTATTAAAAAAGTATGTGGTGGATTTGAGAAAAAACTATTGGGGCCGGGACACTTTTGATGAACGCGTCCCGGGTGAATTTTGTAAAAAATAAATGTCGGGGCCGGGACGCTTATCATAACCGCGTCCCATAATAATTTTTTTTCCATTTTGGCCCCGGGACGCTTCTGTGAAAAAGCTTCCCGGCGCCCAATTTTTTTCTTCAATTCGGCCCAAAAACTTTTGTTTATTCTAATTCGGCCCAAAAAAGTTCAATTCAGCTTAAAAACTTTTATTTTTTTCCAATTCGGACCAAAAAGTAATTTGTAAGATTTTTTTTCCTTTTTATAATTTGTTATTTTTATTTAAAAAGTTATTAGGTAAATAAATAAACATATTTTCTTCATTTCGGCCCAAAAAGATAATTTGTAAGAATTTATTTTTTTCTTTTTATAATTTTTTATTTTTATTTAAAACTTTTATTAGGGAAAATAAATAAATATATTTATTATTATAAGTGCATATCATAATAATATCATAGAATTACAAGAAATTTTATTTCAAAATTAAAATACAATAAGATTAATATAACAATTACAATAATTTGATATTACATATGTAATCGCGGATTTACAATGAGATTGTGGTATTGGCAAATGCAATTCAAATCACTTTTATTGAATACTCAATCCATCAAATCGAATAAAGGTTCTCCATGTTTTAGATATTTAGTAGTAAACTCAGTATCGCTTGCCACGTCGTTTCAAAAACGTACACTTTCACTTTATTGTTCTCATGATCCAAAGTACAATGCTCATTTTCCAACATCATATGAAAATGCCTGTATCATTTTTTGAGAAGTTTAACTAGAGCGGTTATGTCGTCCATTGTGAAGTCTTTCCCGAACGTAACATTGATTTTGTCCAATAAGATCCACGTGATATTGTTGCATAATCCTCTTCTGGGATCGTAGAGACCATTGAGCTTACTCTCAATGAGTTCGTCAACCAGCTTAGTAGCCATATGGATGCTCCACTCGATTAAATCTCTATAGTAGAAAAAGAAATTTTCTTCAAAATCAAAATTTGGTACATTGTTAGGCTGATGGGAACTCATTTTTTCTTTTTATTAAGGTAATACATAGATGATGGAGAAAACCAAAGGTGTAAGTGAATTGTGTTTAAAACATTTAGTCCAATATTCAAAGTTTATAGATTAGTTAGAATTTCACAATACAGTTGTACTTAATGTGTAGTCTTTGTCACAGTTAAAGATGAAAATATAATGATTAGTTTGTAGTCTTGTCACAAAAAAAGTTGAAAAACATATGGAATAGTATCTAGTATTGTCACAACAAAAGTTGAAAAACCTATTTATTAATGTATAGACTTGTCACCAGCAAGGTTGGATAAATATTTAATAAATAATTTTATTAAATAAAGGAAAAAAAGATTAAACATTCAAACATTACAGAATTTGAAATAGTTGCACACTGAAACCGAGGTCATCCTGATCCCATCTCATTACACACTTAAACATATACTTAAAAATGTTAAAATATGAAATTACAAATACAAACACATTATTACTTTTGAAACGATGAACATAACATTAACGCTTCATTCAAAAGCTTTCTGCAATTTTTTCCACATTGGTGGCTCGTCAAACACGTAGTACTTGTGTGACGGTAATACATCATTGTATTCCTTCATTAAAAAAAAGAATTAGTGATTTATCTATTATAAAATAAAAAATTTAATCATGTCATTATAGAGAGAGAAAGTTGTGAACTTTACATCGTCAAAGTGATTGCAGAGAGTGATATCTACACAAACTAGTTTGCGTTCATGATCCCTAATAAAACTCCAGGCTCAGCAAACAGCACCTCCCACAAATTGTACCTCATTTCCATTTCCTGGATCCTCTGACTAACATCCTCAACCAAAGGTGAAAACGCAAAACCCCCTTGGAGTACATTTGTTACCTGCATGACAGTTAAACTTCTGTCTCCTTTTCTTGCTCCCCTTTCAACACTTTCTTTTTGGGAGATAAAAAAAAATCAAGAATTACTCATTCCATGGGAATGGTCCATGGGGTTCTTTCAGTATTATAGTAATTCACTCAAACTCTTCTTACATCAGGATGATTTTAATCAAAGTTAGCCATTAGTTTTTATCTTTTGCAAAAAGAAAAAAGGCAATTAGAAATTCTATTTAATTAAGTTTGCTTAGTTATTTTTGTAAATATATATATATATATATATATATATATATATATATATAATATATATATATATATATATATATATATATATACACGTACACACACACGCATATATCAATGAAATGTAGCTTCAGATTTACCAACTAATATTGTTGCGTCATTGTGTTATCTATTCACTTGAATAATTGCACAACTTTTATTTTGATGAATTGTGTTATCTTGTCATTCCAATAAATGTCACTGAACACTAAAAATTACTGTCTATCCCAATATCAATGAAATCCTGCTTTGCCACTAATAATGTTGTGTTCTTGTGTTGTATATTCACTTGAATAATTGGACAACTTGTATTTTGATGAATTGTGTTGTCTTGTCATCTCAATAAATGTCACTGAACACTAAAAATTACTGTCCATCTCAATACCAATGATATGCACCTTTTCCAACACATATTGTTGTGTCATTATGTTGTCTATTCACTTGAATAATTGCACAACTCATATTTTGATGAATTGTGTTGTCTTGTCATCTCAATAAATGTCACTGAACACTAAAAATTGCACAACTGGTATTTTGATGATATGGAAGTTTTTTTAATGATTAGTAACTTATGTGATAGTCTCTGTTTGCTATAAATACGTAGTGGAACAAATAATGGACAACTCATCAGCAAATATATCAATTACTTTCTATCTTATTTGAAGAAAAGCTAATGGCAGATCACTCTAACGATACATATTGTCCTCCTACACTTCGAGTCCAAACACTCGATTGCAACTGTGAAGAAAACACTAAGTGGACATTCACTAGAGATGAACGTCTATTGGAATTCCTAATCGCCAAAAAAGATATTTGAGCATGGAATCCAAATGAAGGACCGTTACCATACAATCGAGTGAAGGAAGCCAATGATTTACTTAGTTGCTGCTTCAATAATGAACGTGCCATTTTCGAAGCTGACGTCATAGCCAGGATTGTCCAACTTCAAAGCCGGTTCAAGTTCTTTAAATAACTTATTTGAACCCCTGGTACAGTTTTGAACAGGAATGTGAAAATGGTCTTTGGTGATCATAATGTCTGAAAGAAGTTTATGCCTATAAGTTCAACAGTCCCTTTTAAAATATTATAGGTAATTTGAATCTTTCGTTATTTAACTTGTTGTGATGAATACATGATTGTCCAATCAAAATCTATTGCATCGCTTTTCATGAGGATCCCTTGCTCACAAAAATGGAAGTACTTTTAGAAGATGTAAATCCAACTAACCATAGTGGAAGCACTACGAGTGGAATTGGGAAGGGCAAAGAAAAATGCGTAGTGGAGATTTTTGGACGTTGCATGTTGTTTTACCGACAATACTCTATCTGTTTATCATCCGTTTGTTGTTTGTAATGTTTTTTTGGTGTGTTATTTTTTATTTTGCCAAATCACATGTGTTACTTCTTGGAAGATTGTAATTTTTTTCCACGTGGGGGGGGGGGGAAGCTGGTGTATCCTCATCACGGCACATTTGTTTCTCTAATATACGTGGCACATTACGAGGTGGTTCCTTAATTGGCACTGGCTCGCCACCTCCATCCTCATCAGCATGTATACCCCAACCCTGATGTGCATGACTCACAGTTTCAATGGGAATTTGAATGGAATGGGTGTCATCTATAAGTGTGGCCATGAAAAGCTCATGTCATGTGCAGCTACGAAGTTATGGAATCCACTACTTCCATCAATTTGAAGAAGATCGGTGAAGATTGCCCAACAAATGAAGGAGTATAAAACTCTTCCTCGGATGGTCCAAATGTAGGAATGTAATCACCTCCTTCATTGGGGTTAGGATGTCCGTGATACGATGATTCACCAGCCGGATCTATATTCAACAGAGGAAAAAACTTATTATTTTAATATTAATCGTATGGAAGTGACATATAAAATAGCTATTAATGAATCACACATTTACCATGATGGGTGAATGGTGGTGGCCTGGGTGCGGCTGTGGGTGCCCTGCAATGAGAGGTTGTGGACAGACCAGATATACTCCTTCTTCCATTACCAAGCGTGTATGTCGCGCGCTCATCTGGATCATCCTCATGTAGCTCCCCACGCAGCCAAAGTTGTTGCCTCATGTCATCTGCAACTGACTCAACCACATCATGCATATGACGATAAGAGTCAAAACCATCATCTCTAGCATCTGATGCAACACGGTCGAGTCGCTAACTCCAAGTACCTTACAAAACATATAAAGTTGAAAATCAAATCTAAGAAATAATTAAATTCATTGAGTGAGGAAAAAGAGAATAAGATTTATTAAAATGGCCTCGTGAACATTGACGTGCGATGGTTGGTATCCTCCCTCCGCATGTATCTCCAAACGATAGATGAAACGACGTGTATTTTGCTGATACCATCTAAGATATCCACGTATCGTACCCGCACCTCTTCGAAGTGGAGTGCCTTCTAGCCTCGTGGCCTCTCGTAAATGCCATGCACGAATCCAACCACTATGACGTGCAGTCCACTGAATGTAATGTTTATGTGCTTGAGAGATACTGTGCAATGCTTCCTGATCAACTATGCTGGTTTCTGGTATGCTCTGACGTATACCGAATTATTGGGTCACTCGATTGGGAAACTGGACCTCTACAATTGACCAGCATATGAGTGGACAATCGTTCAGCCAATTTGCACTCAAACATCTTCCCCCAAGTACAGATATTTCGGGTGCACTCATATCATAGGGTTCCCATGTCTACTGCACATTTCAATAATCATAAATAATTTTTGCTTTATAAAATTAATAAGATTTATTAAGTTCTCTACCTCTAACTCATGCAGCCGATCAAGTGACTCCCAAAATACTCGTAACGTATTCCTAGCACTCTGTGTATGATTATGTTCTGCAATCCATCTGCGTAAATAATCAAGTTAAGTTATTAAAACGAAATGATTATTAATAGATGCGTAGCGAGTATTACTATTAAAAATTATACCTAGCACCATACGGTGGTACAGGCAACGTGACATATTTTGCTGCAACGTAAATGGTCAAATGAAGATAGAGACAAAGGCTCGTGGACTGTGGTGTAACAGATGAGATTCGGTAACAAGACCAAATCTTCAATAAATCCAGTGGACCACTAATCGTCTTCTTCTCAGGGTTCACAGCCATACACAGAGCATGATACAGATATGCAAGCACAACACTACCCTAACTAATACCCGATGTTGTGTCATCATCCTCAAAATGACGTAGGTATATTATGGAAACATAGTTGTTCGTTGTACCGGGCAACAACAATGAACCAAGTAGTAAAAGTACAATCCCACAATCGTACTTCACGACCTCGTCTTGCGGCGTGTGATCACCTGGGTGGTGGATTCTGAGATGCTCACCTAATGTCGAGAGTCTCAGACGAGTCTCACTGTTTTGTAGTTTTTAGTGGTGATAAAATAAGAAAATTGGGTTCATGGCTCGGTATTATCGGGATTCAATTGTTCGTAGTGATCAATGTGCTTTTAGCTTTAGAGAATAGATGAAAAATGAAAATATATGAAACTAAAGCATGTAAAGGAAATAAAATGAAAGGAAATGCAAGTCTTTAGGAAGCCTCGGTCGTGTGCCTTATGGAAATTGCAAGCAATATTTAAATAAGCAAGTACGAACAAGTAAATGACAAGGTACAACTAAGAAAATCTAAGGTACAACCATGCATGCATGATCATGAAACTCAAATAATGCAGATTAACGAAAATCAAAAGCACCAATAAAAAGAGCGAGAAAAGTTGACGTGAAAGTTTAAATCTTTTCGGAAAATAACAAGAAACGAAGAGTAGATCTAAGATTCAACATAAAACTATGCATGAAAATTAAATTCAAAATAAAGCATATGAAATACTTAAAATAAAAATGATCAAGGACTCGATCTATGATCTAAATGTGTCACTCACCTAGATTCCATAGCCAATTCACAAGATCTAACAATAAATCTAAGAGCTAAGGCAAAATTCATAAAATGAAGAACAAGCATGAAATAAGGAAACTTACTTGAATTAAAAAGAGAGTCCAAAAGCTTGAATGAAATTACAAAGCAAAATAAAATTCAAGGGAGTACTTCAATTCTTCTTAGGCTTAAAAACCGAAGGAAATGATTGAAATTAAAATATAAGAACTAGAGAGAGAATTTTTATCAAAACCCATGCAAGAGTTGGGAAACATACAAAATGAGAGTAGTCTCTTATTTATACTAGGTTTAATTTTGTTTGAATGGGCCAAATTAGCCAAAAAGGTTTGTATTTCCCGGGTTTGACCAAGTTTGACCAAGTTTGACCCGGAGGCACCTTCCTAGCCACTTGGCTGCCCTTTTGGCTCAATTTGGCTCAGGGTGGCTTGAGATGGCTCGACATTTGGCCGAGCCTGGGCGCACATGGGCGCGCCTGGGCGTTGGTGGCCAGCAGGCTGGGCGAGGCTGGGCATGGCAATGGGCGTGAGTTTGGGCATGGTCGGGCGCTGATCTGGGCATGGAAATGGGCATGGTCGGGCACGGACTTAGGCACCAAACTGGGTACTGGGCTGGGCGCCAGGCGTTGGGCGCTGTCGGCAGGCGCCGGGCGTGGGCTTGCGGGCGCTGCGGGCAGGAACTGCCGAGGCGTACGAGCACTGCGCACGGGCGTGGCTGGCAGCTGCCTAGCGTCGAAATGGGCATGGATGGGCATTTCTAGGTAAATCAAGGCGTAGAAATGAGCAAGGCTAGGCTACCATTCCAGAATGTTAGCCATTTTGAAACTTGCTCTTGGCACCGATTTGGGCATGCAAATAGGCAAGGCTGAGCTTGAGTTTTGACCTCCATGCCTTAGCTTGAATTCAAATCATTAAGCCACCTATTAAATGAGAGTTCTGAATATCAAACCCCAAGAATTACACCAAACCCTTAATTAATTGAAGCTGTTTAACCCAATTAAATATAAAATTAACAAGAAACACGAAAAGCAACAAAACAAGAAAACAAATGAATAACCTAACGAAACTCGATTTAAAACTACTAAAAACAACATGAAACTCTAATTAAAAATACAAGAAAAACACTACAATTACATGCAAAACAACCACCCCACACTTCGGTTTGTTCGTCCTCGAACAATGAAAAGAATCGAGAATGTACATGCAATGAACATTATGTAATAAGAAAAATCCTTGTGCTTATCCTATTAATATGATAAAAGTATCATCATGATCTCATTATCGTCAAGCATTGCTCGTATTACTTTTCCTCAATTTAAAACCAAATCGATGAATTCCTCACAAATGGAATTTTTAGGGTGTTCTCTTAATTCATTCAAGTGTTTTGTTATATAGGAAGTGTATACGCTCGGATCGTACAATGCATGTACTCGACAAGATTTCACAAATCGAAAACTTAGAATCACCCATTGTACATGACCAAACAAGAATCGAAAGAGGTCTTTATTTTGGGTTGTAATGTTGGCTCTTTGGTAAGATATGGAATTTTTTGATATAGTGTCTAACACACGATCAAACGTGATCAATAACACACAAAACCTCAAATTCTAGAACCCGAAGCTTATGATCGCTTCTCCCTTCCCAAATTACCAAACTTTCAATCGAAACCCTTTGTACACACTCTTTCCCGACTTTTATCCCTCAACACTTAGATACTTTTTGAATTTGATTCTTTTTACTAAACTTAGCCTTTAAATTAGGCTTTTTACTTGAACGCACGCTTTATCACTTTTCGTGATTTGTGTTGGAGTTTTATTTTTTTTTCTTCTTTTTTTTTGTATAAGGAACTCAAAACCCAAAATCCACAATTGATTTCCCTCACATTTCTAGTCAACTAACAATATACACTCTCACCTCACAATTTATGAAGATACAAGAGCTAAAATCGAGCTACGTTAACAAGAAATGGGGTATAGGCTCAAGGGGGCTCATTTTGGGATATTTAAGTAGCTTATATATCTTTATAGCCGGAATAAGGGTGATATATGTGCCTCGAGGTCATTTCCAAACTAAATCATGTACGAGCAAAACCAAGCCTCCTCAAAGCAATTTCCATAAAAAAATGCAAGCAAACTCGATAATTCACACAAGGCTACTCACTAGTCTGCACCGAGTTTTGGGAACAAAATCAAAAGAGCTTTTAGAGCTTTGCAATCTTTTCAAGAGCAAGTGTTGATTATATATATATAGGCAGGTTCTGGACGAAGCACAAAAATTCAACTCCTCACACAAGAGGGCATATACATGCAAAAACCCAACAGGTAAACTACTCAAACTTTCAAGCATGTGTTGATTACTTAACAATGAAATAAAGACACAAAAGACACTAAAATGACTCAACCATATAATAGCGCAATTAGTAAGTGTCACTTCGCCAAGAATGCGTCACTTTGCCAAGGCTCGAGTTAAGAAAGACAAATCATGCCTTGTGACACCCGGACCCTAGCCACCTACCCACCCCACAATTAAACCATGCAATACTTGCATTTTTAATGAAAATCAAGTAAAAGGAGGGCGGAATAGAGGCTTCTTTAACTGAGCGAGTTTGGGTCGAGCTCGGTGGGGTTCACTTAAGCATCCAAGCAATCCAAGCAAAAACTGAGCATGGCCTGTTTCCCTTTGTTCCATGAACGCTACTAGCTTATCAATTCAGCAAAGGGTGGAGTCGGAAAGCAAAACACTAAAAAGGAAAATCACATAAAGTCAAAAACACAAGAAAATATGTAAATAAATCAAAACAAAAGCAAAAAGAAAACCAAGGGTTAAAAAGAACCCAAAAGACAACACAATTTTTTTTTTTTTGTTATTCAATTTTTTGAATGTTTTTGGATTTTCATATAATAAGAAAGTAAGAAAAAAAGAAAAGCAAAAATAAAAGAGATAAACGTAAAGAACATGGGTTGCCTCCCAAGAAGTGCTTGTTTTATGTCATTAGCTTAATGAACTCCCTTCTTATTATG
Organism: Phtheirospermum japonicum; assembly: GCA_014905375.1. NCBI lineage: Eukaryota > Viridiplantae > Streptophyta > Magnoliopsida > Lamiales > Orobanchaceae > Phtheirospermum > Phtheirospermum japonicum. The sequence continues at coordinate 346,865 of BMAC01000304.1, read as the reverse complement.
GTGGATAGAGAAAGCCATGATGATAAGGCTTGACCCGATGGCCGTCGGCTTGGTCTCGTTCTTTTGTTTTAGGATCGATCATTGTCACCACCCCATTTGGATTGACATCTTCAATCGTATACGGCCCCATCCACTTAGGTTTCAACTTGGTGGGATTTAAGGTCAAATCGGCGTTGTAAAGCAAGACGGTCCTACTAACCTCAAGATATTTTGTGCCCATCCTTTCGTCCCGGACTAATTTCGCTCTTTCCTTGTAGAGGTGGGCATTTTCACATTGAAAGTTCTAAAACTCATCCAACTCCTCCACTCGCAACATTCTCTCGTGCCCGGCCTCCTCTTCATTTTGATTCAAATTTTTAAAGATGATAACCGGTTCGCTCTCCTCAAGATAATCTTCGAGTTTTTCGATGGGTTTCATTTCCAACCCATTATCAACAATCTCCACCTCCCCCTATAAAAACAAGTCGGTACCCTCAACAACACATAAACTACCCTTGTCACACCATACCTTAGCACATCGAAACAAAATAGAATCGTCATTATGAACAAAGGTCTCATTCAACTTACTACAAATTTCAACACAGGCTCCCGGGTCAAACTCCTCCTCCTTTCTCTCTTCCTCCATAAAAACTTGGTTACCCAACTCATGAATTACGTAAATATGTAAGTAGTCCGCATAGAAGGCACTTGAAGGAATCGATGACGATTTATACATAGAAAACGTAGCCGTGTCACCCGCTACAGATAACGTGAGATTTTTCTTCCCAACGTCTATCAAACATTGAGTTGTAGCCATGAATGAGCAGCCTAACAAGATATTGTGGTCGGCTCCATCATTTTTCACCATGCCAACATCCAATACCACGAAGTTGACCGGAACCACGATACCCCAGACTTGAACAAGAACATCCTTGACCACTCCCTTTGGGTGTCTAATTGACCGATTGGCCAATTGTAAGCTAATGCGTGTCTTTTTTAAAGGAGGAAGTTTCAATTGTTCATATATTGAGAACAACATTAAATTAATACCCACTGATTTGTACATATTTGTATGTGAATTTTGTGTGTTTTTGCATCGTGTGTTGTGTGCTTTTAGGGTTTTTAAGTGTATTCTCTTCTCGTTTTTCTTCTTTTTATATTTCTCGTGTCATGTCGTGTTTTATGTTCTTATATCATATTTTATAAGTAAATATTTAATTTGGATTTGTTTTCATACTTTCAGCACCAGACAAAATAGATGAGATGAGAGACGGGCGGCACGTACGCGCAGCCTTCGGCAGCGTCGATGCCGGGAGATGCACGCGTCGGTCGACGCTACGTCGATGCTAACTCTATGTAGCATCGACAATGGTCCAGTCGGCCGACGTCATATCGACGCCAAATTTCTGTTGCGTCGATCCTAGCTCCATTGATTGACGCACTGCCTGGTCGATGCGACAGCCTAGCTCGCATCGATGTCAATGCTCGGCACGCGTCGATCGACGCACCTGCGGTTGAGCGGTTTTTGTTGAGGAAATCTATAAATACTTGTGGTTTTATTCATATTTGACATCAGACAACTTAGGTCAAGGCTACCCTACGCCCATAAATCCTCAGTTCATATTCGTAGGAATTTATTTGAAGATTTCGTTCAAAGATTACGTCGAAGACTCATTTCTACATTTCTCGTCGTTTCCGTTATTTGGTCGTCATTAAGTTTGTTCGATTGCTGCGTTTATCATATGAACAATAAGTCTCTGCATTTGTAATTTGCTTTTTATTTGGTTTTCAAGATTGAATGTTAGTTCGACTTGTTTTAGTTTAGTAATTTAAGCACATTTAATTCTTTAAGTTTAATCATGTTGCTTTCTCATTTTACATTCTAGTTTCTTATGCTTCTAAGTAGGTTCTAATGTTCAATTGGGTTTTTAATATATTTGCATGTTGCTTTTGAATTTGCAGTTATAGAGACTTTTCCCGAATATGGATCGTGTGTTTAAGTATAAAATCATTGAACAAACATTTGTTGACGCCGATTGAAATTTCTCGTGATTCGACTCTAGTCAACTTATTGCCTACAATAGCTCCGTTCTCTTGCGGACGAGCTTTTGAATTTTTAAAAGCGAAAAAGTTCCATTCAAAATTTGGTACCGTTTCCGGGGAATTGACAAAGGCTGTACAAAAATGTTTGTTAGTTTATGCTTTGTTTAGTTCGTTTAATTTGTGTTCTTTTGTCTCGACTGTTTTAATTTGTTTGTTAGTGGATGCAAGGACGTAGGTCCTTTGGTGAAGAATTAGTTCCTTTGATTGACAACATTCACTGGGTAAATCGAGCAAGACTCACATCGATAGCGGAATCATCGATGGATTCATCTGGATCAAATCCTGGAGAACCGAATCAACCAGAACCTCAAAATGAATAGAACAATATACCAATCCACCACCGTTTAATCAAGACCATTTCAATCAAAAAGTTAACAACCAAGGCTTACATCTAAACCAGCAACAAGTGCATTACTTCTTTCATCAACAACCGTTTAATCATCAACAACAATATCATCCACCTCGAGGCCTGTATGTGCCACTTAACAGGCCGCTCTGTCAACATGAGCATCAGCCGGCTCGTATGCGTGAATTTGCTCGACCTGTGATTGGTCCATCTACATCATGCATTCGTTTAGGCCCAGCGGCCCGAGATTATGAGCTCAAGGCTATTCATTTCAATCTTTTGCCTTCTTTCTACGGGCGTATAAATGAAGATCCAATATCTTTCATCCGGAAATTTTACTCGGTCATCCAAACATTTCCATTGCAAGGACTTCATGAAGACCAATTAAAGATGAGATGTTTTCCGTATACGTTGAAGGACAAGGCGGAGACTTGGTTTTTGTCATTGGAGCCTGATTCTCTTACAAATTGGGACATGGTGTATGATCGCTTCATTGGTAAATATTATTCAAATCAAACGACGGCTCACCTCCGAGTGAAGATAGCATCGTTCAATCAGATAGATGGGGAAACATTCCATGAAGCTTGGGAACATTTTAAAGAATTATTCACGAAGTGCCCACCTGATCATTATCCACCCGAGCTCATCAATCAATTCTTTTATGATGAGCTTATTCTTACGTTTCAGTACATGGTGGACAATACAGCAGGGGAAGAGATTGGATCACGTACTGCTCAGGAAGTATGGGACATATGCGAGTCAATAAGTTACAATTCTCAACAGAAAAGCTCGCGATCAAGGAAGGTAGTTGTTCATGAGATTGAAATGTCACATTCATCCCCTGATGATACACAGATCCTTATCGAGTTAACGAGACAAGTGGCCTCGTTGCAAACCCAAAACACGCTTTTATCTCAAGGCATATCTCCATCATTAGAGACGTGTGGCATTTGTGGAGTGTATGGACATGGTGCGAATCTATGCCAAGCAACGTTTGAGCAGACTGTCAGAAACAACGAATAGGCACTCGGTGTTGAAGGGTATCAAGCAAATCAAGCCGGGCAAGGGTATCAAAACCCTCAACCACGTAACAATAAAACTTATTGGTGGAGAGATCATCCAAATTTCTCATGGTCGAATCCTCACAATGCGGCAAACCCGATACTGAACCCAAGGTCATAAAATAACTTTGTTCCCCAACAACCATATCAACAACAATGGGTACAAGGTCAATTTTCGTTCTCAACTCGACCAATGCAGCAATCATAACTGCAAGGGCAAGGTCAAGTACCATTTCCTCCACCTCCACCGACTCAAGCACCCGTTTCACCAACGCTTGACACTACTGCAGAAAGTAGAAACAAAGGCGCCTCATCCAAGGCAGTTCTGTAAAAACCGCCATTAAATTCTTTTTTACGGTGGTTTTCCAAAAAACCGCCGTTAAATCGGTCATTTAACGTCGGTTTTAATAAAACCGTCGTAAAATCGTACATATTACGGCAGTCTTATGAAAACCGACATTAAAACAGAACTAATTAACGGCGGTTTTTAAGAAAGCGCCGTGAATTAACGAGTATTCATGGCGGTTCCTTAAAAACCGATGTTAATTAGTTCATACTTTAATTATTTCGGTAGATTTAACGTCGGTTCTATTAGAACCGCCGTGAATAAGATGGCATTTAATGGCGGTTTCATAGGAACCACCGTAGAATAGTAAGCTGCCATGTCATCAATCCTCGTCCTTATGAAGCAAAAATTTTGGGACGTTTATCCATATCTGATCCGACGATCTGGATTAAATATTAAACTAAAAAAAATATTAAATCAAAAAAAATAATAAATATTAAAATAAAAAACCTAATCCACTTTCACTACCTCCGTCCTAATTTCACTCGTTTAAATTTTACGACTTGGCGACCATATGGCGGAGGCGGGGGCGGTGAACCAGCAGCGGCGGCTGTGGGAAGGCGTATTGGAGCTGACCATTGATTTGTACATATTTGTATGTGATTTTAGTGTGTTTTTGCATCGTATGTTTTGTGCTTTTAGGTGTTTTAAGTTTATCTTTTTATCGTTTTTCTTCCTTTTTTATGTTTTTCGTTTATTATGGTGTTCAATGTGTTTTTACTTTATTTTGTGAAATAATCTAATTTTGTTTAATGTTAATATCTCAGCTCAAAACGAGGAAAACGGGACGAGCGATGAGCCGAAGCCATGCAGGTGCGTCGACTGACGCACCGTCGACGCACTGTCGACGCTACGCCCGCATCGACTGACGCACTGTCGACGCACCGTCGACGCAAATGTTCTGAAGCGTCGATCCTAGGCCCGTCAGTCGACGCACTGCCTGCCGACACGTGCAGTCTGGCTCGCGTCGACTGACGCACCGTCGACGCATAGGTTCTGAAGCGTCGATCCTAGGCCCGTCAGTCGACGCACTGCCTATCGACGCGTGCAGCCTGACTCGCGTCGACTGACGCACCGTCGACGCTCCGGCAATTTGAGCGGTTATTTTCAAAATTCTATCTAAATCCGGTGGTTTCTTCATTTTCAAGGGACTGGGATGAGGGGGAAAGGTCACAACAATGCAGAGGACCCTCGGTTCATGCCACCCTTTCAATTCAAGCAAAATTAGAGTTACATAGTTCGTAGTTTGGGCGATTTCTACGCCGTCCGACGATCAAGACCGTTCTCGACGCTGAAGATCGCTCGATGGCTGTTGCTTTCTTAGATTATAAGTTTTTTGAACTTTTATTTGCTTTGTGTATTTGGCTTTAATAATCTTTACTTTGATGTTGTTATGTACTTTGCTTTTGCTAATTTAGTATAAATCTTTTATTGTTTTTCCTAGTTTTTAATGTATGTTATTGGCTTTAGTAGTTTAGTTGTTAGTTCTCGTTAGATTAGTTGTTTGTTTTATTATCGGTTGTGATCATGCTTGCGTTGTTATCATGAAGTTGATCATGATGATGTTTGTTTTCGGATAAGTTTGTCGGTCTAGTGTACCTATGGTCGTTTTGAACAATCGAGATTGACAACCCCGATCGTGGAGACGATTCCGGCACACTAGACCCTCGTTTTCATAATAGTTTTTTTTAAAAGCTTTTTATTTCATTGCTCGTAGATGTTAGAAAACTTCAAACTCAATTTGATTGCGTGTTTAATTTAGTCTAGTCTAGTTTTTATTTTCGTTTCTACATACGTAAAATCGAACACCGAAATAGTTTTCGATTAGTCTTCCTTGTGATTCGACTCGAGTCAACTTATCGCCTACAATAGCTCCGTTCTCTTGCGGACGAGCTTTTCATTATTTTTAACGCGAAAAAGTTCGATTCAAACATGGCTGCGCAAGAGAGGGGCACTGACCCCCTGATTTGCGACGCGGGCGGTGAACCAGCAGGGGCGGTTGTGGGATGGTGTATTGGAGCTGACCATAGCCGCACAAGAGAGGGGCACCGACCCCCTGATTTGGGCCACAGAGTTGTCCTCGAGCCTCTCCACCGTTGGAGTTTCCATGCCGTCGGACCCGTTATCTCTGCCTCCATGGATCCCCAAAGCCATACCACTTCGCTGCAACGGCTCCAAAACGTCGAAAAGGTAATTTCTTCTTATCCTGGTTTCAAATTCGATGCACAAATCTCACCTTAAGTTTGAGTTTTATGTCCTCGTGTTCACAGAGAATAGTTACGGTTTTAGAGCTTGCCAGTGGATCAACGACGGTTTTAGAGCTCGCCGGCTATACAGAATCCTCGATTGATAGCTAGATGGGGAGAAAAAGGTGAGGCAAACCCAAACGTAGATCTTCCGCTGCGCTTGAGAGCTTCCAGGTTTGTTTGTCAGGATTTACTTTTCTGGGTTTTACTACAAAAAAAAAAAAGATTTAATTATTTTCTTAATGATTAAATCTCAATTTCTACTCAAAACCTAGGTAGAATATTTCAGAGCTCTACGTGTATGAACTTATATATTTCGGGAATAACTGGGGTTATAGGCTAGGCTATATAATTGATTAATTATTAATTAGTGCTGGTTTTGAATAGGAATGTTGTAAAACCCAGGAGGTTATTAATTGTTCATCAATATCACAGTTTCACATCTATGGGACGGTTGATTATGAAACACGGCCAGTGCTGAACTTGAGCGTTATATACAAAAAAATACCAATGTTGGAAAACACGACTTCAGGGTATGCTTCAGTGTTGAACCAGTTCGAAAAAGAGGACAACGAGCTCACGAAATGGGATCTTCCTAAAGTCGTGAAGAAGCTCAGGGATTTCAGGCACTACAAACTTTCTCTTGAGGTAATTTTGAAATTTTTAGGGTGAAAAAGGAAGTAAACTGGACTCTAAAGCTTAGGTTTTTATGGGATCTACTTTGTGCTTAAGTGGTAATAAGCTTGTGCTGTTAGGTTGGTCGATTTCCTCCATAGTATGCCCCATTGTCCTAAAAACAGAAAGAAAATAAAAAAAGAAAGAAAGAAAGCTGAAGTTTTATGATACAATTGATGCCTCTTTAGGTTAAGAAAAGGAAAGGAGGTAGTGTGATGAATGGTATTTGTGAATTCTATCAAGAATACCCAAAAAATTGGTCCTTGTTGATTTTTTTTCCTTTTTCCCCATGTTTATATTATATTGTTTAGTTTTATGAAGTTGAGATTTTTAATTTTGTTTTGCTGCCTTTCTTTTTCTTGAAATTTATGAAGCTCTGTATTCTTGGGTCTAGATTCTGATATTTAAAAATGTCTGTATTATGAAAGTATAATGGCTTTGTGTTTGGAGCTTTATATTTGGGGTAGGATTATTTATTGTATATGGATTACTGGATTATGCTTTATTTTCTGATTGAGAATATGAGTTATGAGTTAATTTATTGTTTGCTGTGATACAGAATTTGAGTTATGAGTTAATGTATTGTTTGCTGTAGGACTATTTGTTTGCTTTCTTCTCTCTACCAAAAAAGAAAAATCCTTATCTCTAACATGACTCAGAAATTGAACTCGAGCAATAACGGTATGAAAACAATCAAGTTCCTCTACAGCTACGGTAGCAAAATCGTCCCCCGTCCCATCGACGACAAGCTCCGATACGCCGGCGGTCACACATGTGTCCTCTCCGTCGATCGTTCGACTACATATTTAGGTACTTTAACGCGGGTTTTTTTCTCTGTGTGTGTGTTCTGATTTTATTTTTATTTTTTCTGATTTTTTTCTTCAAATTGTTGTACAGAGCTCATGGTGAAATTTGGGGAATTGTGTGGATCTTCGATGAATCGGAAGTGCAAGTTGCCGAGCAATAATTTAGATCTTTTGGCTACGATTAAATCCAACAAAGAGCTTCGTGCTATGATCGAAGATTACGAGAGTGCTTCGTCGTCGGTGGCGAAAATCAGAGCCATGCTATTTCCGGTCAAATCGGCGAAGAAAGCTAGTGATCCGTCGTCTCTGATGTCGTGCTTCGGTTTCCCCTCCTCCACAAAGCCACGCGTGATAGTTCCTCCCCCCTGCAGTTGATGCAGGTTCGTGCGCGGCAGTGCAACGGCGCTCGTATCCGGCGAACAAAGCTAGTCCTCCGTTGTCTCCGATGTCGTGCCTCGATTTACCCTCCGCCTCAAAGGCGTGCGTGCCATTTTCTCCCTCCGCCGAGGTTTACTGCACGTCTCCGCCGCGCGCGGTGGTGCGACGATTTTCGTATCCGACCCTCGGATATCCCGTCCTCGCCGGAAAAAGCCGTTACTGTCAAGATAGGAGTCCGATGCATTTTTACCATGTGCCGCACCGGAATTATTCTCATTAGAAAATTGATAAAGATGTAGAATGTTTAATGCACCGCGAGTGTAGAATATTAAAATCACAATTATTTAAATTATTTAATTTCTTGCTTTTATTTAATTTTGGTTTTTTTTTGAATTAATTAATAATATTCAAAATATCTAGTATTTTTATGTTTTGGGGCACCTGATTTCAATTCTTTTTTTTTTAATTTTTGTACTACTTTGTAGAAGGCATTTTACGAACCGTTGTAAAATATCCGTTCTAAAAATAGACTTTCTAAAAGGTATTTTTCAATAACCGTCGTAGAATCCATCGCCGTTGTTCTTTTCGGCAGTTCTTAAACTGTCGTAAAAAGCATCACTTACTACGGCGGTTTTAAAAAAACTGCCGTAAAAATTTACGGCGGTGGATTTAAAGGAGGTTCAAAAACCGCCATTAAAAGTCTCCCAAAACCGCCTTTAAAACTTTTTTCTGCAGTAGTGTGAGGAGACTTTGCGTACATTTATGCAGCGCACTGAGTCAAATTTACAACGCAATGATAAACGGATGGATAAGCTTGAGACGGCCCTTGGGCAACTCACCAAACAAGTAGGAAAGAACGAGCAAGGAAAGTTGCCGAGTCAATCCTCACAAGCCCAAGCAGTCACAGTGCTTCGGAGTGGACGGGTTGTGAATAATAATGTTGTATTCCCCGATGAATATTCCAACCATTCACAAGTTCCAAGCAAAGGAGAAAGCAGTAAGCCGAATGCGAAAGAGGGTGAGGAGACAATCACTACCCAGTCTCACGATAATGTTGAAAAGGAAGTCGAGCCTAAGAAGACTCTTCACAGAGCTTCTAATCCATATCGGCCTCCCATTCCATATCCAAGTCGTCTTCGAGAGGAAAAACAAGATAAGCAATTTCTGGATCTTTATAATATGCTTTCCAAAACTAATGTTAATTTACCTTTACTTGATGTTATAAGAAACGTTCCCGCATATGCCAAGTTCTTCAAAGACTTGGCTTCCAAAAAATATTCTGAAAATAAAAAAGTTTGTATTTCAAATGCGGCGAGCGTCATCTTACGAAATCCCCTTCCCCCAAAGGAAAGTGACCTCGAGAGTTTTTGTATAAAAATTACTTTGGGAAATGGAAAAGAAACTCGGGGTATGCTTGACCTTGGGGCGGGAATCAATTTAATGCCTTCGTCTATTTCTGAGAAGTTTGATTTAGGTGCTCTTAAGCCGACAAAGATGCGGCTTCAATTAGCAGACCGGTCGGTAAGGTACCCGAAGGGGATTGTCGAGGAAGTCCTTGTGCAAGTTGGGTACCTTATCGTACCCGTTGATTTCGTGATTTTGGACGTGGGTGAAGTTTGAGATGATAATCGAGAGCATACGATTTTGTTGGGTCGACCTTTCATGGCCACAACCAACACGTTGGTTGATGTGAAGAATGGGAGCATGACTTTGTCCGTGTTGGATGAATCAGTCACATTTTCTATCCATGATTTCCATGCCACTCCATCTTCGTCCATGAACGCTGAGTGTTCATTCGTGCATTCCATTAATTTCATTGTGCAAGATAAGTTTGAGGAGGACTCTAACATCCATAACATTCTCGATCATTCCGACGACTCTTGGCTCGTCGAGGACGACGATTGGCTTGAGCCTAATTCTGAGGGGGTGATTGACCTTTGTGAGCTTGAAACTGAGAAACCAGATATCGAGCTAAAATCCGAGCTTAAACCTCTTCCAAGTCATCTCAAGTACGTCCTCCTTGAGGAAGGCGAGAAAAAGCCGGTGATCATTTTTGTCGAGTTAGTCGAAGCGGAAGAAGAAGCCTTAATTGGTGTTCTTAAAAAATTTCAAGGAGCTATCGGTTGGAGTTTGGGAGACATTAAGGGGATAAGTCCATCCACATGCATGCATTATATTATGCTGGAAGAAGGAGCAAAGCCAGTTCGAGAAGGTCAGCGCCGTTTGAATCATACTCTGATGGAGGTTGTGAAGAAGGAGATTCTTAAGTTGACCGGCGAAGGGATCATCTTCGCTGCACCCGATAGTGAATGGGTGAGCCCTGTCCATGTTGTGCCGAAGAAGGGTGGGATTATGATTATCGAGAATGACAAAGGGGAAATTGTGCTAACACGATTGACTACGGGATGGTGGATGTGTATTGACTTCCAAAAGCTTAATGACACCAATATTACTGTTTTCTCGATGGGTTGTTCGGGTACTATCAAGTTGCCATCGCACTGGAGGATCAAAAGAAGACGACGTTTACTTGTCCATTTGGGACCTTTTCTTTCCGAAGGATGCCTTTCGGGCTATGCAACGCACTGGGGACTTTCCAACGCTGCATGCTTTCCATTCTCACGGACATGATAGATGACTTTCTTGAGGTATTCATGGGTGATTTTTCAGTTTTCGGTTCTTCTTTTGCTTCATGTGTTGAGAATTTATCTAAAGTGCTTGAACGTTGTATAGATAGACATTTAACGTTAAGTTGGGAAAAAAGTCATTTCATGGTTAGACGTGGTATTGTACTTGGTCATGTTGTGTCGAGTAATGGTTTGGAGGTCGACAAGGCCAAAGTTGATGTTATTGAAAGTTTACCACCTCCCACGAACGTTAAGGGTATTCGTAGTTTACTTGGACATGCGGGCTTCTACCGGCGTTTTATTGAGGATTTTTCCAAAATTAATCGCCCGCTTTGTCATTTGTTAAGTAGTGATGTTCCGTTTGTTTTTTATGAATCGTGCTTGAATGCTTTCAATTAACTTAAGAAAAAGTTAACCACGGCCCCGGTGGTCGTTTCCCTAAACTGGTCCCTTCCCTTTGAAATTATGTGTGATGCGTCGAATGATGTCGTAGGTGCCATTTTGGGTCAACGTGTGGATAGTCTCCTTCGAGTCATTTATTACTCGAGTCTTATGTCAAACAAGGCTCAAAGGAACTATAAAACCACCGAAAAAAAACTTTTGGCTGTGGTATTTTCTTTGGAAAAATTTCATCCCTATATTATTGGTTCAAAGGTGGTCGTCCATAGTGATCATGCAGCTCTCCGCTATCTTTTTAATAAAACCCAAAGCAAGCCGCTTTTGAGTCGATGGATACTTTTGTTACAAGAGTTTGATGTTGAAATAAGGGATCGAAAAGGTTGTGAAAATGTGGTTGCGGACCATTTGTCCCGAATAGATAGAGAGAGAGTGAGTGAGTTTGGTTGTTTGAATGATGTTTTGCCGTATGAGTTGACATGTGTTATTTCTTTATATAATACTCCATGGTTTGCCGACATTGTTAACTTTCTTGCTTGTGGTCACGTAAGTGCCAATTTGTCCTTCCAAGAGAGGAAGAGATTTCTTTCTAAGTGCAGGGATTATTTTTGGGATGACCCATTTCTTTTTCGATTTGGAAAAGATGGACTTATTCGAAGATGCATCCCCGAGGAGGAACAACGGAGTATTCTCTCGTTTTGCCATGATTAGTAGTGTGGTGGCCATTTTGGAGGTCAGAAGACAGCTTACAAGGTCCTCCAATCAGGGTTTTATTGGCTGAGACTATTAAGAGATGCGCATGATTTCGCTAAGACATGCGATCGATGCCAGCTCTTGGGAAACATTGGTAAACGTGACGAGATGTCGCAAACAAGCAATTTAGTTGTGGAGATTTTCGATGTGTGGGGCATCGATTTTATGGGACCATTTCTGGCATCGTTTGGATATGAATATATTTTGGTTTCCGTTGATTATGTGTCTAAGTGGGTCGAGGTTATTCCCACGAGAACGTGTGATGCAAGAGTCGTGCTCAAGTTCATTCAAGAACATATTTTTTGTAGGTTCGGGTTTCCACGGGCAATCATTAGTGATGGAGGTGCACATTTCTGCAACCGGTCTTTCGAGAAATTGATGGCTAATTATGGAGTGAAACACAAATTGGCCTCGGCGTATCATCCGCAAATGTCGGGCCAAGTAGAGAGTAATAAATAAATTAAAGCAATTCTGGAGAAGACCGTTCAGCCGAATCGTAAGGATTGGTCAGCTAAGCTCAGTGATGCTCTTTGGTCATATCGAACGGCATACAAGACAGTTATAGGGACGAGCCCCTATCGGATGGTATATGTCAAGGCTTGTCACCTTCCGGTTGAGATGGAGCACCGAGCTTATTGGGCGATTCGTGCAGTGAATTATGATTTGACACAAGCTAGTGCTACACGGGGATTGCAAATTGAGGGACTTGATGAAATACATAATGAGGCCTACGATAATGTGGATATTTAAAAAAAGGAGGTGAAGGCCCAACATGACAAAAAGATCATTGCTAAAGATCTTCAAGCCGGTATGCAAGTTCTGTTATTTAACTCTCGTCTCCGGTTGTTTCCCGGAAAACTCAAACTCGATGGAGTGGTCTGTTTTTGGTTGAAGAGGTGTTGCCATATGGAGTTGTGAAGTTGGTCAATGAAAAGACCAATGAAAGTTTTCAAGTAAACGGCCACCGTGTTAAGCCCTATTTTCAAGGATCAAGAGTCGATCATGCTACGGAGACTGTGACACTCATTGACCCATTTTCGATGTAGACGACGCAATCACGTCAAGCTTAGTGACGTGAAACAAGCGCTTCTTAGGAGGAAAACCAAGTCTTTTACCTTATTGTGTTTTTGTGTGTCTTTGTTTCTTATTGTTTGATTGAGGTCCCCTTTTATTATCATGGCCCATGGAAGATTTTCTGCACCGATTCTTCACCAGAAGCACGAATTCAGGGACGTCTCTCTTTCTCTTCCTTTTACCATACTTTGCTTAATTATTCATTTTATACAATGTGTACATTGTTTGGATTAAGTGTGTGTGTGGGGGGGGGGGAGTTGTCCTTTGGTTAGCAAATTATTTGTATGCTTGCTTGTGATTGATATGAGTTGTGTGTATTTGTATTGATTGGAACCTTGACGAAGTGACGTGGTTAGATGCTTTAGTTAGGATATTTAGACTTTCGTTCGAACAATAGTGTAATTGTGGGGAATGAAGTGTAAATAATCTATGAAGTGTCTCGTCTCTTGTTCTATTCTTGTTTCGTTCTAAAGAGTCGAATACTCTTTACTAGCCCCGTTTTCCGATACCCTCTATAGGATTTTATGTAATATTTTTTTTTGGAGACGTTAATACTCCATGTGTTGAATTTGAAAGATGCTATCAGTTGCACCTAGCAACGGAAGAATGGAGTTAATGAACTCTCACTATTGATTGATGTAAATTATGTTCGTTATGGGTACTTATAAAAAAAAGAAAAAAAAGAAAAAGAAAAAGAAAGAGAAAGAATAAGTACAAAAAGAGAAAAACTTGTACAAGTTAAAAAATGGAAGTTCATTCGTATTGTTGCTTTTATTTTTATTTATTAGATTGTATTGTTAAAAAGGTGTATAGATGACTGGGCTAGTCGGGTGACGACTTGGCGGTTGAGCAGGGATAGACTTTGGTCGAGGCATGGATGGGTAACGTACATGGAAGTCAACTCATTACTTTTAGGTGTTCGGAAGCTAGTCTAAATCTCTTATCTCAAAGTTTTCGTGTCGTCCTTTTAGTTTAGTTTTCAGTCGATCTAATGCATTAACTTCTAGAATCATGTGAATGCATTAGTAATTAGGTCATCGGGTGATTAGCTTTTCTTCGTCTACGTCTAGACTAGATTTTGCTTGAGGACAAGCAAAAATCTAAGTGTGGGGGAGTTGATTTGCACATATTTGTATGTGATTTTTGTGTGTTTTTGCATAGTGTGTTGTGTGCGTTTAGGGTTTTTAAGTGTATTTTCTTCTCGTTTTTCTTCTTTTTTATATTTCTCGTGTCATGTCGTGTTTTATGTTCTTATATCATATTTTATAAGTAAATATTTAATTTGGCTTTGTTTTCATATTTTCAGCACGAAACGAAATAGACAAGACGAGAGACGGGCGGCACAAGAAGAAAATTAGCCAAAAAGGCTTGTATTTCCCAGGTTTGATTAAGTTTGACCCGTAGGCACCTTCCTAGCCACTTGGCTAACCTTTTGGCTCTATTTGGCTCAGGGTGGCTCGAGGTGGCTCGACATTTGGCTGAGCCTTGGCGCACATGGGCGCGCCTGGGCGCTGGTGGCCGGCAGGCTGGGCGAGGCTGGGCATGGCGCTGGGCGTGAGTTTGGGCATGGATGAACACTGATCTGGGTGTGGAAACGGGCATGGTCGGCACAGACTCAGGCACCAAACTAGGAGCTGGGCGTTGTCGGCAGGCCACGGGCGTGAGCATGCGGGTTCTGCGGGCCTAAACTGCCGAGGCGTGCTAGCGCTGTCGGCAGGCGCTGCTGAGGCGTGCGACCGCTGCCCACCTGCGCGCGCGCGTGCGTGGTTGGAAGCTGCCTGGCGTTGAAATGGGCATGGCTGGGCATTGCTAGGCAAAGCTATGCATGAAAATGGGCAAGGCTAGGCTACATTCCAGAATGTTAGCCATTTTGAAGCTTGCTCTTGGCAGCGATTTGGTCATGCAAATAGACGAGGCTGGGCTTAAGTTTTGGCCTCCATGCCTTAGCTTGAATTCAAATAATTAAGCCACCTATTAAATGAGAATTTTGAATATCAAAACCCAAGAATTAAACCAAACCTTCAATTAATTGAAGATATTTAACCCAATTAAATATAAAATTAACAAGAAACACGAAAAATAACAAAATGACAAAACAAACGAATAACCTAACAAAACTCAATTAAAAACTACTAAAAACAACATAAACTCTAATTAAAAACACGAGAAAAATACCACAGTTACATGCAAAACACTCACCTCTCATGTCCTCATCATAATCCACCTATAGGCCTATACAATCCATAATATAATAAGCTTAATACTCCCTGGTACACTGAACATCATCGGGGTACCTTCAATTAGAAGACCCCAAATAATAGCAACATTCTGCAGAGTGACCATTGCCTCTCTTGTGGACAAATGAAACGAATGTGTCTCGCGGCGCCATCTCTCAACCAGTGCCGGACCAAATGGTTATCTAGCCTGCTTATCGCTCCACAACGTGCGACCCCGTAAAACCCCCAATGATTTAGCACTGACATAACTCGAGGATGCAGACAGTTATTCTAGTCACCAAAATTCTAGAAGACATAAGATGTTGTACGCTTAACCGTAAGAACCCCATCAATCTGACCACGTGCAACGTTGTTCGATCTATGTAAATGATGCTGGGTCAATAGCGGTGATGCCATATGCAAAATAAATATATATAAATGATCAAAATCAATATCAAATGAAAAGTTGCAGGATATAAGTTGACAACAAATTATAAGCAATCAAAAAAATATTATTTTTCATGAATATATATATATATTAATTAATTAATACAATAATTAAACATTACTTAAGGAATTCATACAACAAAAATTATTAATTCAGATAGCAATGTGAATTACAACATCAAGTAGTGTCAAACGTCTGTCAAGAGAAAAATAAATTGAACTACGACATCGGACTCATGGAAAGATTATTGCCTTATCTAACATTAGTGTCAGGAACTAGAACCGCCTTGTGATGTGCTATCCACCTCTTACGCACGGTATTGTTGTCTTGCGTGTACTTGTGGTTGGTCCATTTCGTTGTAGATCCTACTGCCCTTGAGTCCTCCAATGGTTTTAGGCCTTCTAGTGTCTGGATCATTAACCAATTTAAAACTTGCTTCATTTCAACCTCCGCATCGGGCAATGGTTCAAAAGCCCCAACAGAGTATGCACGTAGGCACGCAGCAGTGCTATTGTAATCTTGGACATAAACTCGAGGATCCAATCTGAGATCGATGCATGCTCAGATTGCATGAGAGCACATAATACCACTACTCAACCATCTACCACAGGAGAATTCTGCGCTTGACAAGTACACTCGAAAGTTTCGAGCACGAACTGCTCCAACAACCTGTGCGGAAACTTCAGCCGTTTTTGCCGCCAATTATATCCCGTAACGTGGTAAGATGTCCCGACATGCTTTCTTGACCTGAATATGTTATATATCTTATCAAGTCAAAATGATTGCATGTTATCGACTCTTGTGGCATCGTCCAAGTGTTTGTAGAAATTTTGTGTACTTTGGGCAAATGTGATTTGGACAAAAGAAGTTATTGGGAGCCGTCTAACACGTTTCATCACTCCATTGATGCACTCAGACGTGTTGGTCGTCAGGATGCCACACCGTTTGCCGCCGTCGTGGTACAGTGTCCACTTGCTCTTATCAGTGTCATCCACTAGTACAAAAAATGGATTCTAGAACAGATATTCTATAACGCCTCAGAAGGCGACGTTCTAGAATGTCATTCAGTAGCATTTTTGTTATAAAAGTGTCACATACCAGAACGTATTTTTTAAAGACGTTCTGGAAAGTTGGATATCTAGAACGTCGTTAAAAAGACGTTCTAGTATATTGAATATCTATAACGTCTTTAAAAAAGACGTTCTGATATATTCAATATCTAGAACGTCTTTAAAAATGACATTCTAGAAAGTATTATTCAGAACGTCTTTAAAAAAGCTTTCCAGTATGTCATATTATTTATGGATTAAAATATACCCACAAAATCGATTTTTATGATTAAAAAAATAAGCCCCAAGAAACCCTTATCTTCTTCTCGTCTGCTCCGCCGATACAACCTTCTCCCACCATTCTCAACCACCACCGGCTGTCAATCTCCAATCGCCACCACCAGCTGCATCATCAAACCGTCATCTAATTCTCCCCAAATCTCCTCCGATTCAACACCCATCATCAAATCGATCCCCAATCCGTATCACCATGAATCTCCTCTATTCATATTCGACATGAGCGACTAGATGTTCCTCTGGCCCGGCGCTGGCGCCGGCGTCTCCGCCTCGAAGGAAGGCAGGACGCTGGAGATCTGGATGACGGAGATGTTATAGGGGACAGCCTCGACGGACTTGACGAAGGAGTTAGAGACAACGAATTCAATAACAAATTACTCACGGCCATATCGAACAAGTTTCAAAGCCAGAGTAAGTATTATATCCACTCTATTTTGCACGTGGTAGATTTTTCCCTTTTAATCAACTTTTTTAGAAATAACACAATCTATTTCCAAGATTTCATATTTTTTATTGTTTTTATTTTTCGTAATCGCGTTCGAGATGAAGGACTGGACATGAGAATCGATAACCCAAATCGTTCGATCCGAAAATCTTGAATTCGCCTCGATCTGATTAAACCGACTGTGTTTGTTATTTGTTGTTAATCAGGTGTAGAATTGGGAGTTTGCGAGTGATTTTGAAGCATCCTGATGATTTATATCCGCTGGTGAAAATGAAATTGGTGGCGAGGAGTGCGAAGAAGCAGATCCCGGCGGAGCCACACTGGGGATTCTGTTACTCCATGCTTCAGAAAGTTTCTATAATCTTCGCTCTCGTTATTCAGCAGCTCGATACTGATCTTCGTGACGCTGTGAGTTGTTTTTTTTTCAGTTTTTTATTTAATTCATTCCTTCTCTAGAAGGAATTTTGTGCAGTCGGTCGTTGTTGACTTTCTGCTTTGTAATCCATGTGAACAGATTATGAGAAGAAGTGTACCTAATTTTTGTGCAGTTGTTTT
The DNA here is from genome assembly GCA_014905375.1 of Phtheirospermum japonicum. Taxonomy (NCBI): domain Eukaryota; kingdom Viridiplantae; phylum Streptophyta; class Magnoliopsida; order Lamiales; family Orobanchaceae; genus Phtheirospermum; species Phtheirospermum japonicum. The sequence goes on along the minus strand of BMAC01000304.1, from coordinate 329,068 downwards.
AACTCTAAATGATTTAGGGTGAGTCATAAAGAATTTTTAGTGCCAAAAGCCTATCATATATCTTCATGAATATTTAGTGCTGGCAAAAATATTCTCTTTATAGATTTTGGGCTTAGGTGATTGTACTGCCTATCATTGCCCGTTTTAATTGAAATGATTGAAGATTTTTATGTTATTTGTTTCACCTTGTAGCTGATGACGGCTTTTGATTGCATTTACTCCAACAAGAAATATTCCTGCTGAATTGTTCCCCAAAATGATTAATACGCCCTTTCAAACCTTAAGAAGCAAATGACTTGGAATTCATGGATTCAAGATGCACTTTGGTATTTTTTTTTTTTCTCGTGACAACTCAAAACCAAGTGGCATGAGGAAATTATACATTCCTATTCATATGGTCTATGAATGGCCAGAAGTTCTAATAATTATTTTTTTTCCTTCTCTTTCTGACAATGTAACTAGGGTGGGTTTCTCAGACACTTTTATAAAATCACCAAACTTTAATACCATTTAAATAAACCTGTTTGTAATAGATATATGGGCATGCACATCCTATTTTGTTTATTGATTGGGGTCTTTGTGATTGATGCGGATCAAAATATCCATATGTGATATTATTTGTTGTATGAAATTATTTGTGGTAGGCGACCTCATTTCTAGGGAAGGGTGTTCCCCCTAGAAGATGGGCGAGCAGTATTGTGTCCTTGAGAAGTGAGCGAGCTGGTTTGTGTAGAGTAGCGACCTGTAGTATGGGGATGAGTTCTCATATAGGGTCGCGACCTCTTATGTTTTGAGCTGTATACTTGAGCTCGATTGTGGGTTATATGAATGTTAAGCCCGTGGGTTTGAGGTGATTGTGTTATATGGCTTTCGATGGGCTGTATAAAAGGCCCAGGCCCGTTGAGTTAAAGGGATTTGTTATGTATGGGAACTTAACTTGCGGAGAGAGTCCTAATTGAGAGTCGGTTGTGGGGTTGTATTGTGAATGGGATTATGGTTATAGAAGGTAACCCTAGATTGAGGGAGATCTCCCATATCTTTATATAAAGGGGCGAGTGCCTCTCATTATCTTTTTAAGTTGATATTGCTCTATCGCATTAATGTTTATTTTTGAAGAGAAGTGCTGAGTGTTTGGTTTTTGCTTATTAACTTAAGCGTCGGAGGGCCTTAACGAGCTCGAAATCCGGCCCGTTCAAGGCGTTGTTTTGCAGGACCAGCGAGGTCTCCAGGAGATTCGCGGAAGACTTTGCAGGTCGCTGTGATGTATTTTGGAAGCAGTTTTAGGTCGCTGATCTATATTTTGAGGTTAGTACCCCCTTTATTTGGTGGTTCAACTTTTTGGACTTATCAAATTGGCGCCGTCTGTGGGAAAGAGGGACATCGAGTCCTTGAGCGAAAGGCGTGAGAGATTTCGTAAACAAAACATGAAGGATAGCAACATAATTACGAGGACATTACAATATGGTTCTCTGTCAAACAACAAGAAGAACAAGAAGAATAGACTGGCGGACATTAACGAACAAGACGTAGCGAGAGATGGAATAACACTTCCTCAGGCGGATCCAGTTGTCCAAGGCGCTGGTAACACACCACCGCCTTCCCCCAAGAAGCGTGAGGGAAAAGGGTTTGCGGAAGACGTGGAGATGAAAACACCGGAGGTGGGGGCACAAAAGGCGACTCATGTAGAGGTGAAACACGGGGATGATTTATTGAAGGATAGGCCCTGTCAGAGTAGAAAGGGATTTTTGGATGGACTTATGGATTTCGCGCCGCTAGAGAAACAGGAGGAGTTACGCAGATACCTAGCGAGCGAGCTGAGTACGGGGAAGGAAAAAGGCAGTAGATCTCATAGCGAGAAAGAGGAGGAGTCGGCGGTTAGAAAAGTAGAGCGGGGTGAGAAATCTATGTCGAAAATATTATCTCGTAAGAGAGGACGGAGTACGCGGAGAAATGAGGATGCTTCTAGTTCCACCTCATCCATAGGTTCTCATGTTCGTAAGCGAAGAGTGAAAGGAGTGAAAGTAAGGCGAAGTCGTTACAGGCGAAAAATCGACGGCACAGTAAATATAATAGTGAAAGCGAGACTCCGACCTCTGACACGGGTAGTGAGTCTTAAGAGAAAACCAAGAAGAGCGGTAATGTGTTCAAGGAGGGAAAGGGTTGGGCCGCATAACAAGGCCTTTAGAGATTTGCAAGAGGTTATGTTGAAATTAGAAAGGCGGATGGATGGGGAGAAATTTGATGTAGACGAAGGACATCCCTTTTCAGAAGATATGATGCACGCGGAAATGCCTAAAGGTTTTAAGGCCTTGGAGTTACAATATCGAGGAGTGACGGATCAAGTCGAGCATCTACAACTCTTTGAGAATGCAAGGTTGTTGCATAGTTACACGGATGTCGTGGCATGTCGGGCCTTTTGTCGACCTTGAGGGGGATCGCACAAAATTGGTTCTACCAGCTCCCGCGGGGAAAAATTACCAGTTACCAGGTATTGCGGGCTGCCTTCTTGAAACAGTTTTCTAGTGTTAAGCAGAGTGCAAAGACAGCGCAGTCGCTCTTTACTATGGTGCAGCGACCTGATGAAACATTGAAACAGTATATTAATAGATTTACCAGCGCTACTTTGGAGCTGCCCGCTGCCACTGATGAGATGAAGGCCGGAGCCCTAAATCAGGGATTGAGAAGGGAGGACTTGCGCAGGTCACTGGTCAAAAAAGAAGCGCGAACTTACGATGAGGTGTTAGCGAGATGTCATAAGTTATGTACAAGTGGAAGAGGCGGAGGATGAGCATCACGCACGTTTTAACAGGGAGGTTGTGGATAGGGCTGATAATGGGCCTCGAAGAGAATTACGAAGAGAACCAAGAAGGATAATGCGTGGACTCCTAAACACGAGCTCCGGGATTAGTAAGAGGTCGGAAGAAAATATGCGAAATTGGAGAGAAGGAGATTTCACACCACTGGCGTATTCACAAGCTAGAGTGTTCGGTATTATGGAGCGTTTGGTACCTGATGCTATAAGGTGGCTAGAGGATCGCACACCCTTCCCTAATCATCCCAGAACTACATCTTTCTGTTTGTTTCATAATAATTACGGGCATTTCACCGAGAAGTGCAGGCACCTCAAGGAGGAGATAGAGAGACTCATAAAAGCGGGGCATTTGAAAGAGATAATCTATAAAGAAAGAGAACCGAAGGAGCAGGGGCGGGCGCTACCACCACCGCTGCCACCAGAAGGTCCACCCCAACAACAGGTCGCAAGACCAAGACAGCAAGGAAATCAGGGACATGATGCCCCACGAGGGAATAGAAGAAGAATAAACATGATTTTAGGAGGACCAACGGATGGTGATTCTAATAATGCGCGTAAGAGGCACGTTAAGTCAGCTTGCTCAGTAACGTGGGAGGTTGCTAGTGTAAGTCGCCAATCACAGGTTGTAGGGCCAATTATTTCCTTTGGCCCCGGTGATAGACACGGGCTCCAGGAGGATCACAATGACGCATTGGTGATTGAGGCCGAAATTGCAGGGTACGAGGTTGGTAGAATTTTTGTGTATAATGGAAGTTCGGTGAATATCATATATACAGATTGTCTGGAGCAGATGGAGATAGAAAAAAGGGTGTGATCTGTAAATACGCCCATATATGCATTCAATGGGGCGCAGGTGAATACTGAAGGCTAGATGACGCTCCAGATAGTACTGGGAAAAGATGAAGTACGAGTGGAAAAAAGTTTGAAGTTCTTGATCATTCGTGGAAGGTCGGCCTATAATGCTATATTAGGGCGACCTGCTCTTAACACGTTTAAGGCGGTAACATCAACTTATCACATGAGAATCAAATATCTGGTGGGTGACAAAGTAGGAGAAGTCATCGCACAACAGCAGGTCGCGCGATCGTGTTATCAGCTTGCAGTCAGGAGAGGGTTCCTGGAGAATAAACGCGAGAGGGGTGATTATCAACCGGAAGGAGTGCTTAGTGCAAACAAAGTGAAAGAGCAGGAGAACTCTGTCCAACCAAATGAAGAATTGATGGAAAATCTCCTTAGAAGAAGACCGCCCAGAGTATACTACGAGGGTAGGGACCCTAATGTCTGAGACATTAAGGAACGAGCTAATCCAGTTGTTGAGAGAGTTCAGGGATGTATTTGCGTTTGGAGATGGAGAATTGACAGGGGTGTCCCCGGAGGTCGCACAACATCATTTAAATGCGAATCCAGAAGCGAGGTCGGTGAAACAAAAGAGGAGGCATTTTGGGCCAGAGCTGGATAAGGTAATTGAAGAAGAAGTGCAGAAATTGTTGAAAGCCGGCCATATAAGGGAGATTCAATTTCATGAGTACCTGTCTAATGTCGTGATAGTGCCTAAGCCAGCTCAGAAGTGGAGGATGTGTGTAGATTTTCGCCACCTGAATAAAGCTTGTCCCAAGGATCACTATCCTTTGCCGCGAATTGATCAGTTGGTGGATTCTACATCGGGATGCGAGCTGTTGAGCATGATGGATGCTTTGCAAGGGTATCACCAAATACCTTTGGAAAAAGTGGATCAGCCCAAAGTGAGCTTTGTTACTTCCACAGGTACTTACTGTTTTGTCTCCATGCCTTTTGGGTTGAAAAATGCAGGAGCGACCTATCAGAGGTTAGTGGATCGTATGTTGAAAGACTTGTTGGGATCCACCATGGAGGTGTACGTCGACGACATGCTGGTTAAGAGCAAAAGAGCAGAATCTCATGTGGAGGATTTAAAAAAGACGTTTGTTATACTAAGGCAGTACGGTATGAAATTAAATCCGAAGAAGTGTGATTTTGGCGTTCGATCTGGAAAATTTTTGGGCTACATGGTGACCGAGCAAGGAATAGAAGTTAACCCGGAGAAGGTACGAGCTGTTTTGGAGATGCCACATCCTCGCACGGTGCGTGATGTTCAGGTACTCACAGGTCGGATGGCAGGTCTTAGTCGTTTTATTTCCAGGTCGGCGGAGAGAGGCGTCCCATTTTTCAGGGCGCTTCGTAAAGGGTCCAGGTTTGAGTGGACAAAGCAAGCTACGGATGTATTTGAGGAGTTGAAAAAGTACTTGGCAGAAATACCATTATTGACCAAGCCCATGCCGGGAGAAGACTTGATATTGTATATATCTGTAGGGGAGGTCGCCGTGAGTTCTATTTTGATAAGGGAAGAAGCGGGCATGCAAAAACCTATCTACTACATTAGCAATATGTTGCGGGGAGCCGAATTGAAGTATATCGAGCTGGAGAAAGGAGGTTTTGCGTTGGTCTGTACGGCTAGGAAATTGAGACCTTACTTTCTGAGCTATAAAGTAAGAGTGCGTACTAACCTAGCTCTCAAACAAGTTCTGGGTAATCCGAGTGTGTCAGGGTGGTTAGTGAAGTGGGTCGTGGACTTGAGTGAGTATGATGTAGTTTATGAGCCAAGGGTGGCTATCAAGGCGCAAGTGTTAGCAGATTTTCTGCAAGAAATGACGAGACAGGTCGATGAGGATAAAGAAGTAAAAGCCTGGACCATGTATACAGATGGGTCAACTATGGCTTCAGGATCAGGGCTGGGTATTGTGTTAACTAGCCCGGACGGATAAAATTTGGAGTTTGCAATCAAACTGGGTTATAAGGCGTCCATAATGAGGCTGAATATGAAGCTGTGTTGCAAGGAATTAAAATGGCAGACAAGCCGGGAGCGCGCAAGTTGTGGGCGTATACAGATTCACAGTTAGTAGCTCGGAAGTTTGATGGCTCCTTTGAGGCTAAAGAAGAACGCATGGCGATGTATTTGGGTAAATTACGAGAGGAGGTGGTTCGTTTTGAAGAATTCAAGATGGAACATTTGCCGCGAGCTGAAAATACATGGGCATATCTGCTCGCTCGGATAGCAGGAGCGCTAGGGACGTGTGATACTCGTAAAGTCACATTGATGGAGTTGGGCAATAGTAGCATAGAAAAGGGAGAAGAGGTTATGGAGATTGAGGATAAGGATGATTGGCGCGCGCCCGTATGGGATGTTCTTCTAAAAGCGCAAGAAGGTACAGAGAAGTTGACAACAAAGGAGGCCAGAGTTGTAGCTCGTTTTTGTGCAATAAATGAAGAATTGTATAAGAGGTCGCGATTTGGACCTCTTCTGAAGTGTTTAGCTAAAGTGCATGGATCGGAGGTTTTGAAGGAAATACACGAAGGGTATTGTGGGGATCATGCAAAGGGAAAGGCGTTAGAAGGTATTACGTTGCGAGCAGGCTTCTTTTGGCCTGGAATGAAGGCTATGGCTGGCGAGCTAGTTCGGACGTGTAAAAAGTGTCAAATTCATGCTCCAGTTATTCATATACCGGCTGAGGAAATGATGGTCATGAACTCGCCGTGCCCGTTTGCACAATGGGGAATTGATATCGTGGGTCCTTTCCCAAAGACACTGAGCAATAAAGAAAATTTGGTGGTGGCTATTGATTATTTCACAAAGTGGGCGAAGGCCGAGGCTGTCACAGGAATAAGCGAGCAACACATCATGGATTTTATTTTTGATAACATCTTTTGTAGGTTTGGAGTACCACGAGTGTTTGTCTCAGACAATGGAACTCAGTTTAATGGGCGAAAAATGCAGAAGTGGTGCAAAGATATGGGGATGAAGCAGCGATTCACTTCTGTGGCGCACCCACAAACTAACGGGCAGGTGGAAGTTACTAACCAGATAATTGTGCAGGGACTTAAGCTGCGATTAGAGAAAGCGGGCGGACTGTGGGAAGACAAGCTCGCGTCTGTCCTTTGGGCCTATCGAACGACTCCCCGAACTACCACAGGGGAGTCGCCGTTTAGTTTGGTGTATGGGATGGATGCTGTCATTCCAGCCGAGATAGTTGGGGAATCGCAGCATTTGATGACATTTAGCGTGGAGGAGAACGAAAGATTAGCTCGAGGAGCAATCGAGACAATTGATTAGATACGAGAGAAAGCTGCAGCTCGGGTTGAACATTATAAACAAGGAGTACAAGATGCTTTTAATAAGCGGGTCAGGCATCGTTGTTTCCAGGTCGGCGACCTGGTGTGGAGGAGAGCTGATGCTTCGAAAATGACTAAGAAGTTGGAGCCGAATTAGATTGGGCCATTTAAGGTAATGAAGGTATTGCGAGGAGGTGCATATATACTCGAAAATGCAGAGGGAAAGATTTTACCACGAAGCTGGAACGTGTGCCATCTGAAAAAGTATTATGCGTAGAAGATGGATTGCGGGAGAAGGTAACTCTGGATTGGAGGGCACTTCTCTCGTAGGAAGTTCGTATGGAAGAGATAAGATGAAAGATTTTGAAAGTGTTGTGTTCTAAGGGGCGGGAGAAGGTAACTCTGAACCGGAGGGCACTTCTCCCGACCAGGCGAGCTGGTAAAGGGTGTTGCTTTTGTAAGTGTTTTTGTGGTGGGAGAGGGTAACTCTGGACCGGAGGGCACCTCTTCTAACCTCGTGATTGGTTGAAAGCGTGTGTGTGCGGCAAGTGTTGTGTTTTGTGGTGCGGGAGAGGGTAACTCTGGACCGGAGGGCACCTCTCCCGACCTCGTGATTAGTTGAAAGTGTGTGTTTGCAGCAAGTGTTGTGTTTTGTGGTTCGGGAGAGGGTAACTCTGGATCGGAGGGCACTCTCCCAACCAGGCGAGCTGTTCAAGGTGTTTTGTGAGTGTTTGTGGTGCGGGAGAAGGCAACTCTGTACCGGAGGGCACTTCTCCCGACCAGGCGAGATAGTAAAAGTTGTGTTTTTACATATTCTGGCGGGAGAAGGTAACTCTGGGTTGGAGGGCACTTCTCCCGCGAGTTGTTCATGAAATTGAGTAATATAATGAATAAAGTTGGGCGAGTTTTTATGTTCTTTATGATTACATAGTTGTGATGGATAGTTCTGTTGAAATACGTGTTTTTCTGCGAGTTAATGTGTTTTTATGTTTGCGATCTGACTGGGATCCTGTGGTTTACTATATGATTATTATCCTTGAGAATTTTTATTGCAGGGTTATGTGATGAAAGTTAAATAGTTATATGGATACCAAGAGCAAGTAAAATAAATAACAAGCAAACATGATAAATTGTTCATACAAAAGTTGCGAGCTAGAAAGTGATAAAGGTTCTACACAGTTCTTTCAGTGGCAGAAGTCGCAGCAGGGGGACTTGTGAGAGTTAACTCGGGTTCAGAGGTTGTGGTTGGCTCGGGCGCAGAAGTGATAGCTAGCGCTGGCTCAGGCAGCAGCTCGTCCAGAAGCATTTTCAGCTCGGCGTGTACTCCTGCAGACACGGCAGCCCGGTTTTGACAAGACAGCCACCACTTCGTGTCAATGGGTTGTTTCCAGTCACCCTTGAAGCTGGTGAAGGGTGTCAGCTTGTCAACGAGGGCATCGACATTAGGGGAGTAAGAGACGTTCAGGGCAGCAACCTCCTCTTTAATCATGCTAGCCGTATTAAAAACCCATTTAGTCGCACCATTGGCCATCAGTCCAAAGTAAATAGAGGATTTTTCATAGGCCTTAATGAGCTCGTGCTGGTATGCATCAATGAACTTCCTGCCAATCTCGCTGAGGAGGAAGTTTTGTTGGCCTTCGGATACGCTTTTTTCGCGAGCTGCTTGGATGAGTTCTGGGAGCTTTTGATGTTGTAAGGCGAGCTCCTCAGTCTTTTTGTCTAGCTCGTTACTCATGCGGGTTGCCTCATCCTTTAGGCTGTTGTTCTGGCCTTTCAAGATCGCCACCTCCTCATCGCGAGCTTTCACCAGCTGGAGTGTCCTGTCCAATTCTCTATGTGTTAGTGACAGCTGTCGAGTATTTTGTTCTGCCTGGGCAGTTAGCTCGTCAATTGTCTTTTGAAGGTCGCTATCTGCCGAACGAGCTACGAATTCCTCCAAAAATTTCGAGAACAGAGGTTTTAGCTGCATCGTGATATTTTGTCAGTATTTATAAGTGATAGGATGAATTAGTAGTAAGGTTCTTCTGTATTTACCTGCTTTATTGTATGCTCAGTGAGAAGGGTTTCGACATCCGCGGCCTTATCACATTTGGCTAACACCTTGCTCAGATTAGAGGTATCGGCAGAGGTCATCGCGGGGCCCTTACGAACACGACGGCCTTTTTGCTCTGGCGGGCAAGGGCTTGGGCTCCTGGCCACTTGGCTCTTAGGAGCAGCTTGGAGAGGTCGCTTGCCCTTATTTTGGCCAGACCGCTGAATCAGCTGGACTTCTTCCTCCTCTTCATTGGCCTCGTTGGCATTGATAGGATCTGGGACGGGAGGAGCTGTGGATTGTGAGGCGGGCTGTTTCTTTTCTTCTTCCGAGCGAGTTGCGGCACAATTCTCGATAAAGGCAAATGTAGTAGATGTGAAATTCATTATTATTCAGCTTCCATAATATGTGAAAAAGTGTAATTATAAAACCTAAAGTACCTACCAAAGTCTGATTCAGTAATGGCAAACTCTGGTTCAACCGGGCGAGAATCGATGCCCACGTAACGGAATATGTCGGATCGACTGGTGAAAAGTACCACATCGAAAGGGCACTTACTCCATTCCTTGAGCTGATCGGAGTATTTTTTGTATAGGCGAGAGCATTCTTTGGAGGTAGGAGGCTTGTATTGTTTGGGGGTACGATTTTGTAGTCCGGTCAAGAAGGGCTAGTCTTCTGTGTTATGGATAAAGAAGAAGTTCTTCCTCCACTCGGGGACTTTGTTGGGAGGGTTTATTAGAAAGCAAGCTAATCCCGAGCGAGAGGAGAGGTAAAAAGAGTTATGTTGGTACTTAATTTGAAAACAAAAATGGAAAAAGCCCGCGTGAGGCTGAACGTTATAATATTTACATAATATAAGATATCCTGCTAGATATTTCATGGAGTTAGGGGTTAGCTGCAAAGGCGAATTTTTGTACAAGGTAGAAACTTGAAGGTAAAAGGGTGGGCTGGGAATCTAAATCCTGCCACTAGTAATGTATCGAAAAGGGTGATGTGGTTAGGAGGAGGTCGCGGAGGGTCTACTTGCGGGCTGTCAGGCAGGATTATCTTGGCGGTCTCCGGAAGACTGAGAATTCTTTTAAATTTCTCTAATTTCTTTGTGTTAGGAAGTAGCCAGTAATTGTGTTTGATTTCTTTGTTTGTACGAGATGAGGAAGGTAGGTCGTCAATGGATAAGGCGTGGGCTACAGTCACTGGATTTTCTCTAAAGTGTTCGCAGGGTGGAGGTTAATTGGATTTGGGTAGAGGGATACCCTCTGGGACATGTGCAAGGGTTAGTGATGAAGAGGATGGGGTTTCATAGATGTGGCCCATTAAGGCTTGGGCCTCAGTGTGGGCTATGGTTTGTGATTAGCACGTATTTGTCCTTATTTTCAGTAGTATTTTAGCTTGTTTTTCTATGTATTTTTGGTATAAGTTGGATGATTTAAGCATAATTCCGTAATTTTATAGTTCTGACTTATTTTACCTTATTTTAATCGTAACTGATGCAAATAGGTGATATTTCGTTGTTTTCACCTTACAGCTAAGTAACCAGAAGAGTTCAGCGCGTAATAGACGAAGTTCGATGTTCAAGAATACAAGAACGAGCTTTCCGGCGAAACGAGTAGCAAAAGATAGAGAGAGACGGAGGCAGACGCGCAGCCGCGTCGACTGACGCGACCGTGAACCCTCGTAGATGCGATCCATGATACGCATCAGTCGACACAGCGTTGACGCACTGCCGACGCAACTTGCTGAAGCGTCGATGTCGACGCACCGTCGACACAACTTGCTGAAGCGTCGGCTGAAGGGGCGTCAGTCGACGCAACGTCGACGCAACTTGTTGAAGCGTCGATGTCGACAAACCCGCCCAGCCAATGCGCACACCTAGGCAGCACCGACGCCGAGCACCAGCACGCATCAGTCGACGCACCATCGACGCGACGGCCCAGAATCGGGATTTTAGGGTTTCTTATGCTCGAAGTTAAAGGAAATCTATAAAAACCCTTCTAAGTCCGTCCCAAAAGAATATACCTCTCACCCATACTCTGAATATTTGATCTTTTGGCTCGAGAACAACACCATCCACTTCCATATAGCAACAATTGATCAAGATCGAAGATTCGAGGATCGCCAAGCTCCAACCGTCCGTTCGTGATCCGTTCTTCGACCGAGATCAACCACCTCTCCGGAATAGCTGGAGAATCTACTGCATTCCTTAGTTTAAATAAGTACTCAAACTCTTTAATCGTTTTTCTTAGTTTAATTTATGAAATTAAGTAGTGGATTTTAATAATTTTTCTTGAGTGATTTCATGTTCCAAACTTTAGATACTTTTGATATCGCAATTCGTAATCTTAGTTTAATTAATGTTTAGTTATTATTCATGCTTGGTTATTATTCATGCTTGGTTAATCTTAGTTTATTTCGTTTACATTTCATCCTTGATAATTGCTATTCGTCTGTGCTAGTTGATCTTGTTCAAGGTTTTTAGATTAATTTCTCTAGTTTATATGTTTGAGTTGATGAAGTAGAATACTTAGTTTTAATTATTGTTCATGTGTTTTAAATTTCTAGATAATCAAAACAATCAAAAACCCCCCAATTCATGTGTTATTGTGCTGAACAAACTATTTAAAAACTCCGATTGTGTGTTCCTCGAGAGACGACTCGAGTCAAGTTGCCAAACTACGCGCGACCCCGTTCTCTTGCGGGCAAGCTATTGATCTTTTGACAAATTTTCATAAGTAGGCAACACAAAAGCTTGAATCAAAATTTTGGCGCCGTTGCCGGGGAGTTTACAAAGGTTTTCAAAAATATGTTTGTTCATTTTTATTTTTATTTTAGTCGTTTATTTGTATAATTATTCTCTCTAGTCGATACGTTTGATTTGTTGTTGAGTTCATGCAAGGTCGTATGTCTCTTAGGCTCGAAATTGCACCATTCATCGACAACGTTCATTGTTCGAATCAAGTGAGACCACCTCTCTCATCCACAAGTGAATCGTCTGCCACGACTAATTTTATTTGTGATCCGATTCCGGAAACGATGTTGCGACTAGACAACCAAGCCCACAACAACGAGGACGATCAGCCACCAAGGCATCCACCCGTGAAACAAAGAAATGGGTACGGTAGTGATCCAATTCGTCCCGACGGACCAGTACAGCCTCAAGCGTACTGGAAAAATATTCAACAAAACGTGATGGACCAAAATGACGGCCAAGGAAGAAGAGATAGAAATCGCAACCACCACATTCCGGACGACCATTCCGAGAGATCTTACCATGGAGAAGAGAGGGTAAATGACTGGCTTGTGAATGATAATTACAATGAGAGGAACGAGTACGATAGGAACTACGCGAGGCCAAATCACCAAGAAAGATACCAACGGGAGGCACGCGAACCAAGACAAAGAGAGTTCACGACTCCTCAAGTGGGTCCCTATAGTTCTGCAATTGTGTTGGGTAGAACTGCGAGAGACTTCGAGTTGAAACCTCATATCATCAACAACCTCCCGACATTTCACGGCCTCGCCAACGAAGATCCTTTGACTTTCCTCAAGGAAGTTTATGCTGAAGTTAGTAGGATTCCCTCTCCAGGACTTCATCATGAAGACCTTCAAATGGTGTGTTTTCCGAGATGCATTAAGGACAAAGCCAAATCTTGGTTACTTTCACTAGAACCAAGATCTCTGATCGACTGGCCCATGGTGAGCGACAAGTTCATTAATCAATTATTAACCAATACAGACGACGGGCCACATTAGGAGACAAATAGCCAACTTTGTCCAACAAGATGGGGAGCTGCTTCACGAAGCATGGGAATGTTTCAAATCATTGTTGTAGGCTTGCCCACATCATCACAATTCTCCGGGAATGGTGAATCAGTTGTTTTACGAAGGCCTTTTGGATTCTTATAAAAATAACGTCGAAGTAGCGGCTGGAGGATTTTGGGTATTTGACAGCGACGGAAGCCGAGCAACTGTTTGAGAAGTTGAGCTGGAAATCGAGACAGACTAATTCTCGACCACGAACGTTTATGGCCAAAGAAGTCTCCGAGATGCCAAACAAGAGACACGTGAAGTTCGAAGAGATGGCCAAGGAGTTGGCCGCCCTCAGAGCAAAGGTGGCAAATATGGAATCATCGAAGAAGACTGTTGAGTTATGTGCACGATGTGGATTGCAAGGATATGTAGCAGGCGTGTGCACAACCGTGTTTGATAAAGTGGAAGAAATGGAGATCAAAGCTATTCAAAATTTCCAACCTCAACCTCCAGCAGGAAACACATATCATCTAGGACCTCCCAATCATCCAAACTTCACATATGGCCCCGGACAAGCGCCTGCGCCTGTGCAAGCAAATGATCAACTGTTAGTATGGCAACAAAATCAAGTAGCAGAGACTTTACTAAATCGAGAAGGACTCACGCAATTTAATGCACAAGTGGATAAGCAAATAACGGATCTCAATGCAAAATTCGAGTCAAGGTTTGATGAACTAGTCAAGGTTGTACAACAAGGTCATGAGCTTGTTAAGGCTGTGCAGCAAGGGCAGCGGCATTCAGATATGATTATAGGACAATTGTCCACGACTGTAGCAACATTGTCGAAGGAGAAAAATAAATTTCTGAGCCAAACGGAACACACCTCGGCTATTCATGTGCTGAGAAGTGGGAAGAATGTCGATAATGGCATAGAGTTAGAAAAAGAAGAAGGCACGGAGAAAGCCTAGACCCAACCACAAAAAGATGCAACAAAATCGGCCGATCTTATGCATAAATCGACCAATCCATATGTGCCGGGAGCGTTAAAGATGAGGAACAATTCGGCAACTGACCATCCAAAGAATTCGACTAGTTATGATCATGTTGCCTTTCCAAGTCGACTTCGTGCGGCGAAAGAAAACAAGAAGTTTATGGAGTTGTACAATTTACTGAAAAACGTGAACGTTAATCTCCCCTTACTAGATGTGATAAAGACGATGCCCGCATATGTTATATTTTTCAAGGAGTTAGTCGCGAGAGAACGGCGAATGGAGACGACACAATAAGTAGAATTAACCAAAGAGGTGAGCGCCATATGCAAGGGTCCGCTACCCAAAAAGGAGAAAGACCCGGGGAGTTTTTGCATAACTATTGCCTTAGGAAAGGGGCAAATGGCACGTGGAATGCTCGAGCTTGGTGCAGGGATCAATTTGATGCCGTACTCACTATATAAAGAATTTGACCTTGGAACAATGAGGCCGACTACGATGCAACTACAAATGGCGGATCGATTAATTAGATAACCGCTTGGGATAGTTGAAGATGTATTAGTTCAAGTCGGCAAACTTGTAGTTCCAGTTGATTTCGTCATACTTGATATCGGCGAAGTTCCAAAAGAAGGCACGGAGCATACTATTCTGCTAGGTCGACCATTTATGTCCACATCTCATACTTTAATAGATGTGAACAAAGGAAGGATGACCATGTCTGTCTTAGGCGAGTCAGTGACGTTTTCACTTCGAGACGTCCAAAACACTCCTTCATCATTTATGCAAGATGAGTGTTCATTTTTAGATCTAATCGATTTTTTCTTCCATGATCTCCAAAGCATTACAACTATAAGCGGGTTTGACAGCGAGGACGACGAGGAGCATTTGAGAGGGGAGGAATTGATCGAATTGTTGGGGATTGACATAGGATAAATTATAGATGGAATTGCTAGTTGTGGTACCGAGTTATGCAAAGAGAGCGACGTACCTAAAATCGGGCCAAAAGTGGAGTCGAAACCAAATCATTCGAATCATTCGAGAATTATTTTCCTCGACCCCTACAAGAATTTTAAACGTGCAAAGAACAAGGGCGAGGCATTTAGCAAGGATTGGACGACGAAGAAGAAGACGTCGAGCGAGGTTTATGACAAGAAGATTCATGATACGGAAATAAAGGTTGGTCAACTAATGCTCTACAATTCTAAACGTAAACCGACCAATTTCAAAGCCGAATGGAGTGGCCCATTTATGATAACGGAAATGGATGAGTACGGAGTTTCCACTCTATACGATGAGAGTAAGAAGTCGAGATTCCAAGTCCACAAGCATAGAATCAAACCTTTCTACAATGAACATGGGCTGAATCGCGATCGTGATAAAGAAGAATTAGTAGGGCCCCCACGGGCTAAAAATTAATCGCATGGAATCACGTCGAGCATAGGATGTTAAATGTTGCGCTTCTTGTGAGGCAACCCAAGCGATAGTTAGTTTTCATTTTTCCTTATTTCCTTTATTTTCTATTTTTATATTGTGTCAATTGCCGTGGTACGTTTATGTGTGTTTTGATGTGCAAAAAATACGATAGAATCGCTTATTCTGGATAACTAACGGTTATAGCAGTAGCTCGCTACCGCAAGGCCTTACCGCTTGTTCCACTTGAGGCGTTAACAATAATGATCAACCACTGAACCTACCGCTAGCCGCAGCAATCAGGGATAACGATGAGCTGCAATCCAGCCACTTACGACGTTGAGCCGCAATCCGAACATTTCAAATCCCAAAAGATATGCCACCGGGCACTTCCGCGTGGCAATTGATCGCAATCATAGTTGTTTTTGTTATTTGTTTTAGTTTTGTAGGACAAATCCAATCACGAGGCTCTAGACAACGTGGAATTGCGAAACTTCAAATATAAAGACTCGACCATTCTTTTTTAGGGGCGTATTCTTACCACTTTCCTTGTTTGAATTGCTTTTCTTTATATTTATGGCAATCAGGGGATTGCCGAGTTTTCAAGAGGGGGGGATGGTTGAGTATGATTGAAATTTGTGTGCAATTTTTCAATTTTTACGTGATTGTTCGATATTTCTATGCTAATTGTGTTTGTATGGCGTGCCTATCGAAGTTAGCTATATATGATTTGATGTTTTTGTCTTTGAGCGTGCATAAGTGCATAAATTTTTCAAAAATTATTATTTATATATTGTAAAATGGTACTTGGACGCAATTGATTTTGCAAAACTTTAAAAGAGCGTCAATTCAAAACTTTTTCATGCAAAAAGCCAGTGAGTAGCCTGAGTGTTTATCATATTTGCATGTACTTGAATGAGTTTTGATTTGAGATCTCTTTGAAACCGCTGTGTGTAGTTGACTTGGAAAATGAGGTTAAGGCACAGAAAAAACCCTATTTCCGGCCATACCCATATATTTTTAGCCACTATAAATTCCGAATGAGCCAATCGTAGCCAAATAATCCATTTCCTTTAGCCATGAGTGATTTTTTAGTCGACCCCTACAACCCATTAAAAGCGTGGGGTAGGAGTTAGTAATTTTTAATAGTTATTAGTGTTTTGGAGTTTTTTATAAGGGATTTATGAAATTTTTGTAATAAAGGATCACCATCCTTCAATAAAGAAAATATGATTAAAAAAAAAAAGAAAGACCCCATAAAACAGAATTAGAGGGGGGTATATAAAAAAAAGAAAAAGAAAATAGGAAGGATGGTGAATTGTGTTAGTCATTGCCTACGTGTTAATGAAGGCTTGTGTCTATTATTTATTTTATGAGCCTATTGTTTAGAAGGAATGAGTTGTGTAAGAAGCGTGTTATGAGCTTCAAATGTGTTAAGTGGTTCGAGCAAAAGTCAGTTTAGAGTTACGAGTTGGGAAATAGCCTAAGTTTAAAGAGCTACGTTATGAGTGTTTAGTGAGGTTTTTATCTTTGAACGAGGTGAAGCGTATTCCTCATTGATTAGAATAGGTTTGGTGAATTATTGATCACGTTAGATCTTGAGTTAGCCACACAACTTATATATTCCAAACCCATCCAAAAAAGCCTTACGTTACAACCCGAAAAGACCTTTTCCGATTCTTTGTTCGATAACACACTTAATTTGCGATGGAAAAGAGATTGATTTTCGGTGCTTGTTTATTGTGCTTGTATTTGTATGATTTGAGCGTATACACGTCCTATGCAGAAAATACTCGAGTGCTTGAGCGCACACCCCATTATATTTCCCTTTTTGTGAGGATCCATGAATTCGATTTTGAAGCGACAATGTAATACGGGTGGAGTGTTTGAAGTTGCATTGCATGTACCTATATTTTCAATATTATTTAAGTAGCATAGCACGACTCATTGCTTGGACTGATTTTCATTTCTTGCTATACTTTGAATATATCATTTGTTCGAGGATGAACAAACCAATTAAGCGTGGGGTAGTTGATTAGCACGTATTTGTCCTCATTTTCAGTAGTATTTTAGCTTATTTTTCTATTTGTTTTTAGTATAAGTTGGACGATTTAAGCATAATTCTGTATTTTTATAGTTCTGACTAATTTTACCGTATTTTAATCTTAATTGATGCAAATAGGTGATATTTTGTTGTTTTCACCTTACAACTAAGTAATCGGAAGAGATCATCGCGTAATAGACGAAGTTCGATGTTCAAGAATAGGAGAACGAGCTTTCCGGCGAAACGAGTAGCAAAATATAGAGAGAGACGGAGGCAGGCGCGCAGCCGCGTCGACTGACGCGACCGTCGACTCTCCGTCGATGCGAGCCATGATCCGTGTCAGTCGACGCAGCGTCGACGCACTGTCGACGCAACTTCCTGAAGCGTCGATGTCGACGCACCGTCGACACAACTTGCTGAAGCATCGACCGAAGGGGCGTCAGTCGACGCAACGTCGACGCAACTTGCTGAAGAGTCGATGTCGACACACCCACCCAGCCGACGTGCACACCCAGGCAGCACCGACGCCGAGCACCAGTACGCGTCAGTCGACGCACCGTCGATGCACCGTCGACGCGACGGCCCAGAATCGGGATTTTAGGGTTTCTTATGCTCCAAGTTAAGGGAACTCTATAAAAACCCTTCCCAAAAGAATATACCTCTCACCCATACTCTGAATATTTGATCTTTTGGCTCGAGAAAAACACCATCCACTTCCATATAACAACAATTGATCAAGATCGAAGATTCGAGGATCGCCAAGCTCCAACCGTCCGTTCGTGATTCGTTCTTCGACCGAGATCAACCACCTCTCTGGAATAGCTGGAGAATCTACTGCATTCCTTAGTTGAAATAAGTACTCAAACTCTTTAATCGTTTTTCTTAGTTTAATTTATGAAATTAAGTAGTGGATTTTAATAATTGTTCTTGAGTGATTTCATGTTCCAAAATTTAGATAC
The DNA here is from genome assembly GCA_014905375.1 of Phtheirospermum japonicum. Taxonomy (NCBI): domain Eukaryota; kingdom Viridiplantae; phylum Streptophyta; class Magnoliopsida; order Lamiales; family Orobanchaceae; genus Phtheirospermum; species Phtheirospermum japonicum. The sequence goes on along the minus strand of BMAC01000304.1, from coordinate 310,950 downwards.
TTTTGATATCGCAATTCGTAATCTTAGTTTAATTAATTTTTAGTTATTATTCATGCTTGGTTATTATTCATGCTTGGTTAATCTTAGTTTATTTCGTTTACATTTCGTCCTTGATAATTGCTATTCGTCTATGCTAGTTGATCTTGTTCAAGGTTTTTAGATTAATTTCTCTAGTTTATATTTTTGAGTTGCTGAAGTAGAATACTTAGTTTTAATTATTGTTCATGTGTTTTAAATTTCTAGATAATCAAAAACAATCAACACCCCCCCCCCCCCCCCCCCCCATTTATGTGTTATTGTGCTGAACAAACTATTTAAAATTCCGATTGTGTGTTCCTCGAGAGACGACTCGAGTCAAGTTGCCAAACTACGCGCGACCCCGTTCTCTTGCGGGCAAGCTATTGATCTTTTGACAAATTTTCATAAGTAGGCAACACAAAAGCTTGAATCAGTTTGCGTTTGAAGTTCCGACCAATTAACGTCGCCCTCTTGCTCGTCGCGTAGACCAGAGGAGGGTAATGCTAGTTGTTTTGGTCTCTTTTCAATAATAAAAGGGTTTTCGGTGGGGTTGGAATAAGGGGAAAGTGCTGAGTTGGGCGAATTAGTATTTGAAGATTATAGTTTCATTATAGAATAAACAAGTTTGTGGAGGGGATAACACAAAACAAACACATCTCATCATGCACAGTTATAATTTCAGTAATGAAATTAAAATACTGGAGGAGAGATTTGAAGACTTACGCATTTTGGCGAGCTGTGGATCGCTGTTGACTCTTAGACAATTGTTTATGGGTAAGCTTGGTGCAGAACGAAAATGGTGGTTTTCTGATTATAATCGTGTAAAGTGTGAGGAAAGAGTGAAATAATTTTTATATGGGACGGCGGAAAGCTGATGGGACGGTTCTGAGCGGGGTTAAGTAGGGTTTGTTGGAGGAATGTTTTGGGCCATTAATTTTTAGGCCCACTAGATTTATTATACTCGAGAAAATGAGGAAGTGACGCGTGTCTGACAAGGGGGCAGACTGCATTTAATGAAATTTAAATGAGATAGGAAGTGGGGAAAAGGCGTGTCTTGACTTTGAGGATTAGTTGTGATTGAGATTTTGAATTATTGAGGCTAGTTGTAGTTGTAGGTCGTCAGAGGAGTGGTATGTTTTTTAGGTCGCCAAGTGGGGAATCTTGAGATTTAACTTGGGGGCTTGTACCCGTGAGTTCGTTCAGTGTGTAAGTGTTGTGTGGTTCAYGTCGTTATAYTCAGGGGACTTGGACTGGGGATTCGTGGTTGTTTCCACGAGGTGGTCATTTTGTTGTTGGAAAAGCAAGTTCGTTGAGATGAGATTTTACAGGTCATAAATTCACTTGGTAATTTATGATGAAATAATGAGCATTGTGGCTCGATTTGTCGGGCTGAGTGATTCTGGCAAATGGTTTTGGTAAGGTGAGGTAGTAATTTATTTATGTGTTTCCTCTTATGCTCTTTGATTATGTTTTTACTTGTCCTACCTGATTCCGTGCCTTAATCAGCTAGAACATGGGGGACTAGCTGATGCGGACCAAAATGTTCATATGTGATATTATTTGTTGTATGAGGTTATTTGTGGTAGGCGACCTCATTTCTAGGGGAGGGTGTTCCCCCTGGAAGATGGGCGAGTTGTATTGTGTCCTTGAGAAGTGAGCGAGCTGGTTTGTGTAGAGTAGCGACCTGTAGTATGGGGATGAGTTCTCATATAGGGTCGCGACCTCTTATGTTTTGAGCTGTATACTTGAGCTCGATTGTGGGTTATATGAATGTTAAGCCCATGGGCTTGAGGTGATTGTGTTATGGCTTTCGATGGGCTGTATAAAATGCCCAGACTCATTGAGTTAAAGAGATTTGTTATGTATGGGAACTTAACTTGTGGAGAGAGTCCTAATTGAGAGTCATTTGTGGAGTTGTATTGTGAATGGAATTATGGTTATAGAAGGTAACCCTAGATTAAGGGAGATCTCCCATATCTTTATATAAAGGGGCGAGTGCCTCTCATTATCTTTTTAAGTTGATATTGCTCTATCGCATTACTGTTTATTTTTGAAGAGAAGTGCTGAGTGTTTGGTTTTCGCTTTATTAACTTAAGAATCGGAGGGCCTTAACGGGCTCGAAATCCGGCCCGTTCAAGGCGCTGTTTTGCAGGACCAGCGAGGTCGCCAGGAGATTTGCGGAAGACTTTGCAGGTCGCTGTGACGTATTTTGGAAGCAGTTTTTAAGGTCGCTGATCTCTATTTTGAGGTTAGTACCCCCTTTATTTGGTGGTTCAACTTTTTGGACTTATCAGTGTTGTCTTCAAATTGGTTGGTATAAATAATCAACCTCGCATGAAGCTTTCTGAAGATGTTTCAAAGGTTTGAATTTTGATCGATCCTCCTCTTATCACGTCATGATTGTATTATGGGTATATTCATTGAGCTCTGGTTCTCAGGTCTCAGTTCCATGTAAAAATAAGATGCTACAGATTATATGGGAATGAAGGTTATGCTCAGGAATTTTCTGATATATGCTATTGCCCTACAGTTTTAGGGCTTTCGCCTGAACATTTTTTCTTGGTCCTAAAGAAAATTTGGTACGTGTACCAGTTTATTAAAATAAGTAAAAACTAAAATTCTTCTTTCTTGTTAAACTGTTGCAAAATGATAGTATGCAAGATTGTCATGGGATTAGGGTTGCAGTCAAGGAATGAAGAAGAAGAAAGCAAGTTGAACCCTAATTGTGAGCAAAACGAATGGAAAAGAGGGGAATTAGGGTTGATCGGGTCTAATCCTATAATTGAGGAAATTAGCGAAGCTGGTCAGGAGCCACCAGAGAAATCAAAACAATTGGGTTGGGCCGGATTAAACATTGCTGATGGGCCGAAATAGTATAACAATTAGTTTAATTATGAAGCCTTATACTAAGCCCATTGTGAAGGGCATTTTAGTAGTTTCAATTAAGTGGTCCTTATGACACAAGTATTTGTAAGGATGGAACAGTACCAAAATGAATTAATTTTACAAGCATAATTTTTGCATCTCTCTCTCTCCTCGTCCTTTCTCCTTCCCCTAACTTTCCCCTCAAGCATCTTACAATTCCAAGCTCAAAAATACCCAGAAATTATACAGAAAAATCTCAAAATTTATCAAAACACTACAATTGGCACCAGAGCTGTCGATCCTTGAACATGGCTGAGATCACCAGCTTTAAGGACCTTCAGCCCCGATCAGGTGCTGCAATCTGAAGCCCAGAAAACAGAAGCTGCAGAACTAAAAATGCAAGAACAAATTTCAAACATCAACTCAGAAACACAATCCTAAATATCACACATAAGAACAAATATTCAGACACAAACCTAGAATTTAAATGATAAGTTAAAACACCTCACTGCTACTCTAGCTGCTATCCAGATGCAGCTGTTAAATCTAGAAAGAGGAAGGGGTACACCAGAAGGTGAATCCATCTTGGGAAGGTCATTTTCCACACCTGCAAATGAATCAGGGTCCAGATCAAACACAACCAACAGAGGCAGACCACAAATAGAACACACAGGTAACCACACAACAAACCCACTGCCAAAAATTGATTTCTCTCATTTTGATGGGATACATCCCAGATCCTGGATGTTGAAATGCAATGGGTACTTCAAGCTAGTACCATTCACATCTGACACCCAGAAAATAACCCTAGCTACTATGCACTTTGAAGGGAAATAAGCACAGTGGTACCAAAATTTCAATAACAATCAAACTGACCTATCATGGGTTCAATTTATGGATGTCATATCTGTAGGTTTGAGCAGTTAAAAGAAGCTAAGATCATTGCATAATTTAATAATAGCTTAAACACACAAGGATTTACAGTGATTATGTAGAGAAGTTTGAAGAGTTGAGGGCTTGTATGCTAACCCTAAATCAAGGGTACTCTGAAGAGTACTTCATAGCCAGTTTTGTTAGTGGTCTATCAGAAGATGTGCAGGCTTTAATCACCATGTTTGAACCACATACACTACAGAAGGCTATAGAGTTGGGCAGAAATCAGTTGATTACATTGGAGGCTATCACAAAAAGGCTGAAGGGAAACCCTAGAAGCACTAATTACTCATTTCCCAAGAACAATGATTCCCCTACATCTGGAGTACCAAGAGCAAACAACCAACAAATTCAGAGAGCTCCTACCAAGCTTATAACCTCTACTGAAATGGCAGCCAGAAGGCAGAAAGGGTTGTGTTATAATTATGATGACAGGTTCACACCAGGGCATAGGTGCAAGAACAGGGTTAATTATTTGATGATGACAGAGGAAGAGGGGCTTTCTTGCTTAAAAACTAAGGAGCAATTAGAAACTGATCAACTTGAGATTATGGAGGAAGTACAAATGTCTATTAATTCCATTACAGGGGAGGAGTGCATCACAACTATGAGGGTGTTTGGCCAAAAAGGGGAACACAGGCTTCATATATTGATTGATTCAGGCAGCACCCTGAGTTTCATACAGGAACATACTGCAAAGAAGTGGGATGCAAGCTGAGCCAAATTAAGCCTATTCTTGTGAGGGTGGCCAATGGTCAGAAGATGGTGAGTACACAAGGGGTAGAAGGTGTTAAGGATCTTATTCTTGGGAATAATTCCTTATTTTGTTATTTGCCTTTCTTAGGCCCAAAATATATTAGAAAACTAGATTTAGGAATATATTGTGTTTCCTAGTTTATGTACAAAACTTTAATTATTCCTAGATTGTGATTAGGATTTGTTTTTAGGTATTTACCAAGTTTAGGATTCTAGGATTGTCTATTTAAGACAAAGAATCCTAAAGCTTGCACATACAACTTTTAAGCACGGGATTTTGAGAGAAGGACAACGCAAGCCGCAAGACGACAAAGCAAGAAAGAAGAACACGAAGAACTACTTGGAGCCATTGATCGTGATTAACAAGCTCTTCGAAGTTGCGTGACCAAAGGAGAAGAACTTGCCATTCCGGCGACAAGTATTTAGTATCAAGTTTATTGATATTTAGTTTTCATATATTACTTTATATTTTTGTATTGAACGTGAACAAGAAATTAATATAGTTTTCGGTTTTGTACACCCAAGTTCACAAGTATTTACTTGTGAATTGAATTTGTTATCTCGTGTTCTTATCGATTTATTCCTCTGCATATTTTATATTCTACTCTGGTCGATGTTTCTAATCAATGTTGTTAAACATTGACTAACAACATCGTGAATATGAGAATTATTTTTATAACCATAGACCTTAAAATTCTACAATTGGTATCAGAGCGGGTTACTTAACCTTTTAAGTACTGATCCTTTTTTGTCTAGGTACTATGGATACTCCGAGGAAGAAGAGCATGGTTGCTACAGAGGATATTAATGATTCCGAGTCAACTGAACCTGATCCATCCTTATTTACCAATGTTGTGTGGGACGACGATGTCCATGTTGGTTTGCTTGCAGACAACATCGTGTGCCTGAATGCGAGACCACTGATTATTATGAGGAATACGAGTAGCGAGTGTTGACAACCAAAAATTGTTTGTCAGTTGGAGTAAACAGGTACTCAAGGCCAAAGAGCTCGAAAAAGAAGTAGAGAAGCTAACCAAAGAAAAGGATGATTAGCTTGACATAATTGTCCGCTTGGAAACGTCGCTCACCAAGAAGGATGCTGAGATAGAAAAGGTGAAAACCGAGTTGACAAAGGTGCAAGGAACCATCTCAAATCTCAACAAAGGCAAGGCCAAGGTGGATGAGATTCTGGAATCGAGTATCCCGAATTGTTCAAAATACGGGATTGGATACAAGCATGTTCAAAAGCCAATTTCAAGTCAAAAGGTGAAGTCGACCAAACGCCACAAGAGGAGAAGAAGACAATACGTGTGTCATCACTGTGGTGAACCAGGTCACATACGACCATACTGCTTGAAGCTTGTTGGCAAGCAAACTCATTTTAAAAGGTCGAAGCTGACTGCTGAATCCAATGTTGGTTTCCGTCATACCAACATCAATACCAACACCAAGTTCAAACAAGTGTGGGTCAAGAAAAATAACGTCAAGTGCAATATGATCCACACCTCCCTGAAATCTCATGTCCCTGGAGCCTGGTATTTTGATAGTGGATGCTCTAAGCACATGACCGGCTCGGAAGATCTCCTCTCGAATATTGTCAAATTTCATGGAGGGAAGGTGAAGCATGGTGGAGGTGCAAATGGCCAAATCATTGGCCAAAGAACTCTTCATGTCCCTGGTATTGCGAAGCTCGAGAACGTATTACTAGTTGAAGGCTTAACTGCGAACTTGATAAGCATCAGCCAACTGTGCGATGGTGGTTTTAATGTCAAGTTCACTCATGAAAAGTGTGAAGTTTATGACGAGGGAAATACATGTGGTGTTTCATTCTGTGTGCACAACATAAAATATCTATTGAAAAATGGAGGTATATGTGAAGAACGTCAACATCAACCTTCCTCTTTTGGATGATAGATATTTTCATGGAGCTTTACAACTTACTAAAGAACGTCAACATCAACCTTCCTCTTTTGGATGTGATCAAGACGATGCCAGCATATGTGAAGTCCTTCAAGGAGCTTGCTACAAGACATAGGCATTCGGAGATAAATCAGTACGTTCCTCTAATGAAGGAGGTGCGTTATGCAAGCACCCACTGCCTACGAAGGAGAAGGACCCTGAAAGTTTTTGTGTCAATATTACATTGGAGAATGGGAAACAAGCACGTGGAATGCTTGATCTTGGCACGTAAATTAACTTACTACCGCATTCCCTTTATAAGCAATTTGAATTAGGACCCTTGAAACCGACGAATATGCGACTCCAACTGGCGGATCGTTCAATTCTACACCCATTAGGTATCTTTGAAGATGTTTTTGTGAGAGTGGGTGAATTAATTATTCCAGTTGATTTTATAGTTTTAATTTCGGGGAGATGCCGAGTGACGACAAGGGACATATTATTCTTTTAAATCGTCCATTTTTGTCTACCTCTTATGCGGTGATTGATGTGAATAAGAGAAGGATGAGCATGTCAGTTTTAGGGGAGACAGTTACTTTTTCTTTGCAAGATATGAATAAGTGCCCTGCGCCATTGATGGAAGAAGATGAGTGTTCGTATATCGACCCAATAGATGCTTGCGTCCAAGAACTCAAAAGCATAATAGTATTGGATGAGTTGGAGGTCGAGGACGACAATGATTTTCTTAGCGCGGAGGAGATAGCCGAGCTATTTGGTATTGATTTTAGTGACATTGGGGCTGACCTTGAAATTATGGACCCCGATGAAACATTTGATATGGAGTTTCAAGCAAGTGACATGGTGGAGCTAGGTGATCCACCTTGAGTCGAGCATTAAACGTTGAAACGCGTCGAGCATGTGACGTAAAATATTGCGCTTCTCGGAAGGCAACCCAAGCGTTTATTTTCTTTTTCTTTAATTTTTATTTCGATTTTTATTTAGTTTATTTCTGTTTTTATTGTGTCAATTGCCGTGGTACGTTTATGTGTGTTAATGTGCAGAAAATTCGATTTTACGAATTCATCTCTGCCGATCGAGGTCACAATCCGACCTAATTTAGCCGCAGTCTGGCAACTTTCGATGAGCCGCAATCCGGATAATTCAATTCCACACGGTGTGCCACCAGGCACTTGTGCAACGCAATTGAATACAATCATTTTTAATTCAAGACAATTCCAATCACGGGTTCACAACGAGGATTATTGCACAGGCATCTTTTTGGAAAGACTCGACTATCGAAATTTCAGGGATGTTTTCTTATCTCCCTTACTTTTATTGATTTTATGACAATCGGGAGATTGCCAAGTTTTTAAAGGGAGGATGGTTGAGTGTGAATTATAGTTGAAATTTGTGCAATTTTTAAAAAAATTCGTGGGTTTGTAGTGCTAATAATTTTACGTGATTGATCACTATTTCTGCCCTAAATTGTGTTTGTATGGCATGCCTGTTGAAGTTAGCTAAGTATGATTTGAGGTTCTAGTCTTTTGATCGTGTATAAGTGCATAGATTTTTCAAAATTTATTATTTATATATTGTAAAATGGTACTTGGACATAAACGATTTCGCAAAACCTTAAAAGCGGCTTCAATTCAAAACTTTTTCATGCAAAAAGCCCGTGAGTAGCCTGAGTGATTATCATCTTTGCATGTGCTTGAATAAGTTCTGTTTTGATATCTCTTTGAAACAGCTGTGTGTAATTAGCTTTGAACATGATGTTAAGGAATAGAAATAACCCTATTTCCGGCCATATCCATATACTTTAGCCACTATAAATTGTGAATGAGCCAATCATAGCCAAATTATCCATGACGATAGCCCTGAGTGATTTTATTGAGTCGGCCCCTACTAACCCATTAAAAGCGTGGGTAGGAGTTGGCTATTTTTATTGGTTATTTGTATTTTGGAGATTTTACCAGGAATTTATGAAAAGTTTGTAATAAAGGATCACCATCCTTAGAAAAAAAAGAAAAAGAGAAAAATACCCCATAAAAAATTATAATAAGCGGGAAATAAAAAAAAGAAAGAAAAAGAGATAGATGGTGAGTCTAGTTGGATCGTGTTAGGTCAATGCCTACGCTAATAAAGTCTTGTGTTTATTGTTTATTTTATTTGATGAAACCTAATGTTTAAAAGGCATGAGTTGTGTAGAAACATATTATAAGTTTCAATTATATTTAAGTGGTTTGCGCTGCAATTTGGTTTACGGTTTGCGAGTTGAGAAAGAGCCTAAGTTAAAGGCTACGTTATGAGAGTTTAGTGAGGTTTTCTTTTGAACGAGGTGAAGTAACTTTCTTCGAGTTTAAATTAGGTTGAGTGAGTTATTGATCACATTAGATCGTGAGTTAGCCACATGACTTATATATTCCATACCCGTCCAAGAAGCCTTACATTACAACCCGTAAAGACCATTACCGATTCTTTGTTGATAACACACTTAATTTGTGATTGAAAAGAGATTGATTTTTGGTTCTTGTTTATTATATTTGCATTTGTATGATTTGAGTGTAAACACGTCCTATGCAGCAGTGCTTGAGTGCTTTTGAGAGAACACCCCTATATATTATCCTTTTAAGAGGATGCATGATTTTTTGGAGCGACAATGTAATAAGGTTTGAGTTTTTGACGTTGCGTTACTTGTATCTATATTTTCAAAATTATGTATGTAACATAACACGACTCATTGTTTGAGCTAATTTTCTTACTTGTTATACTTTGAATCTATCGTTTGTTCGAGAACGAATAAACCAATAAAGCGTGGGGTAGTTGATTAGCACGAATTTGTCTTGGTTTTTATTAGTATTTTAGTTTATTTTTCTTATTATTTTGGTATAAGTTGGATAGATTGAGCATATTTTCGTATTTTCTTATCTTCAACTTATTCTATCGTATTTTAATTATATTTAATTAATTTTATGTTTATTGTAGGTAATTTGAAGTATTTAAGTTTGAATATAGTCGAGAATGAGCGTACGAGTGGAGTTTCAGCGAAAACGGCCCGCGATTTGAAGAATTTGAAACTGCCGACTTTTTATAACGGTTTTCCATCTGGAACCGTTATGGTAGCCCTGGCCGACCGCAACTCTCTGTAGCGTCGACCCATGGTGCGTAGGTCGACGCACGCCTGCCGAGCGCTGCGCACGCCTGTCAACCAGTTATGTCGGTCGATGCCAGAACCGATGTCGATCGACGCACCTGCCCACAAACTCTCTACAGCGTCGACCAGTTTCCGTCGGCCTACGTAATAACCGACGTCGGCCGACGCAATAACCGACCTCGATCGACGCGACGGCCCAGAATCGTGATTTTTAGGGTTTGTTGTGCGCCAAGTCATGAAATAACTATATAAACCCTTCATATTTCGGATTAAACACACAACCACGACCCAAGACACTTACCTAGGGGTTGAGAAACCTAATTTCAACACCCTACAACATATTTTAAAAAATCTACGTCAAAGATTCAAGATCCGATGCACGAAGATGAAGACGTTCATTCAAACTCCGATTTCTCGACCAAGATCAACCATCCATAGTTCGAATTCAAAGCAATCTTTCAGCACCTTTAGCTATTTAATAAGTTCTCTAAACTCTAGTTATTCTTAGTTTAATTCTAGATAATTTATGTTGAATTATTTTGTTTGAGTTTTTAGTTTCGTTTACTTATTTAGAATTGTTTGAACCGTTGAATCGTTGAGCTTTTGAACCTTAGATTTCGTTTTTAATAATTAATTAGTTGCTGCGTTTTACTTTCGTTCATGCTTTGAGATGAGATTGTTCATGCTTAGGTTTTTTATTGCTTATGCTTGGTTAATTAGTTTATGATATGAAATTGCTTGGAAATTTTAGAATTAATTTTCTTCTTGAGAATTCATATGCTTGATAGTCGTAATCGTAGTTCAATCCATGCTAGTTAATTATAGTTGGTTAATTAGTTTAATTTAATTAGTTCACGATAGTTACTTATTGCTTTTCAATCTCGTAGTTATAATTTTCAAAAACCAAATTTATATAAGTTCTCGTGTTAAACATTGTGATTAAACAAACATTAGAAATTCTGAACATCAGTCCTTGAGAGACGACTCGAGTTAAGCTTGGCAACCTACACGCGATCCCATTATTTTGCGGGCGAGTTATTAAATTTCTGACAATTATTTATAAAGTAGGCACATACAAAAGCTAGAATCATACGGTGTACGTACTTGTATGAAAACTTGATACTTGTCATACGTTTGATTACTAACTCCTCTACAAAATATTTATTTTCGAACATTATAGGAAAAGATAGAGAAGAGTTACCACCGATTAAACTTATCAGAGAACCATGCAGCATTAACCAACTAGGCCAGGTGCGACCCGGTCACATGCGGAAGTTTAACCCAACGTAGGTACGTTCACTATTTTACTTGAATAATAATTGTACTTGGTTTTTTTGTAACCAACTAAAAAAGGGGCCCACATTGCCAGTGTCCCCCACGGGCTCTTCGAGGAAACCTCGAATGTGTGTATCCGAGAAAATCGGTACAATGAATGAAGGGATGATGAAAGTTGGAAAGTACTTGACCCGTTAGCGGTTCGTCAGATAAGGTTATTGCTTGCTGTGACGATTATATCGGACGAGGGCTTTCTAAATGATGATTGAAATTGCGTCGCAAGCAAGCAGTAGTTTCAGTGCGTACACCACTGGGTAAGTAGTTTCTGTAGATCTCGTTGACAAATAATCGTGGTTTGTGCTTGCTTTTATTTTAAGAAAAATAATTTTTAGTTTTTTGACAAGTTATTTTTCGCTTTACCTCCATTTATCAATAGATAGATGTGGTTTGAGGGGAAAAAATGTTTTCCAATTTTACAATTTCAGTGTAAATTTGCACTAATCTTTAATTGTTTACCCTAAAGATTGGGAAGACAAAAATGGAGGTAGTATTTATTTTTGTAGAACATCTCTAATTTATTGTTTCGTGTGGTGTTTCATTTTTTGCATTTGAAAAATAGGTTAACTAATTGGTCAAAGCACTCATCCTAATCATTTTTCATTTTAATACATTCCCCAATAGATATATTTCAAACTATCTGCAAACATATTCCAGAGAAAAATTTCGAAAAAGTTACTTTACATAGTGTAACGTTTTTTTTTGTTTGTTTATTTATGTGCCACCATTTTCAACTGAATTGTTAATTTTATAATTTTGTAAAAATATTCATATAGTTTCGGTCAGTATGTCCATTGTGTATTTCATCAGTTTCTACAATGCTCTGTGTCCCTAGAGCTCTGGATAGATGAATTCTTTTTCGGTGCATTTAAATTGAAGAATTTGTGAGCTGTAATTTTAGAGTCACAACAGAATATTTTTGAGTTTATTGGATTATTTCTTGTTTTAATAGTTTTCCTTCTTTTTTTAGCTCTTTTTGATCTTTTCCTTTTATATATTGGTGGATCTCAAACCAACCTAATATTGGAGTGTATATAAGTATTTTTCTTAAGTTCAAATCATGAGATGTACACGCAACTTGACTTTATTACAAATAAAGTGTGAATATTTTTTTAATTTTTAATTCAAGGAGATTTCATGCACAAACTACAGTCTCTAAGTATGTTGTTTAATGATAACTGATCTATTATGTACCAGTTATTAACTTTCTCTTAATTCAGGAATTTGTTACAAAACATGTTTGTTATGGATTGTTCTAGGTTGACGATAACGATCCTAATGCTAGAAAGACGAAGGACAGTTTAGAAGTGATACTGAAAATATGCAGGGATTCTGGAACCTTAAACCAAAGGTAGTTTTAACTTTTCTTGAACTTTTATCATCTTTGAAGATATTTTACCTACTTGTTTAACATTTTTCGCTTGTTTGCCAGGAAATCTTACATTATCCAGGGTAAACCCCAATACAGTGCAACTTTGGTTAGTATTCAAAAGCTTCTTTCCCTTTCTTTTGTATTAATTGAAGAGTTAATTTGTCAAGTGATTTAATTTTTAAATAACAATATATCCTTGCAGATTGTTGTTCTCTTCATCATACTAGCAATGCTTCTAGCATACTTATCTGCAAGTCAACCATCTAATATTTGTAAGTTCTATTGTGGTTCATGCAAGCGTTTCTTGGCTGATCGGTTTGTTGAGGGTAAATGTCCATTTCCTTGCTTTTTAAAATTAGAGGTCATTGCTTGATCACCATGTATAGGGTGTGCAATATTTTTGAGGGTAAGAAATAAACTATTTGTCGATAACTTGAATGGTAGAAAAATAGGTACTCATCGTCTTTTGGTGATTTCTATTTTAAAATTTGGTGATCGTGTATTTGGATACTTGCGTTGTTTGTATTGACATCTTATGGTGATTGTGTATTATTGTGATTAATTACATGTGTTGTTTGATATTGGGATTATATAAATGAAATGTGTTTTTGTTATTTAAATAGGTAATAAAATCGTAATATATGAGCAGGCCTGGAAAAGGAAAAATGAATCTGAAATGAAATTCCAAAAATATAAAAATCTAGAACGGATATCAAAAAATCGTTCTAGAAAACAAACTTTCTAGAACGTCTATTTCTTAAGACGTTCTGGAAAGTCTACATTCTAGAACGTCTGTTTCTTAAGATGTTCTGGAAAGTATACTTTCTAGAACGTCTGTTTTTCAGACGTTCTGGAAAGTATACTTTTCAGAACGCTCATTTTATAAGACGTTCTAAAAAGTATACTTTCCAAAACACCCGTTTTATAAGACGTTGTAGAAAGTTATTTTCTAGAATGGGGAAACCGGTAAAAACAACTTTCTAGAACGGCTGAAATTTTTTTCTAAAACGTCTCAGATAACCATTCTAGAAAGTCCGATATTCTAGAACGCCTCAACAGAGCATTCTATATTGTCAGACTTTCTAGAACAACTCCATACAGAACGCCTCAGCAGGGCGTTTTAGATTTGCAGAAACAGGGCGTTCTGGAAAGTTATTTCTGCACTAGTGTCTAAATATGCAAATGCATCTGGATCAATGACTTTAATTTACTCCATTATTTTATGGAAGACTGTAACTCTGGGTTTTGCTCCAACTTTGAAACATATATCCTTCAATTTCACAAACTTGGAATGCGTATCAAAGTTAGAAGAGACATGTCGTAAACAAAAAACGTTAGAAGAGAATGTCGGAACTCTTTGTAGTGCACTAAGTAGTCTGGCATGTCGATCAGGTATGAGACAAACCCTTCTATGTCGCAAACAATATATTTTGGGCCAAAATGCATAATTAGTCCACTAACTTTGGGCAGTTGGGGATTTTAGTCCACCAAATACATGGGTGGCGATTTTAGTCCACTAATTTAAAAAGAAATCGCACATTTAGTCCATTTCTGACCTGAAATTTGAATTTTGGCCGGAAATTGGATTTTGACCCGATTTTTGGGGATTTTGACCGGCCAACATGGGACGGGTGGCGATTTTAGTCCACTAATTTAAAAGAAGTCGCACATTTAGTCCATTTCTAACCTGAAATTTGAATTTTGGCCGGAAATTGGATTTTGACCCAATTTTTGGGGATTTTGACCGGCCAACATGGGACGGGTGGCGATTTTAGTCCACTAATTTAAAAGAAATTGCACATTTAGTCCATTTCTGACCTGAAATTCGAATTTTGCCCGAAAATTGAATTTTAACCCGATTTTTGGGGATTTTGACCGGCCAACATTCCACATATGTGCTGACTTAATTTTCATTTTAGTTATAAAAATTAATAATGCCACGTGGGTATTTATTTAAATAAAAATAATAAAATAAAGTAAAAAAAAATGAAGAAGACTTGGGAGACATCATCTCTATACTTTTTAAGCTAAAGTTGTCATTTCGATTTTGAACCACACGCACACGAACCAAGAGATAAACCTCCTAATCATTCGAATTCAGAAAAACAAATTAAAAAAAAAAAGTATGAACGCAATAAAACCTCACGCTGGAAGCTATCAGTTAATATCCGTCGTCAAACCTCACATTTTTGCGAATAAAAATCGGATTAGCATCTCAGCCGGCCGGAGAAGAAATCTCGCGGTAAAATCCGGCAGTGACGGCGATGAGAAAAAAACCGAACTGCAAAGTTTCTTATCCCTAGAAGAAGCCGGTTAAGTTGAGATTTCCGGTCTGAGCACTCACGAGCGGATTCTTCATTCTTTTTTACTTTATTTTATTATTTTTGTTTTAATAAATACCCACGTGGTATTATTAATTTTTATAATTAAAATGAAAATTAAGTCAGCACATATGTGGCATGTTGGCCGGTCAAAATCCCTAAAAATCGGGTCAAAATTCAATTTTCGGGCAAAATTCGAATTTCAGGTCAGAAATGGACTAAATGTGCGATTTCTTTAAAATTAGTGGACTAAAATTGCCACCCGTCCCATGTTGGCCGGTCAAAATCCCTAAAAATCGGGTCAAAATCCAATTTCCAGCCAAAATTCAAATTTCAGGTCAAAAATGGACTAAATGTGTGATTTCTTTTAAATTAGTGGACTAAAATCGCCACTCGTGTATTTGGTGGACTAAAATCCCCAACTATCCAAAGTTAGTGGACTAATTCTGCATTTTGGCCTATATTTTGCAACCATGTGAAGGAACCAATGCCACGAGTTATAACTCTCTAAATCAAAAAATGCATAACCTAGTGGCAAGACTTGTTAGTTTGCGTCATTTGTACATGCCATCAAAAATGTGTGCTTGTACTTTCCAACCAAAAAAGTTTCATCAACACTGATCACCTTGCGACAATGTCTAAATGCCTCAATACATGTTCGAATTGCCCATAATACAAATCTTAACATATGCACACCGGGTATTCTAGAAGATTTGTGTAGCCACTCGACCACTGTCCTTGGGTTGTAAGTTTGTAAGGCCTCCATGTATTTTGGTAAATGTTGGATCGACTACTCCCATGACCCGTACACATTTTCACGAGCCCGTCGCAAAGTGATATGGCACTTTATAACCATATTCTTATTAGACGGCCATCTAGACATGCAAAGCGCCATATAATGGATCTTGCTCGACGTGAGTGATAATGAGCATAGCAATCTGTGCGTAGAACCCAATCTTGTAATTTCCCAAACACCCTTTCGTTTACAAAAACTAGCGCGGAGACACCCTCCGCATTCAGGTGATTCGTTGATTAATGGATTACATGATTCTCCCCAAGCGGTTTCGACAAACAAACAACTTTCTAAACCTTTGGGTTGCTTTGTGCAACTCTATACGCACACTTGGCGACTCGCACAGAGTAATCTTTAACAGCCCACATTATATGTTTTTTTATCTCTGAACATCATACCTTTTCTCAACAGTCCTTCGTCTTTGTCGTAGTAGTAGTCCTGTTGAAGGACATCAATAGAATCAATAGGAATGTCTTCATAGTCATAATCAAAAAATGGTTTGTTCTTGTAGAGTTCTGATCCTCTATCCACTCGTTTATGGGTTGTAGGGGCACGCTCAACTACGGTAGGTTCAAAATAATTTTCATTTGGTATACTACCCCCCAACTGAAAGAATTCCTCGTTAGTTTCATCACCATCATCTAGTTCATCTAAACTATTTTCAAAATCGCATCCTTCATCTGGTCTGAAGTAATCGACGGTATAGTCCGGGATCACAAGTGGGGGATTCTCGGTGGTATTTAAATTTGAATAATCGATAGTAGTTCTTCCACCCTCATCTCGTAGCATTGAAGCATACATGTCATTATCATTGCTAGAAGAAATATTCGCCATATGTGCGATTACTTATAAAATATACAAATGCCCCGAGAATAAATTTAAATATTCACATAATTAACAACGAAACGCGAAACATCGAAACGAATATATTAAGATTTTAACATAATTAACAATTTTCTCACAAATGAAATAATTTCAATATTCGAAAACATAAAACTAATAAATTAAAATTTTAACATAATTAATAATATTCTCACAAATAAATAAATCAATTTTCATAAATAATTAACAACTAAACACGAAACGAATAAATTAATATTTTCACATAATTAATAATATCCTCACAAACAAATAAAATAAGAATTTTATAAATAATTAACTACTAAATACAAAATAAATAAATTAATATTTTCACAAAATTAGTAATTTCTCAACAACAAATAAAATCAATTTTAATAAATAATTAACAACTAAACATGAAATTAATAAATTAAAGTTCTCACATAATTAACAATTTTCTGACAAAATAAATAATTTCAAATATTCACATAATTATAAATCTTTTCACAAATAAATCAATCCAATATTTGTAAATAATTAACAACTAAACACAAAACGAATAAGTTTAAATTTTCACATAATTAATAATTTTCTAATAAATTAAATAATTTCAAATATTCACGTAATTAGAATTTTTTCACAAATAAATAAATTCGATATTCATAAATAATTAATAACTAAATACAAAATGAATAAATTAACATTTTTACAAAATTTATAATTTCCTCATAAACAAATAAAATTAATTTTAATAAATAAATAACAACTAAACACGAAACGAAAAAAACTAAATTTTTCACATAATTAAGAATTTCTCACAAAATAATTTAATTCAAATATTCACATAATTAATAATTTCATCACAAACAAATAAAATTAACTTTCATAAACAATTAACAACTAAACACAAAATGAGTAAATTTAAAATTTCACATAATTAACATTTTTCTCACAAACAAATCAAATAAAGTTTCATAAATATTTACAACTAAAATTCACAAACATATAAACTCAGTATTTAAAAAAAAATAATAACAACTAAAACTCAATTTCACAATAAATGGACAATTCACTCATTTAACAACAATTGATTATTCCTAAGAGCAATTAAAATTTTATAAAAATAACTAATTTTTTGAAATAAATTAAAACTTGGAGTTAGAAATTACCTTGTGAGCTTGAAGTTGGAGGAAGCGAAGCTGGAGGGAGCTGCTGCTACAGTGCTAGGAGGGAGGAAATAAGGGAAATGTAATGTTGTTGGGTGCTAGGAACGCAGATTAGGGTTTACAGAAGAATTTCTTTTATTTTCTTTTACAAAATTCACCCGGGACGCGTTTTTCAAAAGCGTCCCGGCCCCAACATTTGGGTGGTGACAACCGTCAGGTATTTATTTATTAAATAAATAATATAAAAAAATTATAAATTGACAAAATGTAACAAAATTAAAAAATTTAAAATTTTGTATTGGGACGCTTTTGACATTAAATTCCCGCCCTTTAAATTAAATGAAAAAATGAAAAAATCGGAACACTAATATCAAAAGCGTCTAGATACAAAATTTTAAATTTCTTAAATTTTATTACATTTTGTTATTTTATAATATTTTTATATTATTTATTTAATAAACCCGACGGTTGTCACCACAAACCCCTCATTTCCGCCAAGGTGTTATAATAATTAATCAAGGTGTTATAAAAATTAATCAAGAGATAATTACAAAACCTAAAAAATATTGCCCGATTCCAGAAAAAGAAACCCAATTATCTCTAAAAACTATAACTACGAATAATTCTCTAATATACTGTAATTGTTTTTTAAAACAAGTGTGTGATTCCTCAAGAGGGGTCGAAAGAAGATAATTGTAAGATAGATGTAAGACCCGTACTAGTATAACAAGTTTATTAAGATAAATTAGATTATAGTGTATAATGATTTTTAATAATATATCTAATTATCATATATGTGATTTATATTAATTTTATTATATCAATTAGGTGATAAATAATTCTATGTGTTAAATAGTATTTATGTGTTATTTGGTACTTGGGCTTTTTTCTCAAGCCAATTTAACCATTTTTTCTTTTAGACCCATTTGATTTAATTTTTTTCAGCC
Source organism: Phtheirospermum japonicum (assembly GCA_014905375.1). Classification (NCBI taxonomy): domain Eukaryota; kingdom Viridiplantae; phylum Streptophyta; class Magnoliopsida; order Lamiales; family Orobanchaceae; genus Phtheirospermum; species Phtheirospermum japonicum. The sequence continues at coordinate 292,554 of BMAC01000304.1, read as the reverse complement.
TAGCCTTTTATTTTTTTTAAGCCCAGCCCATTAGTCCTTAGTATAAATAGATTTTTCATTCACAAAATTTAACAATACAAATCATTTGGTAAGTTTTTCTCTCCGGCCTTCAAATTTTTATTTCGGGAGCTTTTAGTTATTCTTCTTTTCTTTTTCTTCTCTTCTCATTCCTGACCACCGGGCGCCGCCGTGTCGTAACCCCGGAAATGAATTTTCCCGGCAAAAAATCTATTTTTTTAATTTTTTCCCCCTCTTTTCTCGTATACTATTTCATGTTATATTAACTTATTTTCTATGTTAAATACATGTATATATATATATATATATATATATATATATATATATATATATATTATATATATATATATATATATATATATATATATATATATGTATGTATGTATTTTTTTATTTTTCTTTTAATTGGTTGAAAGTTCACCGACGGTCACAAGCCGTTCAAGCCATCTCCGACGATAGCCATGAAGGCTGAGGTTTGAGCTTTGGTTGGTGAATTTTCTGGTCTAAACCTTAACCTAGGGTTCTTTGTAATTTTTTAAGTTATTCTTGAAAATCGGCTCCGAGCTTCGTAGTTACCGGAAAACTTGAGCCGAGGACAGCCACTAAATGGTCGAGGCAGAAACGGGGCTGAAATGGAGTTAAATTTTTAATAAAAAAAAAATATTTGGAGTCAAGTTAATTTTTTATTGTAATTTTAATTAAATAACCTTCGATTCTAGCCAATCGTCGATGCTAATTTGGGGCTCGACTAATCGTTGCCAACCTTTATTTTTGGCACGGGCTGTAATCGAACTAACCGTATTCATATTTATATATATTCTTATAATTATATATTATTTACGGTTATAGTTTATGGTTTTTCAATGTGTGTCGGATTTCGTTAGAGTCGGTCGAAATTTTAATCGAGTTTCCGACATGTGTAGGACTTGCGCACGGTAACCACACTATTCTGCTGATAGCTAAATTGTCAAATTATATAAGTGAGTAAATTTTTCTAAACTGGAGGTTTGAGAATTTTCATTTAGGGCATAACCATGTTTAGTACTTATAGCTTTCAGTGTTTTGATACGTTTCGTTTATGTGTTCGTTGAATTGCTTGGTTGTTATATTTTGATTTTTGCGTTGGCTAAGTTATGGTGGATATAAAGGGACTCGTGTCATCTGATATATGCTTATTTATAGTGGATTTGATGATGAAATGGTTTGTAGGATTCGTATTTGATCTATGTTGATGGTGTTGTTAGTTGTTGGTTATTGACGAATAATATGGTTGCAGTCAGGTTTCGGACAGCCTGTTTATAAGCTGTTTTGACCATCTTAAAATGTCCTTTGGTGTTTATTGTCTTCATTAAATTTGTGTAGATGTGTATTATGTGTATATAGCCTCTGGAATCACTCAATTATCTAATTTCTACTAGGAGTTATGTTTAAAATACGAAATCTGCGCACTGTCCAGTTTCTGCAGCCTTGTTCCACGGTTTTACACTGTTTTCACCCTCGTAACCTGTTTGTTAGTTTTTAGTGTTTTCACGAAAATTGTAGCTTGATTTGTTAGATTTCTATAGCTGTAAAAATATTATTTTTATCTACTGTTTTAAGAAAGTTATGACTGTTTTAACAACGCAGCGCATGATGACAGAAAAAATTTCAAATGTCAAATAAATAAAACTTGATTTGCGACAACTTTGTGAAATTGGCTTAAGTTGTGGACATGTGCTATTAAATGTCCGTGTTCGTCAGACACGAGTAGTTTGGGCGATTAATCGATCAGGTTGCCTGTAGTTATTACTCGACTACTCGTGGTACCTATTCCTATTGTTCCTGGTCAGGTCGGAGACGACGGCAGAATTTGGGTCGTAGATTGGGTATATTTCGGAATATGACGTAACTTGGGTTTGAATTCCATATCTAAAAGGGACGTCGATCCTATTGGGAGGGATAAGGTGATTGAGGCTTCGGCCTGGAGTGTCACCTTTCCTGGTGAGTGGAAACGTATGGGTCGATGTTTGATCGACATCGATTCTACGTTTATGCTGAGTTAATCTTGCTCGAAAGCTAAGTGCTACGCGTGGGAGCCACCTCTAGAGTCCTTCGGGAGCTAAGTGCTACGCGTGGGAGCCACCTCTAGAGTTTCGTAACCGGATGCTCACCAGTTTGACTAACTTTTTGGGAACGAGACAGACTTTCCTGTCTGTTCCACGGTTAACTTTTTGGTATTGTTTATTTATTTTTAAAAATTCACAAATTGTTAATGTCTTGATAAAATAAATTACTGATTTGTTGATGCATACACGAAAGATTTTATATTAAAAACAAAAGTTGCATTTTTTTTTATTTAATTCTGTTACTCACTGAGCTCCTTTAACTCACACTCTCTTTTGTCAAACCAAGTTTTCCAGATGTCGACAATAGGGCGAGCGATTCCGAATTTAGGTTTCAAGGTGAAGGTTAAATTGTCGTCTAAGGTTCCTTGTAGCAACTTCTTGTCCTCTATGTCGTTGGTAGATAATGTTGGTTTATAACTCAGGAGTTGTACATTAAATAAGTGCTCCAAGCTTTGTACGTTTTTTCTCTGATTCATCGTTGATAACTTTCCTCTGTACTTTAAACCAAACTTATTTATGTAAATTGTGTGTGCATTTATGTTTAGTTAATGTTCATTTTTTTCTTGGGGTGTGACAGTTGTGGTATCAGAGCTTTGGTGTAAAAAGGATAATTACACCAAAGTGAAACCCGGGATAGGATTCTTTCGCCCGTGGACGATCGCATTAGACTTTGACTTCTAAGATTTCTTAGTCGACTATTATTGTAGTAAAGCGACATTAGTAACTGTGAATCTTCATTTTATGTACTTAAATATTTATTTATTAAATTTGTTATTATTTTTTCTTCCCTTATCATTCCAAGCATATCATTATAAACCAGAGGATAATATAAAGTATTTTGTTAGCATGGACTCACCCGTACATTCAAGATGTCGAGAGCATATCGCTTACCTCGATAGCTTAGTAAAACATTACCAAGAATTGTATGATGGGTAACAAGTTTTATTTTTCAAGGAGCACGCACAGGTACTCCATCTTAAAGCCCAGATTGTCAAGTCAAAGAGTATTATACATGACAGGAATTTTAAACTCGAGCAAGTTACCGAACAGATGTTGGCGATACAGGCCAATTTCAACCACGAGAAGATGGTCCTATTAGGACAAATTGAGTAGGACCGAGTTTTTGTTCGTAAGTAGGTATATGATATTTTGGCTTACTTCCCTGGACCATCGACTCCCCCTGTTTCCCCGTCGCCACCCCCTACTCCTACGCCGCCTGCTACTCCATTGTCGTCGAAGGACGAGCATGTTGAGTTTGAGGAAGATCCGAGCGAGGATTCAGGGTCTGATGAGGATATCGAGAAGTTATGGGAGGTGGATGCTACTGGTGTGATAATAATCGACTGATAAGTTTTATTTGGTTAAGACAATCGTTGTATATGTATATATCTACTAGACTTTGATAGACATTTCTATGGTACGTAGCACTATGCAAGGTATCTTTTGACATAGGTTTTATATATGACCTATTGCGGTACATAGTGTAGATATAAGTTTTATGTAGTACTAACCTCGTCTGATGGCACATTTTGTTTATGGTGCTATCTCGTATATTATATATGTTTAATATTACCTTTTCTTAAGGGATATTTTTTTTTCCCCCCAATGTATGCAGTTTTTTTTCACTTTGCCCCCCAAAATATTTTTTGTTCCACTTTGCCCCCTATTGTACAATAATTTTTGACGCTGCCCCCCAAACTTTATTTCCGGTGGAATATTCCTTCTATATTCCATCGACAGGCAGTTGGGGGGCAAAGTGAAAGAATCTTATAGTTTGGGGGGTAAATTGCAAAAAATCTTATAGTTTGGGTGGCAAATTAAAATAATATAAATATTAAATTTTTGTTTTAAAACTTTATATTTGAAAAAGATATATACTTTTGATCTTATACTCACACACACACAAAGTTGTCAATACAATTCCAAATTAAAAAAAAAACATAAATTTCCAATTAATACATCTTTTATATTATTAATTATTAAACACATGACTAAGTGTTATGTAAATTATTATGATACGAAAAATAAAATTATCATTTGATATTATTATTTGTATAAAAAGTGTGATTAAATACTATATTAATCATGAGTGCATTAATTATTATATAAGATTATAATTATCGAATGACTAATATAATTAAAATCTTATAATAACAAGATTTTAATTATATTAATCATTCAATAATTATAATCTTATATAATAATTAATGCACTCATGATTAATATAGTATTTAATCACACTTTTTATACAAATAATAATATCGAATAATAATTTTATTTTTCGTATCATAATATTATAATGCATATACGAAATACACCTTTATTTTATTTTGTTCAATCATAATACATAATAATATATTATTATGTTACTTAACTTAATAATTTATATAATACTTAGTCATGTGTTTCATATTTAATAATATAAAAGATGTATTGATAATATTTATATTTAGAAAATTATAAATATTAATTGGAAATTTATGGGTGTTTTTTTTTTATTGGAATTGTATTGACAACTTTGTGTGTGTGTGAGTATAAGATAAAAATTATATATTTTTTTCAAATATAAAATTTTAAAACAAAGCTTTAATATTTATATTATTTTAATTTTCCCCCCAAACTATAAGATTTTGTGCACTTTACCCCCAAACTATAAGATTCTTGCACTTTGCCCCCCAGCTACCCGTCGATAAAATCTAGAAGGAATATTCCGTCGAAAATAAAGTTTGGGGGGCAACGTCGAAAATTATTGTACATCAGGGGTAAAATGGAACAAAAAATACTTCGGGGGGCAAAGTGAAAAAAACTGTATACATTGGGGGGAAAAAATATTATCCCTTTTCTTAACTATGTTGGTAAAGTATTATATTAGAAGTTGAAATTTATTTATTTCTTTGATTATATATTTATATATTGGTGTGTGTTTACTTATTCTAAAGTACTACGATTCTTGAGTATTCATTGGATTATTATTATTTTAGTGACGGATTAGATTACCATAGTTAGAGGTTAGGTATTGCTCTTTACGTGCAACACTTTCATTATATAATGGAACTATATATAATGAGTGTGTTTGTACACCTCAGGATGGCAGAGAGGAGAGGATGAGGGCAACTATGTTTACACCCTCGTTATGAACCTTACCCCATTCGTTAGCAGAATCGTGAGGAAGACCAAGAACTAAGACAAGATGTACCACCCCCTCCTATAGGAGAACCTGATCTAAACACGCAAGTAATGCAGCAGTTACTGGCATTCTTACAACAACAAAACGCACCAAACCCTCGGCCTAGAGGTCCACTCTCGGAACCCCATGACCGAGTGCTAGAAAGGTTTCTTCGGTTTGATCCACCAGTTTTCTTGGGAGAACCAGATGATGTTAAAGCCGAAGAGTGGATTGAGAAAATAGAGAGCATTTTTGCAGTTTTAAATTATACTGAAGAACAAAAATTGACTCTAGTGGTGTTTCGTATGGAAGCTGTTGTTCGCGATTGGTGGAGAACAATTGAATGTATATGGGAAAGAGAAGGATGTGAAAGATCTTGGGAAAAATTTGTACAAGAATTTTGAGATCATTACATTACCAGGGTAGTGAGAGAGGATAAGAGAGATGAATTTTATCGTCTTAAGCAAGGAACTATGACAGTCGCGCAGTATGAAGCTAATTTTCATAAGTTGTCTAAGTATGCACCTGGATTAGTGAAGGATGAAGAAGACAAGTTACATAAGTTTACTAGAGGCTTGAGGCCTGAGTTACAGATACAATTACTCACGACTGATATCCGTACGTATAGTATTGCGGTCCAAGCTTCCGCAAGAATCGAAAGTGGATTAAGTRGTTTGGAACCAGTAACTCAACAAAGGTTTGGAAATCAAAGTAGACTGGTAGGGGCACATTCTTATAAGAAACCACAACATTTCCAAAGACCAAAATCTCAAGGTTTTATAAGAACATGGGAACAGTCTGAAGCTTCAATTTGTCCTCATTGCAAAATGTCAGGTCATTCCGAGAATAATTGCTGGTTGAAACAAGGAAAATGCCTTCGTTGCGGAAGTGATCAGCATCAAAATGAAAGACTGCAAGGCACTGATATGACCTGTTTTTACTCCAACAGAAAGGTCCACCGTAAGCAATAGGGGTAAGAATCATCCTAAGATGCAAGGACGAGTGTTTGTGCTAGCAGAACAAGAGGCTCAGGAGACAACAGATGTGGTAGAAGGTACGCTTTGTGTATCTAACCACCCTGCTAAAGTTTTATTAGATCCTGGTTCGACACATTTTTTCGTTGCACCACATTTTYCTTGTCGTTTGAATGCTTGTTTAATACAATTACCTTATGTTCTAGAGGTTGTTACTCCTATGGAGAGTAGTCATGTAGCTGACAGGGTATTGATAATTGCGAGGTGAATATTGAAACAAACTATTTTCCTGCGGATTTAATTGTGTTACCAATTTTATATTATGATATAATTTTGGGAATGGATTGGTTATCCCGACATCATGCTCGCATGGATTGTCACACGAAAGAAGTGAAATTTTGTGTTCCTGGACAACCAGAAGTAACGTTGTCTGGTAAAGCTAGAGTTATCTTAGCCACACTGATCTCGGCAGTCAAAGCAAGAAAATCATTATTTGAAGGGGCGAAAGGATACCTAGCTTATCTAATTAACAAACTAAAAGATAAAAAGGAGCTAACTGGGGTGCCAGTAGTGTCTGAATTTTATGATGTTTTTCCTAAGGAGCTTACCTCATTACCTCCTAATAGAGAGATTGAGTTTACCATTGATATTCTACCGGGAACGACGCCCATTGCTAAAATGCCATATAGAATGGCCTCGTTGGAATTGTAAGAGTTGAAAGCCCAGTTTCAAAAATTACTGGAACTAGGATTTATTCGTCCTAGTACGTCTCCTTGGGGTGCCCCAGTGCTATTTGTGAAAAAGAAAGATGGGACTTTAAGATTGTGTGTGGATTACCGAGAGCTTAATAATATCACCATAAAGAATAAATATCCTTTGCCACGAATAGATGGGCTTTTTGATCAATTACATGGGGCAAAGGTGTTTTCCAAGTTGGATCTACAACAATGATATCACCAATTAAGAATTAAGGAGGATGATATTTCTAAAGCTACTTTTCAAACCCGTTATGGCCACTATGAGTTTGTAGTGATGTCGTTTGGGTTAACTAATGCTCCGACAGCATTTATGGACTTGATGCACCGAGTGTTTAGCCCGTACTTAGATCAAGTTGTAGTGGTTTGTCGATGACATTTTGGTGTATTCCAAATCAGCTGAGGAACATGAGAAACATTTGAGAATTGTGTTAGAGCCGTTACAGAAACATAAGTTGTACGCCAAGTTTAGCAAATGTGAATTTTGGCTAAACAAAGTGGCATTCTTAGGTCATATCATCTCAGGAGATGGAATCGCGGTAGATCCTTCTAAAGTTCAGACTCTGTTAGATTGAAAAAGACCTGAAACAGTGACAGAGATAAGAAGTCTCCTAGGTCTTGCAGGTTACTACCGCAGGTTTATCAAAGATTTTTCTAAAGTCGCAGGACCATTATCAAAGTTAACGCAAAAATAGGTAAACTTTGTGTGGGATAGCAAATGTGAATCCAGCTTTCAAGAATTAAAGGAAAGACTTACTACTGCGCCTGTTTTGGCTCTGCCAGAAGGACTTGACAACTTTATAGTATATAGTGATGCATCAAAAGAAGGATTAGGTGCGGTATTGATGCAAAATGGAAGAGTTGTTGCTTATGCTTCTAGAAAACTTAAACCGTATGAGGTAAATTATCCCACGCATGACCTTGAGTTGGCATCCATTGTGTTTGCTTTAAAGAAATGGCGACACTATTTGTACGGAGCTCAATTCATAGTGTTTACAGATCATAAAAGTCTCAAATACTTGTTTTCTCAAAAAGAGTTGAATCTTAGACAGCGAATATGGGTTGAATTACTTGAGGATTATAATTTTGATATTCAGTATCATCCTGGTAAAGCTAATGTTGTTGCCGATGCCTTGAGTCAAAAGGTACAACTCGCTCACTTAATGATTCGGGAATGGAATTCATTGCAAGAATTAAGTTGTTGGAACCCGAAGTGGTCAAAAACTCAACTCATATGTTCAGGACTATCGTTAAAGTTGGATTTATTAGAGGAAATCCGATTGTCACAAGGAAACGATGAAAAGTTTAAGACACTGAAGGAGAAGATTATGCAAGGTTCAAAATTAGATTTTTTTTATGAACAAGGATGAAATCATAAGATTCAAAAATAGGAATAGTGTACCGAATGATGAAAGGTTAAAGAATAAAATTTTAGGAGAAGCTCATCACTCAAGGTATACAATTCACCCGGGAGCCACAAAGATGTAAAGAGATCTAAGAAGAATTTTTGGTGGGTTAATATGTTGAAACAAGTAGCTGAATTTGTGGCTAAATGTTTAATTTGTCACCGTGTTAAAGCGGAGCATCAACGACCTTCTGGATTACTTCAACCACTGGAAATTCCAAAATGGAAATGGGAGAAAATCAATATGGACTTTGTCACTGATTTACCAAGAACTAGGTCAGGAGTTGATTCAATTTGGGTAGTCGTCGATCGTTTGACTAAGTCGGCTCACTTTTTACCTATGGGAAAAACTGACAGTTTGCAAAAGCTTGCGCAAATGTACATAAAAGAAGTAGTTAGATTACATGGGGTCCCAGTGGATATTGTATCGGATAGAGACCCAAGATCTGTATCTCGGTTTTGGAGAAGTTTATAAGAGGGACTTGGAACCGAGTTAAATTTTAGCACAGCGTCTCATCCTCAGACAGATGGACAATCTGAGAGAACAATTTAAACCCTAGAAGATATATTAAGGGCTTGTGCTTTAGACTTTTCAGGAAATTGGGATTTACATCTTCCATTAGTAGAATTCACCTACAACAATAGTTTTCAAGCAACTATCGGCATGGCACCGTAAGAAATTTTGTATGGCAGAAAGTGTAAATCTCCAATTCTCTGGGAGATTGATGATAGGTGGACTCCAAAACAAAAAAGAGAGTCACAATTTGCAATTGCAAAAATAGACCTGGTACAGGAAGCACTAGACAAGGTTCGACTTATAAAAGATAGAATTAGAACAACGCAAAGTCGACAAAAGAGCTATGCTGATAACAGACGTAAAGACTTATAATTTGAAGTGGGAGACATGGTATTCCTCTTATTATCACCAAGGAAAGGTCTGATTTGATATAAGAAATGTGGTAAGCTAAGTCCTCGATATGTGGGTCCCTATCGAGTGACTGAAAGAATTAGTAATCTAGCTTATCGTTTGGAACTTCCTAGTCCATTATCAGGAATGCACGATGTGTTTCATGTTTCTCATCTTAAGAAGTATAATCCTGACCCTGACCATATCATTAAGGATGACATTCCTATGGTTCGAAAGGATCTCACCTATACCGAATAACCCTTACAGATTATCGATTACCTAGTAAAGAAGTTACGAGGCAGGAACATACCTTTAGTTAAAGTATTGTGGCAGAAACATAATAYACCTGAAGAAGCCACGTGGGGATCTAGGGACGATATGTTTCAAACTTATCCAGAGCTATTTTGAGAGGGAATTTGGGGACCAAATCCCTTAAAGGAGGGGTGTATGTAAGACCCCGTACTAATATAARAAGTTTATTAAGGTAAATTAGATTATAGTGTATAATGATTTTTAATAATATATCTAATTGTCATATATGTGATTTATATTAATTTTATTATATCAATTAGGTGATAAATAATTCTATGTGTTAAATAGTATTTATGTGTTATTTGGTACTTGGGCTTTTTTCTCAAGCCAATTTAACCATTTTTTCTTTTAGACCCATTTGATTTAATTTTTTTCAGCCTAGCCTTTTATTTTTTTTAAGCCCAGCCCATTAGTCCTTAGTATAAATAGATTTTTCATTCACAAAATTTAACAATACAAATCATTTGGTAAGTTTTTCTCTCCGGCCTTCAAATTTTTATTTCGGGAGCTTTTAGTTATTCTTCTTTTCTTTTTCTTCTCTTCTCATTCCTGACCACCGGGCGCCGCCGTGTCGTAACCCCGGAAATGAATTTTCCCGGCAAAAAATCTATTTTTTTAATTTTTTCCCCCTCTTTTCTCGTATACTATTTCATGTTATATTAACTTATTTTCTATGTTAAATACATGTATATATATATATATATATATATATATATATATTATATATATATATATATATATATGTATGTATATGTATTTTTTTTTCTTTTAATTGGTTGAAAGTTCACCGACGGGCACAAGCCGTTCAAACCACCTCTGAGGATAGCCATGAAGGCTGAGGTTGGGGCTTTGGTTGGTGAATTTTCTGGTCTAAACCTTAACCTATGGCTTTGTAATTTTTTTAAGTTATTCTTGGAAATCGGCTCCGAGCTTCGTAGTTACCGGAAAACTTGAGCCGAGGACAGCCACTAAGTGGTCGAGGCAGAAACAGAGCTGAATTTTAAATAAAAAAATTATTATTTGGAGTCAAGTTAATTTTTAATTGTACTTTTAATTAAATAACCTTCGATTCTAGCCGATCGTCGATACTAATTTGGGGCTCGACCAATCGTTGCCAACCTTTATTTTTGGCAGGGGCTGTAATCGAACTAATCGTATTCATATTTATATATATTCTTATAATTATATATTATTTATGGTTATAGTTTATGGTTTTTCAATGTATGTCAGATTTCGTTAGAGTCGGTTGAAGTTTTAATCGAGTTTCCGACATGTGTAGGACTTGCGCACGGCAACCACACTATTCCGCTGCTTAATTGCCAAGTTATATAAGTGAGTAAACTTTTCTAAACTGTAGGTTTTAGAGGGCATAACCCTTTTTAGTACTTATAGCGTTCGGTGTTTTGATACTTTTTGTCTATGTGTTCGTTGAGTTGCTTGGTTTTTATATTTTGATTTATGCGTTGGCTGAGTTATGGTGGATATAAAGGGACTGTGTCGTCTGATATATGCTTATTTATAGTGGATTTGATGATGAAATGGTTTGTAGGATTCATATTTGATCTATGTTGATGGTTTTGTTAGTTGTTGGTTATTGACGAATAATATGATTGCAGTCAGGTTTCGGACAGCCTGTTCATGAGCTCTTTTGACAATCTTACACTGTCTTTTGGTGTTGAGTGTCTTCATGAAAGTTGTAGAAATGTGTCTTATATTAGGATTTATGTTTAAAATACGAAATCTGCGCACTTTTACATTTCTGTCCAGTTTTTGCAGCCTTATTCCATGGTTTTACACTGTTTTCACCCTCGTAATCTGTTTGTTAGTTTTTAGTGTCTACACAAAAGTTCTATCTTGATGTGTAAGCTTTCTATTTCTATAAAAATAATATTTTTATCTACTGTTTTCAGAAATTTATGACTATTTTAACAACGCAGCGTATGATGACGGAAAGATTTCAAATGTCAAATAAATAAATCTTGATTTGCGACAACTTTGTGGAATTGGTTTAAATTGTGGATATATGCTATTAACTGTCCGTGTCTGTCAGGCAGTTGTTTGGGCAATTAATCGAGCAGGTTGCATGTGGTTATTGCTCGACTACTCGTGGTACCTATTCACATTGTTCCTGATCGAGCCGGAGACAATGGCAGGATTTGGGTGGTAGATTGGGTATATTTCGGATTATGACGTACCCTGAGATTGAATCCTTTTGAGGAATTAATTCTTGGCAATAATTCCTTTTGTTATTTGCCTTTCTTGGGCACAAAATAAGTTAGGAAACTAGATTTAGGAGTATTATGTTTTCTAGTTTATGTACAAGACTTTAATTATTCCTAGATTGTGTTTAGGATTTGTTTTTAGGTGTTTACCAAGTTTAGAATTTTAGAATTGTCTATTTAAAACAATAGGAATCCTAAAGCTTGGACTTACGGTTTTTTAGAGGATTAACGCACGGATTATTGCGAGACAGACGCACGATTCAAGACGAGCAAGAAGAAAGAAGAACACAAAYAACTACTTGGAGCRATTGATCGAGATTAACAAGCTCTTCGAAGTTGCGTGACCAACGGAGAAGATCTTGCCATTCCGGCAACAAGTATTTAGTATCAAGTTTATTGATATTTAGTTTTCATATATTACTTTATATTTTTGTATTGAACGTGAACAAGAAAGTAATATAGTTTTCAGGTTTGTACACCCAAGTTCACAAGTATTTACTTGTGAACTGAATTTGTTATCTCGTGTTCTTATCAATTTATTCCGCAACATATTTTTATGTTTTACTCTGGTCGATGTTGCTAACCAATGTTGTTAAACATTGACTAACAACATCGTGAATCTTAGAATTATTCTTAAAACCATAGACCTTCAAATTTTACAATTGGCATCTAGAGCGGGTTACTTAACCTCTTAAGTATTGATCCTTATTTTTTAGGTGCTATGGATGCTCAAGGCAACCCGAGGCCTCCAGTCCTTAATAGTGAGAATTATTCTCTCTGGAAACAGAGAATGAGATGGCATTTGAAAAGCATCAACGAACATGTTTGGAAAACTGTTCTCATTGGATGGGAAAAACCACGTGTCACGGATGGCGAGGGCGATACCATCCTCAAAAAGGAGAAAGACTGGACTGCTGATGAAGCAACTGCTGCAAATTGGAACTCCAAATGCATCAACACCTTGTGTGGTTATGTAGATGCAAGCTACTTCCGCATCATCAAAAATTGCGAGTCAGCAAAGGATGCATGGGACGCACTCCAAAGGGTGTGTGAAGGAACTGCAAGCGTGAGGAAATCCAGATTAAGAATGCTCATATCCACCTTCGAGGCTATGAGAATGGATGAGAAAGAGTTAATCATGGACTACTCCGTAAGATTAGCAGAAATAACATAAGAGTGCAGAGAACTTGGTGAGCCCATAACTAATTCCCGTCTTGTAGGAAAATTGCTGAGATCCATTACGAAGAAATATAGCATGAAGGTGGTGGCCATAGAAGAACCCAAAGATGTTGATAACATCGATTTCAACACCTTAGTTGGAAATCTCAAGCAATATGAGATAGAACACGTTAGCTCTAACTCGAAAGAGAAGAATGTTGCTTTTTCTTCTGATTCAATTGCAGTCGATGATGAAGATGACGAAGAGATTGATTTTAATGGAATTATTAAAAATATGGAGTCAACTACTCTCGGAGAAGATGAACTGGCATTTGTGACTCAACGCTTCAAAAATTTCTTGAAGAAAAAGAACAATTTTGGAAGCTCAATCCAAGAAACAGGACACAGACATCTACTCCAAAGTTTACTGGACGTACTCTTCCATGATCTCAGTCCACAAATTCAATTTCCAATGTGTCCAGTTCAACAAAACTGAACAACGAGATTCAATGCCACGAATGCAAAGGTTGGGGACATTACAAGAACGAGTGTCCCAACACTCTTAGAGAGAAAAGCATGGTCGCTACTGATTTTACCGAAGATGTTAATGATTCTGAGTCAACCGATCCTGTTCCAGCTTTATTTTCCCATGTTGTGTGGGACGACGATGTTCATGTTGGTTTGCTTGCAGACAACATCGTGTGCCTGAATGCCGAGACCACTGATTATTATGAGAAATACGAGCAGCTGAGTGTTGATCACCAGAAATTATTTGTCAGTTGGAGTAAATAGGTACTCAAGGCCAAAGAGCTCGAAAAAGAAGTAGAAAAGCTAACCAAAGAAAAGGAAGATCATATTGACATTATTATCCGATTGGAAACATCTCTCACCAAGAAGGACGCTGAGCTGGAAAAGATAAAGAACGAACTGACCACTGTTCGAGGAACCATTTCAAATCTGAATAAAGGTAAGGCAAAGCTGGATGAAATCTTGGAGATTAGCTTCCCAGAGTCCTCAAAGCATGGAATATATTTTAAGCCGAGTCAACCAATGAATGTTCCAAGTCAAGAACAGAAATCTTCCAAACATCACAAAAGGAGAAGAAGACAGTACATGTGCCATTATTGTGGGGAACCAGGGCACATCAGGCCCTTTTGCTGGAAGATCATTGGAGAGAAAAGATACTTTAAGAGAACCAGTGTGGCTGATAAATCCCATTTTGGTAACCGCCCTACCAACATCAATACCATCATCAGGTTCAAACAAGTGTGGGCCAAGAAAAACAGCATCAAGTGTAATATGATCTATACCTCCCTGAAGTCTCATGTCCCTGGAGCCTGGTACTTTGATAGTGGATGTTCGAAGCATATGACAGGCTCAGAAGAATTGCTTTCCAACATTTTTAGATTTAAAGGTGGAAAAGTGAAGTATGGAGGAGGCGCAAACGGCCAAATCATTGGCCAAGGGACTCTACATGTTCCTGGAGTTGTAACACTGGAAAATGTGCTGCTGGTAGAAGGACTTACTGCAAATTTGATCAGCATAAGTCAATTGTGCGACGGAGGTTTTAGCGTCAAATTCAACCGTGAAGAATGTGAAGTCTATGAGGAGAATGGACAATGCATTCTCAAAGACAAAACAACCTCAGATAATTGCTACCAAATTCAAAGTGATGCTTTTTGCAGACTGTCTCAATTGAGTGATGCGGAGCTGTGGCATCAAAAGCTTGGACATGTCAACTACAAGATGATGGACAGGTTGATCAAGGAAGAAGCTGTGAGTGGAATCCCTAAGCTCAACACCAAGATCATTCCGGTGTGCGAGGCATGCCAGAAAGGGAAACAGGTCAGGATGCCACATCTAGTCCAACAAAGTCTCACTACATCATCTTGCTTTGAATTGCTTCACATTGATCTCATGGGACCACTTGAGGTTGAGAGCCTTGGGGGTAAGAGGTATGTTTTCGTTATTGTGGATGATTTTTCTAGGTTTACTTGGGTAGAATTTCTAAAAGAAAAATCTGAAACGTTTGAGGCTTTCAAAAAACTTGCAAAGAAGCTATGTGTAAGATTTAATGTGAAAATTGGTAGGATTAGAACTGATCACGGAAAGAAATTTGAAAACGCATCTTTTTTAAAGTACTGCACTTCTTAGGGTATTAGTCATGAATTTTCTTCTCCAATTACCCCTCAACAAAATGGCATTGCTAAACGTAAGAATAGAACTCTAGAAGAAATGACTAGAACTATGCTCATTTCTAATGGGATAGCTAAACGTTTTTGGGCTGAAGCAATGAACACTGCATGTCATATCACAAATAGGGCTTATTTTAGACCAGGTTCATGTGTAGCTCCCTACGAATTATTGATTGGGAAGAAACCGAACTTGAGTTATTTTCATATTTTTGGATGTATTTACTATGTGCTTAACGATAGAAATCATCGTGCTAAACTTGACTCAAAAAGTGACAAGTGCCTTTTCATGGGTTATTCCCAAAATAGTCATGCATATAGGTTGTTTAACCTTCGAACTCGAAGTATGTTTGAGTCAGTAAATGTCAAGTTTGATGATCTAACGAGCGGAGTCAAGCCTACTGAGGATAATGATCTGGTTTATGATCAAAACCCTCAAGGTAGTGTCACTCCTACTTCAGTTGATGGTGCAGGTATTGAGAACAAAGATGCAGGTGCTGAACTCAGAGATTCGAGTGATGTTGATAACAATGTTGATACAGGGATACCAACATCAGTACCAACATCAAGCCAAGTCGCAGATTCTAATTCTAATTCTAAAGAAGAAGATCCAGCTGATCCCATTGATCTTCATCAGAGGGATGTTCCATCCAGAATCCAGAAAAACCACCCCATGGGCCAAATTATTGGTGATTTAGACGAAATAAGTACAAGACAAAGACAGATTAATTTCAAGAAAATGGTTAGGTATGTATGTCTGTCTACTGATTGTTCTAAGATTCGTGAGTCTTTGTATCTTTCTAAAATAGAGCCCAAGCGAGTGGAGGATGCACTCAAGGATGAGTTCTGGATTCGGGCAATGCAAGAGGACCTGGACCAGTTCGCCAAAAACGATGTTTGGGATTTGGTGCCACGACCAGAAAATTCCCATGTGACGGGAACAAAGTGGATATTCAAGAACAAGACTGATGAGGCTGGGAAAATTGTGAGGAACAAAGCACGACTTGTTGCACAAGGGTATACGCAAATTGAAGGAATTGATTTTGATGAAACTTTCGCCCTTGTTGCTCGCATTGAGTCGGTAAGGCTTTTGCTTTCTATTGCATGTTATATGAAGATTTCATTGCATCAAATGGACATTAAGAGTGTTTTTTTAAATGGAGTCTTAAGTGAAGAAGTGTATGTTGAGCAGCCTAAAGGATTTGTGGATCCTCAAAAACCAAATTTTGTTTTAAAACTGAAAAAGGCTCTTTATGGTTTAAAACAAGCTCCAAGAGCTTGGTATGAAAGGCTAACTCAACATTTGATTTATTTGAACTTTAGACGAGGGGAAGTTGATAAAACTTTATTCCTTCTTAAATCCAATAAGCACATATTAATCGTCCAAATTTATGTGGATGATATTATTTTTGGATCCACTAATGAGGAGATGGTCAAGGACTTTGTTACTCGGATGTCCGATACATTCGAGATGAGCATGGAAGGTAACCTCTCATACTTTCTTGGTCTTCAAATAAAACAGCTTCATGACGGTATTTTTCTTTCCCAGACTAAATATGCAAAGAACTTAGTCAAAAAGTTTGGGTTAGAGGGTGAAACTGTCAAGAAAACGCAGTTGGGCAAAACTGTGAAGCTGTCTAGAGATGATGTTGGTAAGGATGTTGATAACACCCTGTATAGAAGTATGATAGGGAGTTTGTTGTATTTGACAGCAAGTAGACCAGATATTATGTATAGTGTGTGATTATGTGCTAGATATCAGTCTAATCCAAAAGAGTCTCACTTGAAAGTTGTTAAAAGAATAATTAGATACATTGCTGGTACAACTGAACTAGGTGTGTGGTACACAAAAGATATTGGTACTGAATTTATAGGATACACTGATCCAGATTGGGCTGGAGATGTGGTAGATAGGAAGAGTACTACTGGGGGATGTTTTTTTTTTGGTAATAACCTAATTTCTTGGTACAGCAAAAAGCAAAATTGTATTTCTCTTTCTACAGCTGAAGCCGAGTACATTGCAGCTGGAAGTGCGTGCACATAATTACTGTGGATGAACCAAATGATTGAGGACTACGTTCTGCACAGTAGTATCTTGACGGTGTTGTGTGACAATTCCAGTGCCATTGACATCTCCATAAATCCAGTCCAGCATTCTCGAATCAAACACATTGACATAAGGTACCAATTTATTCGAAACTTAGTTGAGAGGAAGATTGTTAGCCATGAACACATTGGAACTGGTAATCAGCTAGCTAACATCTTCACGAAGGCATTAGATTTTGAGACCTTCTCTCGATTGAGAATAGATCTCGGTATGTGCATTGTCTAACCAATGTTGGTTTGTGATGTTGTGACACCCCTTATCAACATCAGTCACAACATCTATATAATTTTGGATGCATTTTTACCTTTGTTTTCATACATAATCATAATTCATTGAGTTTGATTGAAACTGCAATAAGGTCCTGTGTTGCAATAAAAGTAATGGCAAAAAGAACCAACCTCTTCAATTGGGTGATTATGGGACTTGCCCGCAGAAACTGGTTTTCTCCCAGGTCCAAAAATAAGAGGTGTTTACCAGGAATTGCTGAAGATTAAAAGATTTAAATCCCTTCAAGGATGAAGAAAATCTGGACTCAAAATGCTCCAATCTTTAAAAATCACCTTCTTGAGAGATCTTGACGTAGTCATTAACTTTGGTTAAGGGGTAAGTTTTCATTGACTTCACCTAAGGCAATGTTGGTTCGTAATGTTGTTAGTAATAAAAAGCAACATTGGATCAAGACACCAAAATCTGAATATGTTTTTGTTTAATCTTTTAGGTCATGAATTCTAGGCATCCCGTAGGACATTCATACTCTGTGAAGATGCCTTCTTGTTGTGCGTTTTGTTTCTTGTGTTCTTGTCTTGCTTGAAAACTCTTAATTTTGTTTTGAATTGAGCTAACCAAGTGTTTCAGTGGAGTTATAATCGGACAGCTGGACAGGTAATAACGAGGTGAATTTGGTGAGTGAAAATTAACGTTGCACAAGATAGGTACAACTGTGTTGATGGTTCATTAAAATCAGCTTTGTATTTTTGGCCTATTTTGTAAATTAAGTTGTGCAATTTTTTTTTAAGAATATTATGGAAAGAGATAGTGGGATAGTTGAGTGATCACGTAGCCTTATCATAGGGGGAGTGGCGCTTTTTACATGGAAATAAAATCGTGCTTTTGAGCATAAAATCGGCTGGTGAAGTATTTTAGGAAATTTCCTTTTATTTACCTTCTCTCTCCTTGTGTGCAACGGTCACTTTTTGAGGGGATAAAAAGCTGATTTCCTTTTACCGTTTGCCCACTATTCCAAACCCCTTTCAAATTGAAACTCTCAGAATCCTTCCTCCTCTCAAATTCTCTCGATTTTATGGTTCTTGGTTGTGTGTGTTTGAGAAATTTTGCAGGATGTCCAGTTCACCGCCGCCGTCCGTGTCTGTCCCAGAACTGCCTGAAGAGGTTCACCGCTCCGGCGAACAGGTCCCGCTGTCGTACCCAAAGATTGGTGGCCTTGATATTCGTGAGGAAATTGGTGGTGGTATTTCTTCAAACCCACCACTATCAACATCGCCACCTCAATCGCCTACGCCTGATTCCCAAGCAGTCGTACTCGTTCCATCACCGGTCGACACTACGCCGGAGGCTCAAGTGTTCCCAGGACAGCCCGGGAACGAAATTGACGTGGACAATCCTCCAGATTTGGCGTTTGTGGATGCAACCTTTGGCCGTATGGGGAACCCAACCTTGAAGCGGTCTAGGCGCTTGCGCAACATATCGCCCGGCGTTGTGCCGCTCGCGGTTCCAAAAAGCAAGGCAGGACCGCGTCGCCACGTGCCTATTGAACACATGAATCTCCAGGAGGATGTTATTGTTGAGTCTGACCCATATGATCATGATTTTGTTCCCCCTGCTTCGATTACCGGAGATGTGCCGCCGTCTGCCTCTACTCCCAGTCTGCCGGAGAAGAAGAAGTTTACTCGCCGGAAACAGCTCGTGAGTAAGGCCGACATGAGACCTAGCCTGACGAAAGACAGTGTCTCTCCCATCCTGGCAAAGGTCAAAGTTTCTCCCAGCTCAACTGCTACTGAGTATTCTTCGCCTCCCTATACTGTGCTGGATTTTATCACCGGCGAAGTTACTAGTTCCGCTAAGCCGCCTGCTGCTAATCCCCCGCCGTCTCCAGTTCGTTCTGCTACACCTGAGTTTTATACAGGTCTTTTTGAACATTACCCTGATTCTTCATTGGATGTG
Source organism: Phtheirospermum japonicum (assembly GCA_014905375.1). Classification (NCBI taxonomy): domain Eukaryota; kingdom Viridiplantae; phylum Streptophyta; class Magnoliopsida; order Lamiales; family Orobanchaceae; genus Phtheirospermum; species Phtheirospermum japonicum. The sequence goes on along the minus strand of BMAC01000304.1, from coordinate 273,052 downwards.
CCCCTGAAAGATATTCTTGCTGCATGCAAAGAGGACAAGAAGAAAAAGAAGACTGCTGCAAAGGACGATGTTGCTAGTCATGTTGGTAGCCCCTTACCAACATCGCGTTGCTCACAGTCTGTTTCGTCCTCCCGCACTGCTTTTGTCCCAAGAACCACTCCTACTCCATCTCCGCCTTCTTCTAATGCATCGGCTCATTCCCAGTCCTCTTTCGGAGATGCTACTCCGACGCCAGAGCTTGAGGACATTGTGCCCTTTTCAGAGAAATTTATCACTGCCGAGGCTGCCGAGCTATTTGATGCCTACCAGAGTCGTCATATGATTACCGAGAAATGAGTTCCTGTTGAACTTTTTGAGAAACACAATCTCATTGCCTATCTCCGACACAAAGGTATGTATTCCACCTTTTGTACGTGATATTGTTGTCGAGTTTTTTGCCAATCTATTACCCTCTATGGTCGATTTGGTATCGGTCAATTATGGGAAGGTGTTTGTGCGTGGCAAAGTTTTTTCGTTCACCCCTGAGTTAATTGATGAGTTTTATGGTACTGAGGCTTACCAGGGTGACTTGACGGTGGATGATATGAATGAGGTAGTTAAGTTTCTGTCTGGTGGGATGGTTAATTCTTGGTTTGAACAGCTTCCGAGTAAACGTCCTTCATCTATTCACTCAATTATGCATAAGCTTGCCATTTGTAATTGGGTCCCCTCCAAAAACACAACCTGTGTTACGCGGCCTCAGGCCCAGTTCTTATTTCGTCTTAGGAGAGGGATCAAATTTAGTTTTGGTCAGCATGTTTTTGATACTATCACTAAGTTTGCCACCACGAAGTCCGCGGCATCGTTGTGTTTTCCTTCTTTGATTTTCAGTGTGTTAGAGAATCAGGGTTTGCAGCTTGGTCCAGAAGATGTGCTCATGGGTGAGGCTGAATGGTTTGCCTTGCGCAATCAGCATGTACCGGTGCCCGAGTTATTGATTTACCCTGGCAGGCGCCTTTTCAAGCCGATGTTGCTAGTGATGTTGGTAAGAGCAATCCCAACATGGTCAATATTTCTGCCCAGGTTCTTCGTGAACATGTGTCTTCTATAGATTTGCAGATGAAACAGCTTAAGTCTCTCACACCTCCCTTTTGGAAGCCCTTTCCCTTTCTGGTCAAAAAGGGGGAGAGGAAGTTGACGCGAACATAGGGTGAGACAATGCTGATGGAGAAGATGTTGCCGCTAATGCTGAAGATACTGTTGCTGCCGACGCCTTGGCAAGCCTTGCTCAAGAGAAGAGGCGGAAGCGAATTTGAGCGCGCAACAAAGCTTTAAAGAGAATGATGAAAATGAGGGAGAAGAAGAAGAGGAAGAATAGTGGTTAAGGAACTTTGACATCTCCTCGACGTTCAAAGAGGATTCGAAGTCAATAAGTTCCTTTACTCTGTTTGTTTTGTGAAGTGTTCGTTATTTTGAACAATGTTGGTTTGAATTTTAACAACATTGGGTGTTTTATTTAGGGGGAGTTTTCTATCTTAGGGGGAGTTAGTATTTTTTATTTTATTTGTGTTTGTGTCTTAATGTTTTGTCCAGAAAGGCAAAAGGGGGAGATTGTTGAGGAATTAATTCTTGGCAATAATTCTTTTTTTGTTATTTGCCTTTCTTGGACACAAAATAAGTTAAGGAACTAGATTTAGGAGTATATTATGTTTCCTAATTTATGTACAAGACTTTAATTATTCCTAGATTGTATTTAGGATTTGTTTTTAGGTGTTTACCAAGTTTAGGATTTTAGAATTGTCTATTTAAGACAATAGAAATCCTAAAGCTTGGACTTACGGTTTTTTAGAGGATTAACGCACGGATTATTGCGAGACAGACGCACGATTCAAGACGAGCAAGAAGAAAGAAGAACACAAAAAACTACTTGGAGCCATTGATCGAGATTAACAAGCTCTTCGAAGTTGCATGACCAACAGAGAATATCTTGCCATTCCGGCAACAAGTATTTAGTATCAAGTTTATTGATATTTAGTTTTCATATATTACTTTATATTTTTGTATTGAACGTGAACAAGAAAGTAATATAGTTTTTGGGTTTGTACACCCAAGTTCACAAGTATCTACTTGTGAACTGAATTTGTTATCTCGTGTTCTTATCAATTTATTCCGCTGCATATTTTTATGTTTTACTCTGGTCGATGTTGCTAACCAATATTGTTAAACATTGACTAACAACATCGTGAATTTGAGAATTATTCTTAAAATCATAGACCTTCAAATTTTACAAATCCCATAGCTAAAAGGGACGTCGAGCCTACTGGGAGGGATAAGGTGATTGAGGCTTCGGCCTGGAGTGTCACCTTTCATGGTGAGTGGAAACGTATGGGTCGATGTTTGATCGACATCGATTCTACGTTTATAGTGAGTTAATCTGGCTCGAAAGCTAAGTGCTACGCGTGGGAGCCACCTCTAGAGTCCTTCGGGAGCTAAGTGCTACGCGCGGGAGCCACCTCTAGAGTTTCGTAACCGGACGCTCACCAGTTTGACTAACTTTTTGGGAACGAGACAGACTTTCATGTCTGTTCCACGGTTAACTTTTTGGTATTGATTATTTATTTTTAAAAATTCACAAATTGTTAATGTCTTGATAAAATCAATTACTAATTTGTTGATGCATACACGAAAAATTTTATATTTAAAAATAAAAGTTGCATTTTTTTTTATTATTTAATTCTGCTACTCACTGAGCTCCTTTAACTCACGCTCTCTTTTGTCAAACCAAACTCTCCAGATGTCGACAATAGGGCGAGCGATTCTGAATTTGGGTTTCAAGGTGAAGGTTAAATTGTCGTCTAAGGTTCCTTGTAGCAACTTCTTGTCCTTTATGTCGTTGGTAGAGAATGTTGATTTATAACTTAGGAGTTGTACATTAAATAAGTGCTCCAAGCTTTGTACGTTTTTGTCTTTGAATCGTCGTTGATAACTTTCCTCTGTACTTTAAACCAAACTTATTTATATAAATTATGTGTGCAATTGTGTTTAGTTAATGTTCGTTTTTTTGGGGGCGTGACAATAGATACTAACTTTAACGGCTTGTTTAGTTTAGGACTCTCAATCCTCGTTTGTTCTACGACTCAAATTTTCAACCCAAAACCAATAATTTCTTACACCTTACACTCAATTATTTTATCACATCATCATTATATTTAAAAAATTAAATATTACTAAATACAATACAATAATACATTATCATCTACTTTTCAGACATGATTTGACATCAAATACAATATAAATATACATTATCATCCACTTTCCAGACATGATTTGACATCTACAGTAAAAAGTAAAGAATTTTGAATCCTATAACAAACAAAGATTCTTACTATTTACAGAATTCTTAATACTCAAGATTATGAATACCAAAATTCAGAATTCCAACGAAGCCTAGTCCAAACAGCCCCTAAAATGGATTCTTTAATTAGAAAAGATAATCAGGTATTTCTGTAATTCGAGTAAATCTTGTAACAGTTTAATCAATCCCCCTATATTACTAATTGAATCCCTACTTCCATTTCCTGATTCCACGTGGAGCATTCTGTGATTTTCTTTTTCTCTGTCTCTGTCTTTTCTTTTTTATTTTTTTTTTCTTTTCGCGTGATACGCTAACTTACTCACCCATGTACATCCAATATTATAAGTGTGTTTAAATCTTTTCTTTTTTTTTTCTTTTCACGGATACGCTATCTCTGTCTACACCTATTTACTATGATTTTCTTTTTCTTTTTCTTTGTCTCTGTCTTTTCTTTTTTATTTTTTTCCCTTTTCACGTGATACGCTAACTTACTCACCCATGTACATCCAAGTCTTTTCTTTTTTTTTTTCTTTCCACGGGATACGCTATCTCTGTCTACACCTATTTCCTATATATCTATGATATTTATTTATTATTCCTTATATTTCCACTCCGTCCTATTTTCTAGCTGTCCCTCATTTTCTCTCTTCCTATTTTCTTTGACGTCTTAAAATCTTAGCTTGTCCAGTATGTTTTCTCCTATTTTCTTGACGTCTCTCACTTTCTCCCTTCTATGGTTTTGTATCACAATTTTTATTTATTTAGAATTCCCACCCATGCACATCCAATATTATAAGTGTGTTTAAGTAATTTTTTACACTAATTCTTTGATTTATAAAATGTTATTGATTTTCCATATAAATAGAAAATAATCTTGATTTCTATATAAATAGAAACCATCCATCTATTAACTAATTCTTTGATACTTTTTTTTCATTTTCATTTGATCTAAAGACTTTGATCAATTTGTCAATTTGTTTCTAGATATTATTACAAAATTTTAATATTTTATTATTTATTAGCATAAAGTTCTATATTAATTTTTGTTTTCTATTGTATTTTATAAATTGTAATTTTTGACTTATATCTTTATATTTTATTTGTTGAGATTACATATTAAGTTATATTTCGAGAAAAAGAATAATTATTCTATATTAAAAATAACTCACAAAAAATATGTAATTATTTTTAATATTAAAATAACGTGTTTAAATAGCTCACGCAATACAAAATGCTATTTACACTAAGCGGTGTTGGGATCAAAAAGTAACGCGCTTTGCGTGATACGCGTTTTAAAACACTTGTTTTTACCTATACTAATATCTATCTTGTTTATCTTCTTAAAAATCTTTCATTGTCATTCTTCTCTTTATTTTTAAATGTCCCCAAATTTGACATATAAACTTTGGTTTTGATTTCTAATTATAATTCTTAATTCATGAACGATTTGTGTGCATGATTGAATTGGGATGTCAAGTGGAGTTTTATAAGCTATCGATAATGAGTTGTAATGATTGTTCATCATTTCGCAGAGACAAATGGTACTCTTCCTCATTATTTGTATTTTATTTTTTAGTCATGAATTATAAATGAAATAAACTTCCGATTCTTTTTTATATAAATTATTTTTTGCATGTGGTTTTTTGTTTTGACGAGATTTTCTAAAATTTTAAAAATGCATGATTGTTGTGTGTAATTTATAGTTTATTCCGTAGACCTTAAATAATTGTTCAAATAAAATTGATCTTTATTTTTAAAATTCATAATGGTACGTAATTCAATTTTTAAAATTTTCCATCCTGCATTTGTCCACATTATACTTTCCACCAGATTATAGTGCTTATTTAAATTCTTATCACTTACCGATTTCTTGTTTAACAAATTAGCTACATAATTTTGAAGGCGGAGCATATATTATTTAATTTGTTAATATTATTTATATGATGGAAATGCATAATACTTGAGATTTTTGGGGTTATTTCAATGGATCTCAAATTGTATTCTGATATGATATTACGAGATGCTCTATGTTTTCAACTTTGTTCTTTTTTAACTTATTTCAAATATGTGTAATTTTCTTTATTATTTGCAAAATATGATTTTATTTTGAGTAAAATTTGATGTATATTTTTATCAAATCTAACATATCATCATCCTTATTTTTTTATTAATGTCTTTCACATATAGTTTTAGAGAAAAGTCTATATACTTCTCTATTTGTTTTATTTTTCACAATAAAATAATTGTCTTTTTGAAATATTATTTGGTGTAGTATTAAAATTATATTTTATTACATTAACATTATACAAGTACAACAGATAAATATTTAATTTCGTCTATGTCACCAGTTTTTAGAAATTGTCAGCTTTATTCTTCAATATCAAGAGTAAAAGTAGAAAATGATTGAAAACACTTTATTATGACAAAGACGATAGATATGTAAATAGAGTTAATAAGTTGTTTTATAAAATAAATTGCGATGGGTAAATTAAATAATATATTTTTATTTATTATTATTTATTTATTATTAAAACTTATGTATTTTTAATACACTCAATATTGTAATATATGTATATATATACATGTTTTATATATATATGTGGTGTTGGCTCGTGGACCTCATTATTTGGTAACTAGATTATTTGGTAACTAGGTAATACGGGTATTACCTAGTTACCAAATAATGAGGTCCACGTGCCAACACCACTTGCACTTTTTTACAAGTATAAAAGGGTTGATTTTATCGAGCTAATTAAATAAAATAAGTATTAAAAACGAAAATAGGAGAAATACCTAAAATTCAACAACGATGGCCACCAGTACACCACGGTGTGTAATAAATAATAATTCTGGTCAAATTAATAAGGCGATTGTTCAAACCAGCAGTTAGACTGATTGAACCAGCGGTTGGGACTAATATAGTATTGAGATGAGGTGAGAGAGTTCATATTCTGAATCTCAAGTCTAGTTAATATCTAAAATAATATTAATGGACTTGATCTAACTTAAATAATTTAAAAACTGAAATTAAATCCCGTTTTCTTCTGTTTGAAACTTATTTAATTTATCGTACTTGTTTTTCCTTGTTAGTTATTACAAATGAGTATTGATATTAGCGATCAGCAAATAAATAAAGGACTTAAATGAGAATATATATGCATCTCTGCATTATTCTCCCTAATATTTTATCTTATTAGTTGATACGGATTCAAAATTAAAAAAAAAAAAATGCTAACCTCAAATATATGATAGGAGACCTGATAGTCTTTCAAAAAGTTTCTGACGACCTAATCAACCTACATAACAAAATCCAAGGCGAACAGCCCCGACGTAGTCCCTCCAATGCTTAAATCAGATCATTTTTGAAAGTGAAAGGTTAGAGCTCAAAACATAGGATATAAAATCAATTTTCAAAAGAAAAGTGAGGTCTCAGTCCTCTTTGTATAAACAAGTGACGTGTTCTCAATTTAGAGTTCCCGTCTGCTATTAATACCATAATTTTATAAATAGTGACCGACTTAAAATTATGATTGCTCATATATGCTAAGTTACCATAGATATTGGAACTGTCGTTAAATTACCATAATAATCATGGGCTAATAATCATATCTTGTCTTTAGTGCATCGGGAACACATACCATAATCCATATCAGCCCACCAAGGCCCAAGATCGTGTTAACCATAAAGTCCAGCTCTCAATACTGAGCTGTTACAATACCTTTTACCTGATAAGAGTTCGCCACCCTCGCATAAGAGCTCAACACTCCTATACGAGATCTCGCCACTCCCAAAATAGCTCACCTCCTAAAAAAAGATTGTCGTTTCTAAAGGGGAGATCGCCTCATAAATCCCTGCAAAACCTGCATACTTACCGACCTGGATATTTGATGTTGTATCACCTAATTTCCCACATTCTACTTGATTGAGGTAGGAAATCAAGTGGAATGTAATCATGAATAACCTCACAAGTCAAGCCCACATACTTCATGGTAAAACGCGAAAACCATCAAACATCACCTCAAACTCATAAACATTAAATGCACACCACCATTGTGTCAGACACGCGTCGCAAGCCAATTTCCTCGTAATATATTTATTCTTGTGGGCCAGAAAATGAAAGGCCCACAATAAACCCTACCAACCTTCACATCACCCAATACTCCCTGTCTTTTCAAATTAGCACAGCTTCCAATACAAGTGTCATTTCACCTTTCCCCCTTTGTATACCTAAAATTAAGAGAAAATATTCACCATTTATCTCTAAAAATTCCAAAAATTCTCCGGCGAAAAGTACGGTCATCCTGAAATCAGATTCAACCCAACAAATTCAGATATTTTCGACACTATGTGCAAGTCCTCTTAATTTTACCATTTCAATACTGATTATTTTGTTTTGAGTTTTGGCATTCTAAACATATTTCTCTTATTCTATTTCCCCATTTTCTATTTTTCTATTATTGACGTATAGCAATCTTAGCTTCTTTTGACTCTAATTCCTAAAATTTTAATCCCCCCGTTCATGATATGCCGTTTGAAACGGAATCTATAGAATTTCTTTTGACTCGACCAAGCAGAAGAAAAAATGTTACTGCACCTAGAGCCGGTCTGGTCGATGAACCAGCGGGAAGCCCCTCTTGGTCTGAACTTGAGGCTCAGACTAGACCCTTGACTGAAGGCATCCCAAAAGTCATTCCCCTAACTCAACCTGATGTGCCCTCAACTTCTTCACATCCCGACTTTTTCTTTAGTAACTCAGTAGCCGTAGTACCCCCATTTGCTCATGTCGAGTTACCTCCTCTTGCGCGAGCTACCCGGGTAACTACTGAAAACCCCTGGGTACTCCTAGACCGGAACATGCTCGAAGCTTTTATTGAAAGACTCAATCTTCCCGACACAATTAAGTTCGTCAAACCCGAGGCCAAAAAAATTATCCAGGCCATCCTCCTCTAAACCATATTACCATTTTCGATGACCACCTAAAAGCATTAATTAGATTTCCCATGCATTCTTTCCTGGTCACCTCATCTGAGAAGTATAAAGTCCCCATATTCCAAATGACCCCCAATTTTATTCGATTTATAACCGGGTATATAATCCTATGTACATATCACAACATGGAACCCAATGTAGGTTTCTTACACTTCTGCTACCAAATAAAAAAGTAGAAAGGTTCTTTTTATCTTTCTTCGCGTCAAAAGACGCGTTTCCTGGTTAAACCCTCTTCAAAAGTCCATGAGTGGAGACCCAATTTTTTCTTCCTCTCTTACAGCGAACCCTGGCCATTTCCTACGGAATGGAGGGACGTGACCCCTCCACAAGAGGCAGTGCCCACCGATAAAAAATGTCTTTACCTCCACCAACATTACTCAGGCTTGCTCAAATAGTGGAGCAAGCTTGTGACGTAATGAAACTTACTGAGTGAGAGAGGGTGTAATTTCGTGGGAAACAGTCAGCGACCTCTGCAAATAACCAGGCTTGCATCCGGTAGGCTTGACCTACCATAGATCTATTCTAATTTGTTTAACTTGCATCCGACAAACAATAAATTGACTTTTCCTTTTCCGCAGAGTGCCTTGTACTCTACTGCCACTCCTCGAGCTCGGAGGGTGCAATAGTGGTCCAACCAGACTCAATTCCAGCTGTGGCCTCCGTAGCTCCCATTATAAATACTAAATATGAAGCGAATCTCGCCCTGGTTGCCAAGGATAAACCAATGGAGGTCGTCAACTCAGACAATTAGTTGCCCCTACATGCCTCGATAGGTAAGGGTAAAAAGAAGCGTACTGCCCGCATCTGAGCTCGGGCTTGATCTACGTCTTCCACCCCCCACCCCACCCCCCACCCCCACCCACCCCCTCAAAACGCTGATGTGTCCAGGAAGCATCTAGCTTGAGCTGGCCAATTTTAAATAGCAACCTCCTACAATGTGACAATGCCGATCAGTTTCCATCTTTCCTCCAAAGCCAAATGCTAACTCCAGATAAGAAATATCGGGAAGCGCTTAAAATGGTTGAACAGGTGGCATGCTTTCCCAGTATGTTGCCCAAGTAATGATCCTTCGATATTTCCTCTTATTACTTCAAGTATTAATCTATTTTTCCCCATAACTCATTCTCTCTCTTTTTTAACATAGTTCCAATCAATGCATCCTCAATCTTTAGCTATCTACAAAGTGCCGGCTTCAAAGAAAAAAATACTAATCAATTGAAAAGAGCGTGCAGCGAGCTGACCACTCAAGTTGATCATCAGACCAAGTAGCTGTCTCTAACACATAGAGAGCTGGACGAAGCTCGCCGCCAGATAGCAGCCCAAGGAGAATAGTTGAATGTTGCAAAATATCAGTTGAAGAAAATGATAATGGAGGTGGCCCAACTAGAGGCGTTGAAGGCAGAGTTTCCCAAACTTGAGGCGATGAGAGTCCCGACTAGGGAAGCGACAACTGGAATTGGAAAAACTTTTGTTGGAGAATGAGAAAGAGGTAGTTGCGGCATGCGAGCAAGGAATCATTGAAGGTCATCAGACATTTTTTGAGAAGCGAGGTTGGTGGGAAGGTCACAGCATCTTATTAATCCAGTTTGATCGAAACTTACCACCATACGATGACCTTCCTGCAGAAGGTAGGAAAAGGGGACAAACTTTGGCTCAACACTAATGTCGAGCGAGTCAAGGCCCAACTCCAGGTGGTGAAGATCGACTTCGAGCGGGATAAGAAACAGTTGAAGGACGATCTACCTTCTTTTTATTTCTGGTGTGGTGATGACAAGCAGGATCCCAAAGCCGCCTGGTGGACGTAATGTACAGCCCAGGCGATAGTAAAGGCCGGGCTTAGCACTAAGATCGACGCCCCTCTGGATGAGCTAGTTCCTCCTTGCACTGTTGTGTAATTTGGCTTCTCTATTTTAATGAAACTTTATTTTTCTTCACTGAACGATATTTCAGCTCGCCATGAATGAGTCATATATTTTTTGAACCAATTCCATCAATTTAACTCATGAAACCTGCAACCTTAAAAGAATGCATCCATACGAATCACAAAATATGAGCTATAAAAATATCTCATCCATAAAGCATCATTCAATACCATAAACCTATTAAGCATAAATTGTTCCATAAGGTTGGAACACCATAAACCCGCTGACCACATAGCATCATGACTTAAGCATCATCTTATAACCATAAATCCATATTTACCATAGACCTGTTCATAAGGGCATAATACCATAAGTTGTACCACTTGCATCACATATTGAATTGAGCATCGCTTTGCAACTATAAGACCTCTTATCACCATGTATTTGCCGAACTAGCACAGAGTGGCCCCAAGAAATTAGCACATAAGTAGAACCATTACCAAACCATATTATATCGCAAGTGATTGAGAAACTACTCAACCCCGTATTAAATTGTAGGAGACTAAGAAAACTACTCAGTCCCCCGAGTTCAAATAATACAAACAAGGCAAAAAAAATCAGGTAGCATTAACACAATAAAGTTAGATCACAGGCGACCAAGAAAACTACTTAGTCCCCCATGCTCAAACAATGCGGACAAGGTAAAACAACCAAGTCGCATCACCAAATAACCACATAATACACCAATCAAGTTCAACTATATAAATACCCAATAAAAACAACCTAAGGAATATACTAATCAAACATATTCAAAACAACAGAGAACATGTTAGCCAAACACATTCTCCTAATCACATAAAAAGATAAGGAATATGTTAATCAAAGATATTCAAGAACACATAGCTGCAAGTCACAAAGAACATGTTAGTCAAACATGTTCTTCACAAACTTAGACAAAAACCATCAACCCATGAAACCATCGCTGACCTAATAAAAGCGTAAGCCCATAACCATAAAAACCATATCGATAAAAACCCTCGCCGGCTTAATGAGAGCATTAGCCCATAACCATAAAACCATCGCTGACTTAATAGAAGTGTAAGCTCATAACCATAAAAACCATCACTTGTCTAATAGAAGCGTCAGCCCATAACCATAAAAACCATCGTTGACTTAATAAAAGCGCCAGCCCATAACCATAAAAACCATCGCCGACCTAATGTAAGCGTCAGCCCATAACCATAAAAACCATCACCGACTAATGAAAGTGTTAGCCCATAACCATGAAAACCATATAATACCATAAAAATAATCCTTTATTCATCACTGATCTAAGTAAGCCTCAACCCATTGTTTGTAAAAAAGTGCATAAAAAATTAAATCCATCGCCGATCTAAACAAGCATCGGCCCATAGTAAAGATAATAGAAACTATACCTCCATCCATCACCTACGAAGTTAGGCATAGTATTTCTTTATGTGGCAAATATTCCAGATCCTTGTTAATGCTTTTTCCTCTTCATCTTCGAGCACATATTCACCTCCCCTTAATACTATGATGACCTTGAACGGTCCTATCCAGTTAGGATACAGTTTTTTTCATAGTATAGATTGCATCGGCCCGCTTCCAAGCTAGGTCGCCAACTTCGAAATACCTTTATTTTACTCATTTGTTATAGTCTGCTTGAATCATTTGTTTGTATCTTTTGATGTGTGCTGCAGCCTTATCACGTATTTCATCAATTATTTCTAAAGCTCCCCTAGCCAATCCCTCATTTTCCCCTTCATTAAAAGTTTCTAGTCGATGGGATTCTCCAACTATTTTTTTCGGAATGACAGCTTTCATACCATAAACTAAGCTAAAGGGTGATTCACCCATCGTAGTTCGCGGAGTAGTTTGATAAGCCCATAAAACAGAAGAGAGCTCTTTAATCCCCTACTTTTTCCAGTCGCAATTTAATTCCCCACATAATAATTTGATTAGTGACCTCAACTTGTCCATTAGCTTGGGGATGTGCTACAGAAGCAAATCGTTGTTTCATCCCCATCGTTTTGCACTAATCCTGCATCATGTGCTTATTAAATTGTGCACCATTGCCCGAGACTAACACTCGTGGGACGCCATACCTGCAAAAAATACTGTTAAAATTAAATCAATTATGTTCTGCTCGCCAATATTTGTCACAGCCTCGGCCTCCACCTATTTCGTAAAGTAATTGACTACGACCACCAAATGGAGCTTCTTGCAGGGCATCCTCTGCAATGCCCCCACAATATTGATACCCCCACTGTGTGAACGGCAGGGCGAGCTCATCACCATCATCTTCTACGGGCACATGAATAATAGGTACATGCATTTGACACTTTTGGCAAGTCATAAAAAACTCGCCTGCCATGCTCTTCATTCCTAACCAGGAAAATCTAGCTCGCAAGGCCATCCTAACCAATTCCCTACTCTTTGCATGATCTGTGCATTATCCCTCATATATTTCTCGTAACACCTCCAGACCTTCTTCTCGCGATAGGCAGTTCAAGTGTGGGCCAAAGTGTGACCTCTTATACAAATACCCATTCATCAAATAGAACCGTGCCATTGTCCTGGCCTCCTTAGTGGATAACTACATATTCCCAGCGACCATCTTATTGAGAGTCTCCCGAATCGGTGTTTGCCATTCCTCTCTTTCATCTATTTCCATGACTTACTTCCCTTTTCTAACCTGTTGTGAGCTAACTCCATCAATGTAACCCTTCTTGTGTCACAAGTGCCCAATGTCCCTCCCATTTTGGTGAGCTGATCCGCCTTAGTATTATCAGCTCACGGTAGATGTTCCAGTCTAAATTCCTCGAATTGGGCAACTCCCTCTTTAATCTTACTCAAGTAATCCTGCATGCGCTCTTATCTTGCTTCAAAAGACCCATCATACTACCTTTATTTGCCTTGCTCCTAGGTCGCTTGTCATTTTAATACCTTGCAGTAGTGCTTCATACTCAACTTCATTATTCGAGGTCTTAAACCACAGTTTGATCACAAAATCAAGATTCTCTCCTTCTCGAATAGTTAAAACAACTCCTAGTCCTACTCTCGACAACATAGTCGATCCATCCATGTGCAACAATCATGCCTTTTGTTCAGCCTCATTCTCTGCCGAGCGCACCATCTCTTATAAAAAATCCACCAATAACTTGGCCTTAATTGCTGTTTGTGGCTCATACACCACATCATACTCACTAAGCTCAGCTGCCCACTTCACTATTCGCCCTGATAAATTTAGATTGCTCAAAACCTGTTTGAGAGCTAAATTAGTGCGTACCTTAACCTTGTGACCCAAAAAATAAGGTCGAAGCTTCCTTGTCGTGTAGATCAATTCAAATCTACCCTTTTTGAGCTATAAATAATTCAGCTCAGCTCCTCTTAATATTATGCTGATATAGTAGATGGGTTTTTGAACACCCGCATCTTCCCTGATTAGTACCGAACTTACCGCGACCTTGCCAACCGAGATATAAAGAGTCAGATCTTCGCCTGGCATAGGTTTAATTTGCAATGGAATTTCATCCAGGTACTCCTTAAGCTTATCAAAAGATTTTGCTGCCTCCTTGGTCTATTCAAACCTGAAAAAGGGAAAGCCCTTCTCCGCCGACCTGGATATAAAATGGCTAAGTCCTGCAATACTACCAGTTAATACCTGTACGTTTCTCACTGTTCGAGGGTGGGGCATCTCCATTACAGCTCAAACCTTCTTCGGGTTCACCTCGATACCTCTTTCTGTCACCATATACCCCGAAAATGTGCCCGATCGAACCCCAAAAGCATACTTCTTGGGGTTCGGATGCATGCCTTAATATAACAAAGGACTTCCTCAAATCCTCCACATGTGACTGCCTTCTTGCTCTTCACCAACATGTCATCCACATAGACCTCCACGGTTGACCCTAACAAGTCCTTGAACATTTTGTCTACCAACCTTTGATAGGTTGCCCCTGCATTTTTTAACCCAAACGGCATGGAAACAAAATAATACGTACCTGTCGAGGTGACAAAACTCAACTTAGGTTGGTCCTCCTTTGACAAGGGGTTTTGATGATATCCTTGTGATGCATCTATCATACTCAGCAGCTCGCACCCCGAGGTTGAGTCGACCAGTTGGTCAATACGTGGGAATGGGTAATGATCTTTTGGGCAGGCATTGTTTAGTTCGCAAAAATGTACACAAATCCTCCACTTTTGGCCGGGTTTAGGCACCATCATAATAATAGATAAGTATTCTGGGAATTGGATTACCCAGATATGGCTAGTCTTCAACAACTTTTGTACTTCTCTTCTATTATCTTGTTCAACTCTGCTTTGAAATGCCTTCTTTTCTATCGTACAGGTCGCGCCTCTGGACCAGAATTCAAGTGTGTTGTACGACCTCTTGGGACACTCCTGGCAGCTCCCTATCTACAAAAGCAAATATGTCTCAAAATTCCTTTAGTAAAGCAATCAGCTCTACCTTAATGTTTTCAGTCATCCGAGTTCCTATTCTGGTAGTACATTCCAGCCTACCCTCTTCTAATGAAATTTCCATAAGCTCCTCATGAGGTCAGACAGAATTCTCCTCCTCCCTCATTTTTTTGGAACTAAGTATCCCTTCTTGCGTATCGCTGCCTCTTTCCCGCTTTCCCTCGCTCATTCCCTTCTTTACTGTCATCTGGCAACATGATCCAACGATATGTTGCTCTTATATTACTTCGCCCACCTTGTCTCCCGATGGATATTTTATACTCATGTGATAAGCAGAAGTGACTGCCTGGAATTTGTTGAGAGCACGTCGCCCCAATATAACATTGTACACTGAAGTGGCTTTGATGATAAAAGATTTTAGCTCCTTCTTTACTCGTAGCTCGCCTTGTCCCCATGCTATTGGAAGTACTATTTCTCCTTTTAGTGATGACTTGCGCGTCATTAAAAGTGTAAATAGGTGTATTTACAGGTCGTACTTTTACCTTCAAAGTTATCTAATCCAAGCACTCCCGATAAATGATATTAACTAAACTTTCATTGTCTAGAAACACTCTTTTAAATCATGAGTGCATCATTATGATCCACCTGAAAACCGCGTCGTTCTTCTGGATTGAAAGAAATCACTGGCC
The DNA here is from genome assembly GCA_014905375.1 of Phtheirospermum japonicum. NCBI lineage: Eukaryota > Viridiplantae > Streptophyta > Magnoliopsida > Lamiales > Orobanchaceae > Phtheirospermum > Phtheirospermum japonicum. The sequence goes on along the minus strand of BMAC01000304.1, from coordinate 257,735 downwards.
CTGATGCAGGAGGTCGCCTGTTAATTGCAGTGACCTCACACGATCTGGGACATGCGGCCTTCATGTGTTGCTTTCTTGCGTTGTTAGTGTCTCCATCCATTGGCCCGCCAGATTTCATATTTATTCTCCTCCTGTTATTCCAAGTAGCTCCCCTCGTTCAGCTCGCTTTTGCCCCTCCTGTCATGGTTGTCCCTCCACCCGCGCTTGCGGAGGTCCTCCTGGAGGTGGCAGGGGCAATGGCTGTCTTTGTTCTCGAGGTTCATTATCTTTATACACCACCTCTTTTAAGTGCCCCACTTTGATTAATCTTTCAATCTCCTCTCTTAAGTGCTTGCATCGCTCAGTTGAATGACCATAATTATTGTGAAACCTGCAAAAGAACTGAGACTTTGGGTTAGTAGGATGTGGTGTGTAACTCTCCGGCCACCTGATATCGTCAGGTATTTGGCACTACATAGTTGTGAACACCCTCGCTTCTGGGAACGCCAAGGGTGTGAAGTTATCTTCTCTCCATAATCTTCCTCCACTTCTTGTTGCCTCCAACCATTCAATTTCCGTAGTTAAGAGTGCTTGAGCAAATCGCCTTGTATCTCTCCTAGGATCTGATCTCCTGGGCACTACTCTTTCTGATTCCGCGACCTCCTGTCCAAAGCATAATTTATGCTCTTCTTCAGCCTCTTCTACATGTGTGTACTTCACGCACTTATCCAAAATCTCATCGAATGTATGTGCATATTGCTTGGATAATGTTTTCGTAGATCTTCCATCCTCAATCCTTGGGGTAAAGCTCTTGCTTTAATCTTGTCCGTGGCTGTGAGCATTTCCAGAGTAACCCTAGTAAACCCGGCCATATAATTCTTCAAAGTTTTCCCAGGTTGCTGCTGTTGGGAATCGGTGGTACCGTCGCGCAGCGGAAAACAAAAATTTTTTTAAAAATTAAATAAATTGAATCGAATTCAATTGATGACGGTCCAATTTTATAATCAATTAATTGAAACAATGTTTTAATTACTTTTGTTAAATAGAAATAATTTGATTTTCGTAAAATCAAACGAGCATGATAATTTCTATTAAACTTATATATATAACAATTATATATATTTATATATATTAATATATTAACATAAATATATAACAATTATATATATA
>BMAC01000304.1:242256-252941 GCA_014905375.1 Phtheirospermum japonicum | reverse complement strand
TATATATATATATATATATATATATATATATATTAACATATTAATCATATCAAGAATTATATATATTATATATATATACACAAACAATTTATATATATATATATTATATATATAATAGCATGCCTTAATCAAATATATATATTACAAAGACCACATGCATAATATATATATATCAACATGCACTACACACTTATATATCAATTATGTCATATATATATATATTATATATGCATCGCAGCACACAACATACTTGTAGAAAAGCATGCAGAACTTTTATATATATATATATATATATATTACCATGCATGTACCTTTTATTTTAAACATCACATACATACTTTAACAAAAGCATACAAAATCAAACTCTTTGATAACTGTGTCGAACCGGATATTCCAACTTCGGGATGCTTGTTTCAATCCATAAATGGATCGCTGGAGCTTGCAAACCTTTTGCTCCTCTCCAGTAAATATGAAGCCTTCCGGCTGCGCCATATAGATTTCTTCCTCAATGTTACCATTAAGGAAGGCGGTCTTCACATTCATTTGCCATATCTCGTAGTCATAATACGCAGAAATGGCCAGCGAAGTCCTAATGGACTTAAGCATTGCGACTGGTGAAAAAGTTTCCTCATAATCAACGCCTTTCTTCTGAGTATACCCTTTCGCAACCAGTCTAACCTTATAGGTCGCTACCTTTCCATTAACTCCAATTTTTCTTTTATAGATCCACTTGCAGCCTATGGAAACGATTCCCTCGGGTGGATCTACCAAGGTCCATACCTTGTTAGAGTACATGGAGCCCATTTCGGATTTCATAGCTTCCAGCCAATGTCCCTGGTCTGTATCAGATACAGCTTCGATGAAGGTTATAGGATCGGATCCTTGATCAACCTCATCTACTAGGAATAATCTATCGGGTACTTTCCGAACTCTTTCGGATCGTCGAACTGATGGTTCAGGAGGTATATTAGTGGTTTGTTGAATTTTCTTATTCTCATGTGCTTGAACTTCGTTTTGTGGTTCTCGAACTTTTTCGAGTTCTACCATGCTGCCTTTTCTATCCGATAAAAATTCCTTCTCAAGGAAAGTGGCATTTCTTGAAACAAACACTTTTGCTTCAGAAACAAAGTAGAATTCGTATCCCATTGAATCTTGGGGATACCCCACAAAATAGCATAAATCGGATCTACTATCCAATTTATCTCCCATCAACCGCTTCACATAAGCGGGGCAACCCCATATCTTAATATGTTTGAAACTGGGTTTTCGGGAATGCCAAAGTTCATATGGAGTGGAGTTAACTGCTTTGGTATTAACCCTATTCAGCAAATATACGGCAGTCAAGAGTGCATGATCCCATAAGTATGCCGGTAGTTCAGTGAATCCCATCATAGATCGAACCATGTCCAACAAAGTTCGATTCCGACGCTCGAAAACTCCGTTCAATTGAGGAGTTCCAGGAGGAGTCCACTGAGAGAGAATCCCATTCTCTTTTAAGTAGTCTATAAACTCGGCGCTCAAGTATTCTCCACCACGATGAGATCGTAGTTTCTTAATACGTCTTCTGAGTTGGTTTTCTGCTTCGTGTCTAAAATTTATGAACCTTTCAAAAGTTTCAGACTTGTACTTCATTAAGTACACAAACCCGTACCTAGAGTAATCATCGGTAAAGGTGACGAAGTAGCTATAACCACCCCTAGCACTAACACTTAGTGGGCCACAAACGTCTGTATGGATCAAATCCAATAGACCTTCAGCACGTTCCATCTGTCCCTTATAAGGAGACTTGGTCATCTTTCCTTTAAGACAAGACTCGCAAGTCCCAAGTGACTTCACATCCACCAAGGAGAACAATCCATCACGAGCGAACTCGTTCATCATTCTCAAGGAAATATGACCCAATCTAGCYTGRCAAAGTTGTGCCGGGTTTAGACTATCATTTTTACGTTTTGCTGAAATAGTGTTAATCGGTATTTCATTTAAGAAAGGTAAACAGTCCCAATAGCTTCGGCAGCAACTCTTGCTCCGTTGCCCATCCTCAGGTAGGTCTCACCTACATTAGCTGCATCTCATTACAAAGAAGTGAGCCACAGCCGATATCCAATACCCAAGACGAAGAATCAACGGACAAGTTTACTTCAATGAAATACATATCTTTCTCAGAACGCTTCTGGTTAAGATAATCTTTGCAGTTACGGCGCCAGTGGCCCGGTTTTCCACAATGGTGACAAACGTCATCAACTTGCTTGCTGACTTTGCCACTCTTTGACCCACTTGAGCCACCCTTCACAAAATATTTTCTCGGAACGGAACTTTTCCGTTTCTTCGAGAAAGAACCCTTCTTTCCAGAAGTAGAAGCAAGGAGAACAGATTACTCCTTCTTGATGGTTGCCTCATAGCTGACTAACATGTTCACCATCACATCCAAGGTAGGATCGAGTTTGTTCATGTTAAAGTTCACTATGAACTGTTCATAGGAACTTGGAAGAGACAGTAGGATCAAATCCACCTGCAACTCAGAAGGAAGTACCACGTCTAAGTTCACCAGCTTCTCAATGAGCGTTATCATCTTGAGAACGTGCTCGTGGACCGAAGCCCCTTCGCGCAATCTCAAGGCGACTAACTCTTCGTCGCTGCGTACCTAGACGCCCGAGTATTTTCACTATACATCGACTCAAGGTTCTCCTTGATGTCGGCTGCATGAGCGAAAGACTCATACTTCCTTGCAAGTTCAGGGACCATGGATGCTATCATATAGCACTTCGCATGGACGTCATCTTTCTTCCATTTCTCAAGTTCGGCACGTTGAGCATCAGTAGCATCATCAGGGAGGGGTTCAGAAGGGGGTCTCTCATTTAGCACATAGAGACGCTCATCAACAGTGAGCACCAATTTCAAATTCCGGATCCAATCCAGAAAATTTGGGCCAGTGAGTTTATTTTGGTCAAGGATCGAGCCAAGAGGATTCTTAGACATAATTACTGAGGAATGAGCGAAAGACAATGTTTAGAGTTTTATTCGTAATAATCAATACAATTAATAGTTTGGACTTTTACATATTAATTGTTCTCCCACTAATTTATTCGAATTCCACCACCCTCTAGCAGAATACGAGAAAACATATTTTTTTTAATGGGCTTTAGGTCCAATGACGCAAACACGACCCCCAGTTAATCTGACCAGCCATGTTTGTTCAAAGGTAGAAACAATTTCAATCACATCAAAATGTGACCCTAAAGATAGATTTCCTCACACTTGATAATGACCTAGGTTAATCCAGCGAATATCAAAATCTGTGTGTGTCAGGTCTGACCTACCAATGTGAGACGTATAAGCTCAACTCTATCAGGTRAACGCAATCCCCAGTTAATCTGACCAATCACGTCAAACCAATAGAATCTCACATARAAACCTCCATCTAATGTCAATTAGATTACAACTTTTCTCATGACAGCACTCCCCGCTAACACGGCATACTGCACTACCATAAAAGGCTATCACATAATCTAACCGTTGGTAGAAGGAAAGAAAAAGAACGACAAATCGGTTTTCCTTTATAGCCTGATTTAATTCTTAACATTTAAAAATGAGGGATTTTAATTTTATATCTCATCCGAAATTTAGTTATGATCAATTGTTGATTCTTTACAATTTATCATCATCGAACTTAGTTTCATCCATTCATCATATGAACGATAAACTAAAACGATTTAGTTGGTGTTCTATTAATTTCAAATTAATTTAAAATTTTAAATTAATAAATTAATCCAGCACTTATTTATCGAATTCAAATTGATTTGAAAGATCGATTATCTTATTGGGCTCTAGTTGATTTTAATTTCATTAAATTATCGATCAATTAATTTTCTTATAGAGACTCGAGAATAATTAAGTTTTAAGATAAGACTGTCAAACAGTCTAGCACGTAAGACCGTCGGACAATCTGACACGTGATTTCCCGTGAAATTCTAAGGCCAACCAATTATTCAGCTATAAGAAATTCCCAATCACAAGATAATATCCAAATCAACAATTCAACAAATTCAACATGCTCTCGAAAGCAAAAACACATAAGCAATTAATTGATTTAAAAACCAGTAGCTCTGATACCACTGTCGGGAATCGAGGGTACCGTCGCGCAGCGGAAAACAAAAATTTTTTAAAAAATTTAAATAAATTGAATCGAATTCAATTGACGACGGCCCAATTTTATAATCAATTAATTCAAACAATGTTTTAATTGCTTTTAATAAAAGAAACGATTCGATTTTTGTAAAAACAAACGAGCATGATAATTTCTATTAAACATATATATATAACAATTATATATATTTATATATAAATTAATATATTAACATTATATATAACAATTATATATATATTATTATATTAATCATATATTTAATTATATATATTATATATATACATCATGCATGCTTACCTTTAACAATATACATATATATATATATAATATACTACTTCATGCAACCATCAACACACATATTTATATCATAATCAGATTACTGCATGCAATCATATATATATAATAATATATTRTATACGCATGTAAACACACACACAWTAACAAACAGCATGCATGCATTACAAGTTATATTAAATAACTCACTGCATTACATGCAGTATCATGCATTCAACATATTAAGCACCCAAACATTTCATGTTAATATGTATATTTATATTCAAACTGCATTACAGAGCACACAWATGTAACTCACGAACTGCAAACACATATATATATATATTTCCACCAAGTTCAGCCATTGTACCTCAGACACGGCAGAGGAGCGACGGAAACGACAGCAGCAACAGCCCGRAAATGGAACGGCGCGGAGGTGCTGGTCTTCTCACGGCGGTGGCACGGCAACGGCTTGGCAGAGGCTCCGGCTTGGGCTCCGACGCGGTGGACGGAAAAATCCAGCGACTGGCAGCAAACGGCTGGGCTGCAATGACTCCGGCGAGACGRTGCCAACAGCAGGCCCGGCTTCTCGACGCAGCGGGCGAACGACACGGGCGCGGACAGCAGGGTTCCGGCTACGTGCGGCAGAAGTGAACGACAGCGATGCTCACGACAAAACCGGCGAATGCGAAACGRGGTGTGGGTCCGTCAATMTCCGACTAAGCAAGAAAAACGGCTCCGGTTAACTCCGATAATCGGTGTCACACACCGAACGTCCCGATATACACTCGACGAGGCACTAGTCTCGACGAGGGATTGAAAACGACGACGGAGAAACGCGAGAAGGGTGGCCGGCAAGCGGCGGGGTTGGACGTGGGTTAGAGTTTTTTTTTTTCAAAGATTTCCGTCTCTAAAATCTCTTTAAAGAAGAAAGCCGTCTGAGGTATTTGTTGTTGGTTTGAAGAATTTTTTTAAAAACAAACTCCTCCCTTATCTTTTGAAAAAAGAAGCCGTCTGGTTCGTCTTGTTTGTTGGAGTGTTGTTGTTCAAGCCAACCAAAACTCTCTTCCCTTTTTTTTCTTTTCTTTTTTTTTTTAAAAACCCGTAAGCCTCTTTTCTTTTTAAACAAGCTTTGGTTTTTATTTATCAAAAGCCCAAGCCCAATCATCCGGATGGGCCTATTTAARGTAAATAAAAACAAGCTTAAAAGAACAAATCCAATCTTAAAGGGATGGGCTATTTTATTTTAAAAAACAAAACTAAGTTTTAATTCTAATTGGGTTGGCCCAATTAAATAAATTAAAAATTCCATCGAAATTAAATCATTTCTCACAAACGATAATTTCGAAAAATATAACAATTATATTTTCGCGTCCAGAATAATTTTCTCGTATTTTTCTCAATTCATAATCACAATTATGAATCTTAGATTCAATCAAATTGACATCTAATTATGCTAAAATTAACAATTAATTTCTAGCTGTCGTTTTCAATAACCAGGAAACACGTGGTGTGACCCTCAATGGTTCAGGTGTAAGCTAGCCGTGGGTTCACAACACATTGTGATTCGAACAACACATTGTTCTTATATGAACTCGTCCCTTAGAGTCCCTGATTAAATAAAACACATTTTACTTAATCACTGGTCAAACCAGAACCCAACAAATTATGAGAGGCGCCTAGCAACTACGCATCATAATTCCCTAGATACAAATGAAGTGCCTGCAAGAACCTTGTGATATAGCTTATATGTACAGTACGATCCTTTCGCGATCTATGTCCCGATTGAACAAGAGGTATTGGTTCATCGAGACCTCTTTCTAGTTCAATAACTGTGTGTACGTTCTAGGTTCAAGATAATCCGTTCGTGTGTGACTTAGAGAAACACATTTCTCTAAACACCCCACTATCAGCTCTGGCCAGAGACTCCGAGGATTTATCAACCATCAGAACCACACAGGACATCCATGACTTATCATGCGTCCGAATCCCCTACTACCATGCACAGACTTCCCACTAGATTCCCGACTATGCGAACGTTGCCCCTTTTGATTGGCCTCCAAGGAGACACAGAGACAGGTCACAACATAGCCTGTCCTCTAGTGAAGTCACGATGAGGTCTGGGTCTTAAGGATTAATGTTGTACGCTATACCATAGAAATCATCTACTCGATGAGTGGGAACCACTTAGAGATTTCTAGGTGAGGGAGTTCAATGAACTCATCATATGAGCACCTACTTATGTATGTCGATGTCCAGACACCGTGACTGATGAGACGCCATCCACATACACTAAGTACTAGTCTTAACGGGAAAGGCCTGTATCCTCATTATGGCGTAACCCTATGACTAGGAACAAGTTCGACGAGTTACATTACGTGCTGGATTATCTCACGGTTCTGCTAGACCAATCCACCGTAATAGAGTAACTTCATCAGGACCATACCTATGCAACTAGCAAGGGATAAAAGATATGGAATGCCAATAAATATGAAAGATATTATTACGAATAAAAACGATTGTATTACAAGAGAATGGTCAGACCACAGCCACAAGTTGGCTTGTTGGTCACCCAATTCTAACATAGAGCCTAGATTCGTTGTGAACCATCAATTGGGAACTCCCAAGCGATCGTGGGGATGAATCAAAGCTCTAGAACCCTAGTTTTCTTAAATCGTTTTAAAAATCTTTTAATTAATTTTCTCTTAGAATAAGTAATTTCTAGATTTAAATTAATTTCTCATAGTTTAGATAATCTTTAGATTTAATTAATTAGTTCATAGTTTAATTAATCCTTAGATTTAATTTATTCTTAGATTTAATTAATCTCTAGTTCTTATAAATCTCAAACAAAACCCCCCTTGTCGCGTGTTTAGATTATTTTTATTTTTATTTTTATTTTCTTATTCGTGAAAACAAAAACAAAACGAACTTCCGAATCTAGCTTTTCTCTGAGATCGACACGAGTCAACTTACCCATCTACAAGTGATCCCGTTCTCTTGCGGGCGAACTTTTTAAAATTGACAACTTTAAATAAAAATAGGTGCGGAAAAGTTCGGATCAGAATTTTGGCGCCGTTGTCGGGGAAGGCTAAAGGTTATGATTTTTGTGTTTGCTCTTCGTGACCTCTATTTATATTTATATTTATATTTATATTTATTTCGTTTATCTTTACTATTTTTTTTGTGAATTTTATTTCTGTTCGTTTTTATTATTTTCCACTGGTACGTTTAATCTTGTGCATTGAGTGTTGTGTATGCAAGGTACATCTCTCGACACCAAGGTTCAATGACCCAAAAAAAATTAAAAAAAGAAAATATCTTACAATCGAGGGTATCCATCATATGACAACGGTGCACCTCCGACCAATTGGAGTGGCTATCGACTGACTATTCCATTGAGCTCCAAGATGCGGGATTACGATCTTGATTATTTCTACATAGAGCGAATCCCAACTTTTTATGGACATCCAAGTGAGGATCCAGTGAAATTTTTCCAAGAATACGAGGACATTACCCGGATTTTCCCTCTTCTCGGCCTTACGAGAGATCAAGTGAGGATGCGACTCTTCCATTATGCTCTACAAGATCGGGCAAGAAAATGGTTAAATTATGCAGAGCCCGATTCCTTGCCAACGTGGGAGGACGTGTACAAAGAATTCATGTTGAAGTTTTACACTCCCAGATGGCAACAATGCTACTCAAGCTAAGACGACGTTCCGTATGCCCCACATGTTTATGATGACGAGTCTTATGCTTCTTATAACCAATTTCCATACAATCCTAGTTGTGTAGATTACGAGCAAGACAATCAATTTTTAGCGCAGCAAAAGAATCAAGAAGCTGAGACCATGAGTTTTCAAGACGAACTCAAAGATGACCATTTTGAGTCTGTGAATCGAAGTTATGAGTCTATGAAACAAAGTATGGCGAATATAGAGAGGTCGTGTGCCCAAATAATGTCTTATTTAGAGAAATTGTCAAAAGAAGGGATGAGGTACCAATTCTTGATGTTGTGGAGCCCATCATAGAGGTAGAGAATCCGAGCCCAACTACTTGCTTAGAGAAGGAATGTAACAATGAGGTTATGGAAAATTTGGATGAATTTGTTCCTCTTGTGCATGTTGATGTCGTGTTAGGTGATGGTGTGAAGATGTTGCCCTTGAAGAATCCGGAGGTTGATGTAGTAATGGATTTGCTTGAGTTTTGCATGAAAGAAGACGACGTGCCGATTTTGGAGGATGAGCCCCACGTCATGCCGATAGAGAATCTGCTGGTTGCTGCGAATTCAAGTTTGATTAAGGATGATATAGGGGATGAGCCGATTTTCGAAGATGAATTTACTCCTCTTGAACTGGATGCTTTAAACATCGAGGACAATGACGAATTTTTAAAAGGGTCGGCAGCAATTTTGGGAATAGATTTGAACAACATTATTGTAGACGATGTCAATTTTGATGAAGTGTTCGAGAAGGAATTTATTGAGCCTCTTGTTATCCCAACCGAGCCGTTAATGGATTTTAATTTTAAGTTGGTGGACGATTTTGTTGAGGAAATTTGCAAACCCTTGTGCCCGAATCTAGTTCCCATTATTTTTGAAGATGTTGAGGGGGATTTTAGCAAAACGAAGGAGAATAGATTGTGTGTTGATAAATTCTTATGTTCGACCGATATCCTCATTTATCCAAAGGTAGTGGATCACCATGTTCCTAAATTGATTGTTGATATGTTTATGGTGATAGATTATTCGCTTTTTCGACCACCGAAGCGAATTGGAGTCTTATTTCTACGAATTGCTTACATTGCGTGCCTTGGAAAATTACATTGCATATGCTTAATTTTGGAGAATACTAAGGCGTGGCACGATCGTCACCTTTTCTTGGATCCGGAATAGCATCGTTCGTAGAAGGCGTCGAGCTTTCGACGTTAAACAAACGCTTCTTGGGAGGCAACCCAAGTATTCGTTTTCTTTTCTTTTTATTAGTTAGTTTGTTTTTGTTCGTTTGTTTTGTCTTTCTAGGTATTTATTCAAGACATTTTCGATCACGAGTTCGAGACGAAGGATTATTACACGAACGCCTTTTTGGAGTTGCTCGCCAATTTTTCAAGGATGTTCTCTTATTCCATATTTCCCTTGCTTTTCTTTTCTTTTACTTATGGCAATCAGGAGTTTGCCTCGTTTTTAAAGGGGGGGATGGTTGAGTGTGATTTATAGTAAAATTTGTGCAGTTTTAAATATTTTAACGTGATTGATTGTTATTTCTGCGTTGAGTTGTATTTGTATTGCTTGCCTATCGAAGTTAACTATGTTTGATTTGATTTTCTTGTCTTTGAGCGTGTATAGGTGCATAAATTTCTTCAAATATTATTATTTATATATTGTAAAATGGTACTTGGACGCAATTTATTTCGCAAAACCTTAAAAGCAGCGTCAATTCAAAACTTTTTCATGCAAAAAGCCTGTGAGTAGCCTGAGTGATTATCATCATTGCATGTACTTGAATGAGTTCTGTTTTGATATCTCTTTGAACCCGCTGTGTGTAGTTGACTTTGAAAATGACGTTAAGGCATAGAAAAAACCCTATTTCCGGCCATATCCATATAATTTTAGCCACTATAAATTCCAAATGAGCCAATCATAGCCAGATAATCCATGCCAATAGAGTGATTTTATTTTTGAGTCGACCCCTACAAACCCATTAAAAGCGTGGGGTAGGAGTTCTTTATTTTTATTGGTTGTAAGTGTCTTGGAGATTTTATTAGGAATTTATGATTTTATTAATTTTTGTAATAAAAGACCACCTTCCGAAAAAAAAAGAAAAAAAAGAAAGAAAAAGATCCCATAAAATTAGAAAAGGGACAATATTAAAAAAAAAACGAAGGATGGTGAGTCTAGTTGAATTGTGTTAGTAATTGCCTACACGCTAATAAAGGCTTGTGTTTTATTGTTTATTTTCTTATGAAACCTAATGTTTAAGAGGCAAGAGTTGTGTTTGAAAAAGAAGCGTATCATAAGCTTCTAGATTGTTTAAGTGGTTCGCGCTACAAGTCGGTTTTACGGTTTACGAGTTGAGGAATAGCCTATGTTTTAAAGGCTACGTTATGAGTGTTTAGTGAGGTTTCTTATTTTTGAACGAGGTGAAGCGAATTGCTTCGTGATTAGATTAGGTTGGGTGAGTTATTTAGCCACACGACTTATATATTCCATACCCCTCCAAAGAGCCTTACATTACAACCCGAAAAGACCTTTCCGATTCTTAGTTCGATA
>BMAC01000304.1:134924-241341 GCA_014905375.1 Phtheirospermum japonicum | reverse complement strand
TGTGATTATGATTGTGTTGGGATTGTGATGTTGAGATTGATTATTATTATTAGCTAGATCTTATGGGTCTAGAGCCTAGATTCGTTGTGAACCATCAATTGGGAACTCCCAAGCGATCGTGGGGATGAATCAAAGCTCTTGAACCCTAGTTTTCTTAAATCGTTTTAAAAATCTTTTAATTAATTTTCTCTTAGAATAAGTAATTTCTAGATTTAAATTAATTTTTCATAGTTTAGATAATCTTTAGATTTAATTAATTAGTTCATAGTTTAATTAATCCTTAAATTTAATTTATTCTTAGATTTAATTAATCTCTAGTTCTTATAAATCTCAAACAAAACCCCCCTTGTCGCGTGTTTAGATTGTTTTTATTTTTATTTTCTTATTCGTGAAAACAAACACAAAACGAACATCCGAATCTAGCTTTCCTCTGAGATCGACACGAGTCAACTTACCCATCTACAAGTGATCCCGTTCTCTTGCGAGTGAACTTTTTAAAATTGACAACTTTAAATAAAAATAGGTGCGGAAAAGTTCGAATCATATGTCTACAAGGAAAGAAGTCGAAATAATGTAGAACTTGAAGAAATTCAAGAACCACAAAGTGACATGGAGGTTGAAAACTTGTCTAATAACCTAGACAAGAATTCAGTGGGAGCTTCTGGTCATTCCCATGGTGAAGATTTGTCACTTAGAGGAAAATCTTTAGCCAGTGGGAGCATTGATATAATTGATGTAGTAATGCAAAATTTATCATCGCAACCAATGAAAGACCAAGCAATAGTTGCACAACTCCCTCCTCAGGAAGTTCATGTTGATGACACTTCTAAGGAATCTCAAAAATGCTGGACCATCCAGCACAGAGAACCTTCTCATGATCAGAACACTCAAAATACTCAAACGCATGATAACCAACTTCGTAAGTCTACTAGGATTCATAGGTGACCGAAAAGACTAAACCTCCTTGTAGAGGGTCAAGGTGATGTGGAAATTCTGGACGATGATGAACCTAGAACTTACACTGAGGCTATGTTAGACATTGACTCAAAGAGGTGGCTTGAAGCCATGAAATCAGAAATGGACTCGATGTACAAAAATCAAGTTTGGAACTTGGTTGACTTTCCAGATGGGGTTAGACCCATTGGATGCAAATGGGTTTTCAAGAAGAAGACCGATGCAAATGGTAAGGTACAAACCTACAAGGTTAGGTTGGTAGCAAAAAGTTATAGTCAACGAGAAGGAATTGACTATGATGAAACCTTTTCTCCAGTTGCGAAAATCAAGTCCATTAGGATTTTACTTGCTATAGTTGCATACCACGATTACCATATTTGGTAGATGGATGTTAAAAACCGCTTTCCTCAATGGTGAATTAACCGAGGAAGTGTATTTGATACAACTAGAGGGTTTTACATCTGAATCGAAACCCAAATTGGTATGCAAGCTACAAAAGTCCATTTATGGACTTAAACAAGCCTCTAAAAGTTGGAATATTTGTTTTGACAAAGAAATCAAATCGTTTGATTTTATCCGAAACAAAGAAGATCCATGCGTTTATAGTAAACGCACTGGAGGGAGTACTGATTTTATTATTATATATGTTGATGACATATTGATAGTTGGAAATGATACCCTTGTTACGTAATCAGTAAAGGATTGGTTGTCCAGCACCTTCATGATGAAGGACTTGGGTGAAGCCTGTTATATTCTTGGAATTAAGATCTACCGGGATAGACCTAATATAATATTAGGGCTTTCACAGTCCATGTACATAGATAAAGTGCTAAGACGATTCTCTATGGAAAATTCCAACAGAGGATATATTCCAATGGGTCATGGTCTCAAGTTATCAAAGAAGGATGGTCCTTCTACTGATAAGGAACTTGAGCATATGAAAAGGGTCCCATACGCTTCAGCAATAGGATCAATCATGTATGCCATGATTTGCACAAGGCCAGATGTGGCCTATGCACTTAGCATGACTGGCAGATTTTAGCAGAATCTTGGGGAAGAATACTGGAAAGCAGTCAAGAGTATTCTTAAGTATCTTAAAAGAACTAAAGAATATTTCTTAATCTATGGTGGACAAAAGAAATTGGCAGTTACTGGGTACACTGATGCTAGTTTCCAAATATACCATGATGACTACAAGTCACAATTTGGGTATGTCTTCATTTTCAATGATAAGGTAGTAAGTTGGAATAGTTCCAAGCAAACTACTATCGCTAATTCGGTAAATCAAAGCTGAGTACATTGCTGCATAAGAGGCAGGTAAAGAAGCTGTCTCGATAAATAAATTCTTAAGGAATTAGGGGTAGTTCCTAGCACCAATATCATTGTATTGTGGAAACATTGGTGCTATTGCGCTAGCAAAGGAACTGTGATCCATGAACAGCAACAAGCATGTACTAAGACGCTACCACTTGATCAAGGAGATAGTGGAGATATGAGAAATTAAAATAGAGTGTGCTCAAAGTCATCATGTTCTTGGTAACATGATGAGCATTTTGTAAACCTAAATATTGGATATATAGGTTATTGGATCTTGGCCAAGTGGGAGATTGAAAGTATGAATGTCCTAGAGACAATCAGATTTAAAGACATTATACTTGATCATAATTATTATGTATATCGTAATATATATGGCATTGCATTTATGGAATTATTATTTTGGTTGTTTGTGATTATTCATATAATGTTCCCGTAGAGTTAATATTGTCATTGATATGGTGAGATGTCATTGATAAAGCATTACTCTTAAAATAGACACGACTAACGATTATCAAGATTGGGATATTGATAATATAATATATGTCGGCATGAGGTCTGCATCACATTCTATAGAATGCAGTAAGTCTCACGACTACGAATAATAGTTATTTGTGATGGACACATGGATACTTTGGAGAGTATTGGTAAATCCTACTGATAAGTTATTTATTGTATGTCTATAAACTTATCAGTGTATAAATGTGATAATCCTTTGACTTGAGGTCAATACACACCTTGTTTACTGAGTGATGTACTTTGACCATGAACAATGCTTGCACTCCTTTTGGGGTAGATACGGCTTGTGTTGGGTGCATCATGATGTAAATGAAGGTGTTAGTTGAGCCAAGAAAGAATTCATTACTCGATTGGAGTTTCGAGAGAGATCACTCATAATCTCTATATTAGGTCGACTAAAGTCATTGGCCAATGCAAGAGACATATTCAATATAGTAATTGAAGTATTGTCTAGTTGTCGACTAATAAAGATGAGATAAATTGATTAAACCATTGAGATAGACACTTGGATAAATCTTAAGCTTAATCGAGTGATTCGAAATGAAAGAAGTTTCACCAAAGCTTTATACAAAGGTTATAATTCACTGAGTTCAAGTGAATGTTCTTTATATATTGAGTTCGCCCAACTAAGCCGTCTAAGAGTTTTGTTTGGATCATCATTGGATTGATGTCATATATAAAGGCCTCTAGGGTCACACTATATGCGATTACTTTTCCGATTTAAGAGTGTATCAAGAAAGTATTAAATATTCAATTTAGAATTTTAATATTTAATTATTAATAATTATGATGTTAATTTCTATTTGATAGAAATTATTTAATTAAAATAAATTGGATTTGGATTTAATTATCTATGTTATATTAATAAAGGTACTTGGGCTAAAATTATTTTGGGCCCATGTCTTGGACAGTCCAACTCGTTTTAGGATTAGAGTTCTCTTATATACCTAGTATAAATATAACATAAAGTCATAAGTTGTAAACAATGAAAAATAGAGAGTTTTTAGAAAACATAAATCCTAATTTTTAGATTGGGAGTTCTTGAGCTTTTGTGAGATTTCCTAACTTTTTTCACGATAGCAATACACTGAAGTTGGATCTTGCAGTCGGAGAACTAATTGCGTTGATACCTTAGTGTTGAACTCGGACCTGTATTTACTGTAAGGGTTTCATGCTTTTATCTCGTTTATTTATCTTATAAATATATTCGTTCAAAGGATGGATCTGTTGGATTTACAAAAATTTTAAACTTCCGCTGCACGAGCATGGTGTTCATCTCTACGAACTCCAACACTTAGTCATTTTCAATCATGGATATCCAGCTCTTCTTGGTCACTACAAGGACTGATCTCACCCATTCATTATCTCCAATTGAGAAGATCATTCATTTAACAATGAACTTTAGGATCTCGACTTTCACCACCTCCATCATGTTAGGATTTAAATTATATTGGCACTCTCTTGATAGTTTAGCTCCTTTTTTAAGAATGATCCATTGCATACATGTGGAGCAGCTAATACTCATGATATCACCAAGACTCCATCATATTGATTTCTACTTCTTAAGCACATCAATAGTGCCTTGTTTTCGCCTTGAGATATCTCGGCGAAAATAATGATGGGTTTCGTCTCTCCAACTTCTAAAAACACGTTCTTCAAATTTCTTAGAAGAGGCTTGAGTTCCGAATTTGGTTTGGCATTTTCACTTGGAAATCTCACAAATATCCACCACACCCTCTGGTTTTATAGTAAGCCACTCGTCATCCTCAACAATCTCTTCTAAGGTATCTTCATGAACATCTTGCACAAGCTCGTCCAGTTGGTCAACAAAAGAATAATCGGCGTTGAGAGATGAAAAGGGAACCGGGAGCAAGTCATTGATGGTAAATTTGCCATATCACCCAAAATCGATAACGTCAAACTTCCATTCTTCACATCCATCAGAGCTTTAGTAGTAGATATAAACAGCCTTCCCAACAATATATTATGCTTACAACCCTCATTACTCCCCCAATATTAAAAATCAAAAATCAACATGAACCATGATGTTTTCTACTTGCACCAACACATCCTCAGTCTTCCATTTTGGGTTCCGAACTGATCGATTGGAAAGTTGGAAACACATCCTCGTATGCATAAGCTCACCTAATTCTAATTGTTCAAAAATAGAAAATAGCATCAAATTGATTCCTGCCCCAAGGTCAAACATATTCAGGATTCCTTTTTATTTCCCAAAGTAGTTTTTATGTAAAAACTCCAGGGATCACTATCACTAAGGGGGAAGGGATTGCTATAGATGACGCTCGCTGCATTTGAAAAACAAGTCTTTTTATTACCCTCATAGTGACGTTTTTTGGAAGAATGTTTTTAAAAAGTCTAGCATAAGCGGGAACATTTCTAATGACATATAGCAATGGAAAATTCATATTAACCTTCAAAACCATATTATAGAGATCAAGGAATTACTTATTTTTATTTTTAAGATGAAGGCGAATTCAGATGAAGTCAAAGGTCAGTTCGGACTTGATAGTTTATGAAGGAATTGATATCCACACTTATTTAATCTATCCATTGCAGGCATTGTTCGTGGAATTCCAAAACTTCATGAGAATCATCAAGGTGTCTCTGAACCTTGTCACAGAGATAAGCAGAAATGTGCTCCTCATAAGTCACTTCATGAAATTACCATGAAGTATATTCTTAAGTTGTTACACATGGATCTGATGGGACCAACTTAGGTAGAAAGTTACAATTGTAAGAAGTATATCCTCGTTATAGTAGGTGATTTTTCTAGATATATGTGGTTAGATTTCCTTAGGGAAAAGAGTCACTTGAATCTTTCAAAACTCTTTGGGTGAAAGTTGAGAATGAAATGAAATGTAAAAATTGTAAGATTACAGAGTTCATGGGAGAGAATTTGAAAATGCATCTTTTGTTGAGTTTTGTGATAAAAAGGCATATCTCGTGAGTTTTTGGCTCCTAAGACTCCGTAACAAAATGGTGTAGTAGAGAGAAAGAATCGTACATTTCAAGAAATGGCACGAGTCATGGTAATCTCCAAGGAGATGTCACCATGATGGTGGGATAAAGTTATAAATATTGCATGTTATCTCATCAATCGAGTGTACCTTTGCAAATGTATTAGAATTACTTCATATGTGATATGGAAATGTAAGTCTCCTAGTCTGAAGCATATTCACATGTTTAGGTGTAAATAATATATTTATAATGATAGAGATCAACTTTGTAAGTTTGATTCTAAAAGTGATACAGGTCGATTGTTTGGCTACTCCGATAACAACTGTGCATATAGGGTTTATAATCTTAGAACTAAAAATATTATGGAATCAGTTAATGTTGTTTTTATGATGTCACTAACACTATTTATACACCTGAACCTGATGTACCTTGACATTCCTTTAACTCTACACAAATTAGTGCAAGAAACTACTGATGTTAAAACAGAAGAAGCTGGCCAAATTACAGGTACCGATGTTGTTGGTTCTATATTTTCTTGGAATTATTCTGAACTTAGGCATGACCCACCTACTTAGATTCAATAGGATCATCATCTAATAAACGGTAACCTAATTGAAAGGAATCTTTGCAATGTGAGAATACTATAAAAAGATAACTAGTTATTCCCATGTTGCACATTATAATTCTGTGATTTAATCCAAGAATGTGAAAGAGGCACTTAAAGATGCAAACTAGATACAAGCCACGCAGGAAGAATTAGAACAGTTTCTTAGGATGATGTGTGGGAACTTGTTCCTTCACCCAACCCTGCTTGAGTCATAATCATCAAATGGGTTTTTAAAAATAAAATTAATGAATTTGGTAAAATTACTGGGACCGAAGCACATACAGTTGCACAGGGTTACACTAGCCGTGAAGGTATTTATTATGATGAAACTTTTGCACCTGTTGCCCATCTAGAATCTGTTTAGATGTTTTTATCCAATGCATGTTTAAAAAGGTATGTAATGTAACAAATGGATGTTAAAAATACTTTTATGAATGGTTTTTTTGAAAGAGGTTGTTTATGTTAAGCAACTTGAGGTTTTTGTTGACCCTCACAAACCTAACCAAGTTTATAAGCTCAAAAAGGCCTTGTATGGTCTTAACCAACCTCCATGTGCTTGGCATGAACATCTAACTAAGTTTCTACTAGAAAAAGGTTATCAATGAATTGTACGAGAAACTAAAAAAGATATGACCAGCATGCAGATTTATATAGATGATATGATTTTTGGATCCAACTCCCAAGACATTGTTAATGAACTTGTTCATAACATGTCTAAGGAATTTGAGATGATCATGGTAACTCACATGTAGTGCAAAGTAGTGATGGCATGTTTATTAAAGAGTATGTATGCTAGGGTTTAGTGAAAATTCTGGTCTTGAAAATCCCAAACATCCCAACACTCTTCTGGGAAGTCATACAAGACTTTCCAGGGATCACGTGACGATTTTTTCCCACACATAAAATTTTGTCATAATATGTTTATCAATAGTGACGAATTTTAATTTTGTCACTAAAAAATACATTTTGACGACAATACTTTTTTTTTCATCATCGATCTGATTTTTCGTCACTAATTCGCATATTTGATGACGATTAAATTGGATTTGTCACAATAATGGAATGACGAAATAATTGGTAGAAAGAACCTTTCAACGACAAATTAGTAATAAATGGTGACGACATTTGGTGTAACAATAAGTTTTTATTCGTGACAACTATATTTTGTAAATATTCTTTCCATGAAAAATAGTGACGACATCTAGTGTCACGATAAGTTTCTTTTCATGACAACATCATATTTATGCTTCATGAAAAATAGTGACAATTTTATTTTAACACTAAAGTCTTATTTAGTGATGACAAATATGATTTTTATTCACATCAAGATTTAGGATGTGTCTTCTTCAATAACAACTTCATAATAATTGGTGATGACATTCTGTATCACTACATTTGTTTATGTAAGTAATAATCAACTTATTGTTTATCATTAAATATTTATTTTTCTATGTTTATTTAACTAACTTTATAGTTTTTAATGACTATATTATTATTATATAATATTTCTTAAGTTTCTTATTTTAAAATTGATTAATAGTTTTATAAATTTAAATGATAGATTATTATTATTACTTCTGATTTTAAGTTTTGAAACTTATTTTTTATCATATTATAACATTTTATATTCATCTACAAAAGTTCTCAATTAATATGTATACCCAAAATCTCTTTTTGTGAACACCTTTTTTTGTGTGTTTGAAATATTTATTTAGAAGTTAATCACACTTTATTATATTCTTATCTAATCTATTTTGATATTTTTTTTATAATATTTCAGTTAGGTTTTTTATTTTAAAAATATATCAAGTAATTATTTATGATTAATTATTTATTTAATTTGCTTTATAATCTTTAATGGCTTATATTATTATTATAGAATATTTTCAAAGTTTTTATTTTACAAATTTATCTTATAAATATATAAATTTAAAATATTGTTTGGTATATTTTTTTTTCTGATTTTTAGTTTTGAGGTTTATTTAGTACTATATTATAACATTTTATATTTTGGTTTTAATTCTTTTTTTTTTTTTGCTTTTTTTATTTATTAAATAGTTATTTAGAATTTATTTATATTTATGAGAATTATTAACTTTTGTATTAAGTTGGGAAAATGAATTTTTGGTAAGTTATGTAGGGTTAAAAGAAATATTAAACTTATTTTTGAATGTATATTTCTTTTTAAAAATATAACAATAGGATCATGTGGTGGAGTGGTTGAGGCTATGTATCAACATTAAACATTGTGGGTTCAAACCCCTTTCTCTCTCAAATATTATTTTTTGGCTCTCGTTCTTTTGTGTAATGAAAATATAATAGAAAATGTGTAAATGTTGAAGTAATGTCAGTAAAAAAGTAAAACAGCAAAAAAAATAAAAAAATCAATGGGACTTGAACCTAATATATAGCACCATTTGCTAACAAGGTATGAATCAAACCATTTAACCAACTACTGTTCGATATTAATTTTTCCAAATAATATATAATTGTACACTTCACAATTACTCTTAACCTTATATAAATTAAAAATATCACATAATCTTTTCATAAATATATATATAAGAAAACTCTAAATAACTATTTAATAAATTATAATACATAAAAAATAAATAAATAATAAATAAAATTTATAATATAATACTAAATAAAATTCAAAAATTGAATTCATAAAGAATATATAACACAATATTTTTAGATTATATATAATTATTTAATAAAATAAAAATAATATAAATTAACAATACAGATCGTTCGAATTTTATAAGTTAGGTTAAATAAGTATTTATGAATAATTAATATATTTAAAAATAAAAAAGGGACTTAGGTTTTATTGAATATTATAAACTAAGTCTCAAAATAGTTTTATATTCGATAAAAAAATATATTGTGATTAAGTTCGAAATAATTATGATATGTTTTACTTATATGATTTTATAATTTATTTCAGTATTATTGTAATTTTTTGTTATTTATTTTAAACAATTCTTTAATTTTTTTAATATACTTTCCATAATTTGATATAATATTCAAAAGAATTCATTGTTTTGTATTTTTCATTAATTAAAAATACTTATTAATATTCAACTTTAAATAATTATTATAAATTTAATTATAAATTTATATATTTTATTTCTGAATTTATACATTTCAATAGTATCTACAAATATCTTGAAGTTAAATAAAAATATAATTTGATTATAGCCAAGTTCTAAATACTTATTTTTTAAAAAAAAATATTAAAATTATTATATAAATAGCTAATTATTTTAAATTAGATTATGTAAATATAAAAAAAAAAACTAATTCTAGAAATTTATTTATATAATTTATACTGAAGATTAAAAAAATAAACAATCAAAAAAATTGAAATTAATAAGATTATATTTAATTAAAATTAAATTCCAATTAATTGTTTCCTAAATCTGAAAATGGTGGAATACATAAAATATTAAAAAAATAAAAAATAAAAAAAATTGATCATTAATTGTGTGATGTATATAACCTAATCTATATATAGCTTTGTATGGTTTTAGAATATTTTATGATATATACTTGTTTCTTAGATTTATTTAATAATTTCCTAGAATTCGATTTTAGAATTTATTAGCTAATTTAACTTTTTCTATGAAATTTTTATTTAATTTATAATACTATTGATTTTTTTTTTTATAAAATGTTATAATATAATATTAGATAAATCTCAAAACTTAAAATCATAAATATTCTAAAATTAACCAATATAATAGTATTACTTATCTCTCATTTCTTGATTTTACATTTCTTGCTGGGAATATTCTAAATACCGGTGAAGATACCTGCCCGACACAATTAAAGTTGCTAGCAGCAGTCAACCAAGGTCAACCGAATGCGAGTGTTGAACAGAGTTACTATGATTAAAAAAAATATCGGGATGTACCAAGAACAATTGATTATCATTCTTGTGTTTTTCGTGGTCTTCTAAGTTTACCCTTGTATACTAGTAGTGTTTGTGTTAGCGAATTCCATTTATTATTTGAACTGGGTTACTTGAATGATGACGAGCATGCAGGCTGGTTATGAATGTTATAATAAATTATAAATTTAAAAAGAACAAGTTATTATTTGTTTGTTTTTTAAAAATGACACTTTTCCTGTGAGTTAATAATACAACTTGTATCGTCATATAATGGTTACATATTTGTCACTTAAAATAACTTGTTTGTGATGATTGGCACGTCACCATATAAAATTATCTAATGACAATATGTTCGCTATATGATTCCCTTAAATCATCATCGAACATATATCTTTCATGATTATTATAATATTTGTCACATACTGCTAATTTTTTCATGAAATAACATGTCATCACCTTTCATACTAATGTTGACACATTGTTTTGTCGTTGTATATATAGCTATTCAGTGACGAACAATATTTCGTCATTATAAAACAAATCTTTCATGACAAATTATCATATTTGACAAATTTAATGCAAACTGTGACAATCGGTGTATCATTATAAGTCAATGAATATTGTCATTATAATTATGTTTGTCACTGAAAGTCAAATATTTTTATAACAAAATAAGATTTTGTCGTTTAAAATGATAACATACGGTGACAATACGCACCTTCAGATGACGAAATTTTGAGCACATAAGCGACGAATTAATTATCAACAAATAGTATAACATATGATGACAATGTCCACCAGCGTCATCAAAAGCTAACATTTAGTGACGCGTACAAAAAAATTATCACTTTCACCTAACATGACGATCATACCGTGACAACCTCTGTGATGCTCAGATTTCGTCACGTTTTAATTTTAGTGACGAAAAACACACTTTAGATGACGAATTTCCTCGTCATCTAACCTCGAATTTCTTGTAGTGGATGATGAAGGAACATTTATAGATCAGAGCACTACAAAAGTATGATTGGTAGCCTATTACACCTAACTGCTAAAATACCTGACTTGTGTTATAATGTAGATGTGTGTGCAAGGTACCAATCTTATACCAAGGAATTCCATCTAAAAGCACATTATTCAATATATCGGTGGGACATCAAGATCTGGGATATCTTACATGCACAACATGAGTGTTAGTCTTGCAAGTTATTGTGATGCTTACTGAGCTGAGAACATTGATGATCCTAAAAGCACGTCGGGAGGATGTTTCTACATTGGTAATAATTTAGTCTCATGGTTCAATAAGAAGAAAAACTATGGGTCTCTACCTATTGTAGAGACGAAGTACATTGCTGCCATGATTTATTGCCCACAAGAATCGAGGTAAATTCTATCTAACTATTTTGTGACAACACGAGTGCCGTAAACATATCTCATAATCTTTTCTAACACTTCCAAACCAACATATTGATACTAAACATCATTTTATCAGAAATTTAGTTGAGGATGAGATAGTTACATAACATCATATTCCTACACTTGACCAGCTGATTGACATCTTTACCATAACACAAAATACTCAAAGATTCAATTCTCTTGGAAATCCTTAGGGATGAGCATTATGTGTTTACTTGCATCTATATTATAAACACACACACCTCATTACTACAAAAAAGGGATTGAACATCGGGTTTTAATGAGATTTAACATCGGTTGTTGAACCGATGTCAATGTTATTAACCGACAGCTGGTGTTGTTAATATGATTTAAAAAAAATCAATTACTTTGTACCATCCCACCTAATAAACCATCCCACCTAATAAACAATATCTTAAGCATAATTACTATAACATCAAACATTAAACATTAAATCACACTTGCATACAATATTTAAGCAATTCCAATATTTTAACAATATTACAAAAATAAAATATTCAAAGGTCGTACGAAAGTAAACTCACTCAAAACACATACTTTTAGAATACCAAAATAACTCAAATCTTGTCCTTAAAAATATTTCATGAGTATAAATATAATTGCCAAAAGTGCATCTTCAAGACCTAACTCAATCATTTTCAAATAACCTCTACGCTATATTAGTTCGCTTTGATGTGATAAACTATGATTATATTATGTTTAGAAATACTTTTAACTTTTTTTATAGCTAATTCGATTTTCGGCCTACCTAATGCGTTCGAACTGTCTAGCCTAGCATGGCATTTATTCGTTATCTTTGTTCCCTATTTTTTAGGACAAAAACGTATTAGCATATATCATGAATAATGTGAATCACACTAACTCGACGACTCTCCTACAAAGGTACATAAAATCAGATTGATGATAAACATGTATCCTTTATTTTCAAAGCTTCAATAGATGATACAAGTTTTTAATGAAATGGCAAGATGCTCAAAAGGTGGTTGACTTTATATAGATCAAAAAGTGTAGAACTAAAAGGCGATGATATCAACTAAAAAATCTCAGAAAATATAAATTTATAATTTTGATTAATATATGATTTATTACTAAGCTATTCCTAGCAGACTTAGATAGTTTTGATTAATATATCATTTATTACTAAGCTTATTGTCGAAAGCTTTTTTCATTTTTAATTACTCTTATATGAAAGAACATAATACTAACTATAAATTTGAATTGGAAATAGACATTATTAAGATAGATAAACAAAACACATGAATATCCCTGGCTCTTATCAACAGAGTCACCGACAATGAAGACAGCTTGCACTCTCTATGAACAAGGATCATTTTCCAGCCTAACATAATAAAATTGTTGTACACAAAAACATTTACACTCAAGTGTCAAAACATTAAACTAAATCCATTAAGCAATTTGGCATGTGGAAACCAACAAAACTGCTGCTGCTTTTTGCATTATGCGCAAACTAAAAACAAAGAATTCAAATCTCATAATCCATTGCACCATTCACATTACCCTAAATATCATATATAAATGAACAAACCTCATCCTTTTCCTAAAAATAACAAGCACAGAACTGGATATTCGAATTTTCACATACACCCAAAATTATCCACAAACAAGGAATGTAAAATCAGGATTTCCATTAGTTCCCCATATATGTTTTCACTAGCTAAAATAAGAATAATACCCTGATTATCAATCAACACCAGAAATCACGAGAAATAAACCTAGATATCACCGGCACAGTTTCCGATTAACAAACCTGGCCAAAGAGACCTAAAATATATTCCCGTATCATAATGTAGAGTCGTGGCCCCTAAATCACTCGATATAAAAGGATCAACACCATAATTTATGAGGTAAATTAATCTGATATTAAAAAAACTGAATAACTACAAATATTACCCTTAAGGTTTAGCCTAATTATAAATAAATAAATAAAAACATTTATCCTTCAAAATTATTAATAACACCCTGCACATATGTTTCAATTTAACAATTGGATAATTTGTGAAACAAACAAAAATCTAAAGGGCGTTCTGTAATACAGGTATTTGTAATATAAAAGAGTTTTTTTTTTGTAGGCTTTTGGTTTAATTAAGCTGATCTATTAGATCAAGATAATCCGAGAAATGTAAAATCAACCATCCATGTCATCTTCAGAGTCTCAACGTTCCTGGACAAAGTATACTAATCAAGCCCTGCCAATAGCTATAAAATTAATCTAGGAAATTAAAAAAACAAACTAAACAAACTAACAGATATTGTTGTAATAAGGGGAAAAGTAATAGTTTCTTACATTTTGTGAATCGGGTAGTATGGGTCTCACACCAGCTTTATTGCCTCCAAATAGTCGAAAAGTAGTGGGGACTGCAGTAAGATAAAGGGATAAGTACAAAGAGACAACTTTTTGGAAAAAATAAATTTTTTCTCACTTAAAATACCTAAAATTCTCAGTTTTTTCCAACTTCATCTTTCAAAATCACAAAATACCATTTCAATCGGATGTTTGTAATATTTTATCCTGGTACTTGTAATCTCGAATGATAACTAGGTATTTCGGAAAATACTAAACATGAAAATGGTAAATTAATCTGATATTAAAAAAAACTGAATAACTACAAATATTACCCTTAAGGTTTAGCCTAATTATAAATAAATAAATAAAAACATTTATCCTTCAAAATTATTAATACCCCACTGCACATATGTTTCAATTTAACAATTGGATAATTTGTGAAGCAAACAAAAATCTAAAGGGCGTTCTGTAATACAGGTATTTGTAATATAAAAAGAGTTTTTTTTTTTTTTTTGTAGGCTTTTGGTTTAATTAAGCTGATCTTTAGGGGTTAATTTTTAGCATTATTACTAAAACCACCCCAAACGTTTCAGGTATTTACATAAGAACCCTGAGAAGTTTCAAAATTACAAGAAAAACTTAAAGTTTAATTTTATCTTATATCTTCTCCTTTCATAAGCAAAACACATTTCAAAAACTCTCATTTACATTCATATTACAGCTAACCGTTCAATTTACATTTACGGCAGAATCACAGTGCCCTTTTTTTTTGTAATTATGAAACTTCTTTGGGTTTTCGTAATTATTGTAACCTCAGGGTTAGATTTTTGTAACTATACCTATTTAAAAAAAAAATCAAACAGGTTCCTAATGGAGGTAAAAAAAAATTACATTGGCAGTCATTTTAGGCCATGGCCTTGGTCGAACACCTTACGGGCAGAAGCAACTGCTCGGTTGATATCCTCAACATCACCTTTGGCGACATGCAGAATCACCTCACCACTCCTTGGGTCCAGAGTTGGGAATGCTTTGCCCGATTTTGAATTATTTAATGAGTTAGATTAGGCTATTTAAACGAATAGTGAATTTAAGTGACACGCATACGTGAAGAAAACTAGAAAGACTCGCCAGATGCTGCATCGACAAATTGACCGTTGATGAGAAGCTTATTGTGTTACACGCTGACAGGTGGCTTGATTGGATCCTCGAGAGCTGCTACTGCCGTGCTGTACCGAGAAATTCCTTTTCCAGCAGCATAACTTGTTTTTAAAAATGATCGATTGAAGGATAATCTAGTGAAGAATTAATTGACAAATTCATCGATTATATTTTCCCAAAGCATAACTCTTTATTTTTAATAACAAATACCTTTCTCAACAAAAATTGAAAAACTCAAAAACAAAAAAAAAAAAATCAAACTAAATATACAAAATTGAAAACACGTTTCCTAAACTGAAAACCCTTGTAATACTTGGTTGGACAGTCCACTAATTAATAAATGATGAAAACTAGTAGAATAAAAAATCAAAAATAGTACCTAGGGTTTTGAAATTTAGGACTTGTGCCACGAGACTACTGGAATGGGTAGAAGACTGGGGGGCTGCGAGTCCGAGACGGTGGTGGACCACTAGAGTGGTGTTGGATTTGAGTGCAAAAGCTGTTGCTGGACTGGTGGCAGGAGACGTGGTTGAGGCGCAGAAAGAGAAACTGATCACAATCGCAGGAGATGCAACTTGCTTATAGCCTCGCCTCGAGGCGAGAGACGCCGGCATTGCAGATGGAATTTGGCGCAGGAGCTGAGATGCAAAGCAGAGGAATTTGTGTGATGTCTAAGCTTAGGGCAGCAGGTTTCTGAGGTACAAACGTAAAGACCTATTATTTTTAACACAAGAATATGTTTTAATTTTCTGTAATTAATTTTGATGAATTTATGGTTTGTAAATAATTAAAGTTACTTTCGAAATTTTTTGTGCAAAATTTTTCAAAACACGATTTTTCACGATCGGACCATTGGATCAAGCCAAATTTTGGATACGTTATTCAAAACTTATACAGGTTCAATATGAACGGTGGAGATTTGAATATGAAGTCTGAAGGATCCGATAACGAATTTCGAACAGCGCTGATCCTGTTTCTCGGATCTGTTTGCCCACCTTATTTTAAAAATTCAATTATGCACAATCTAACCGTTGGATGAAGGTGGATTTTGGATATATTATTCAAAACACGTAGAGGTTGAATATCTACGGTAGAGATCGGATTTGAAACTTTGCATAATCCGAAAACTAAAAACCAAATTTAAGAAAGTACAAAACGTAAAGACCTATTATTTTTAACACAAGAATATGTCAAGGGCTTGCCGGATTTCCTATTTTTTGTTAAAGTTGTAATTAATTTTGATGAATTTATGGTTTGTAAATAATTGAAGTGAGAAATCTGCTTGTATTTTTCGTGCTCAATTCCACAACTTAATAGAATGGTTTTTCGAACCACTAATTAAATTACAATAATGCCCTCCAATTTGGGTTTCAACTTAACAGACTTAAATTCAATTAATTAATTAATTGTATTTGGGCCCAGCTGAATGTTTTCCCAGGCCCGCCTCCAGTGGCCATCTTCATGCTCCTCGACTCTGATCCGCTCCTGCCCTTCTATCGAGTCCGACCCATTTTTCCCAATAAACATGCAATCCGTATGACCCGTGCTTGTTTTCCCCATTTCATCTCCTTCACTAACACAATTAGGGTTCGCGTTCATTTCTCCCCCTCCATTCAATCCAATCGGCTCCGATCTCATGACAATACCCCCTCCATTGATTGATCCTTGTCCCCAAGGATCAAAATTTGGGAACTTTCTCACCACATGTTTGATATCTTCCCAGTTCGCATCCTCGGGATCGGAGTTCCTCCATTGAAACGGAACCTGTAAAACCTTTTCTCCCTTTCTAGTAATGGCGCGAGTATCGAGGGTAGCGAGCGGTTCCACACGAAATTCCCCGTCAGGCAATGAATCTGGTAGGTCAACAGTGGTAGGAGTGTCAGGTCCGACCTTCAATTTAAGCAAGGAGACATGTAACACCGGGTGTATGCGTGACCCTTCCGGGAGATCTAAACGGTTAGCTACCTTCCCACCTTCTCAACAATGGTGTAGGGTCCATAGTACCTAGATGATAATTTGAGGTTTCTTCGAACTGAGACTGAATCTTGACGAAAAGGTTGTAATTTAAGGAAAACCCTGTCCCCTACTTCAAAATTATGCTCTTGTCTGTGCTTGTCTGCATACATCTTCATTCTTTGTTGTGCATGTATTAAATTCTCTCTGATGATGAGATTAGCCACCTCCCTTTGATTAATTAATTGCTCTGCATCCTCATTTTGAACATCCACACACTGACCAATTGACATCATGTTAGGGGTGTAACCATATAGGGCCTCAAATGGGGTAGTCTTCAAACTTGTATGGTAGTTAGTATTGTACCAGAATTCAGCCAAAGCCAATTCTTTGGACTGTGACGTGTCATGCACCTTAGATAGGTTTCTAGGCACTGGTTAACCCTCTCTGTTTGGCCATCTGTTTGGGGGTGATAAGCAGTTGACAAATTCAATTGTACCCCGACAAGTCTGAACAGCTCCTTCCAAAAAGAGCTGGAGAAAACATTGTCTCTATTTGAGACAATATGCATTGGCAGCCCATGTAACTTGTAAATAGTATCTAGGAAAACATTTGCCACAGTGAGAGCAGTGAAAGGATGTGATAGGGCAGAGAAATATGCATATTTAGTCAGCCTGTCCACTACCACCAAAATAACATCTCTCCCTTGAGATTTGGGTAACCCCTCAATAAAATCCATGGATATGTGACTCCAAGCTTGCTCAGGAATAGGTAGTGGCTGTAACAGCCCAGGGTACCCTCCTTGATCTGGTTTATTCCTTTGGCACAACTCACACTCCTTCACCCACTTTGTGATAGTTTCCTTCATGTGTGGCCAGTAGAATATCCTCTTGCATCTCATGTATGTGCCATAGACACCTGAATGCCCCCCATAGGTTGAGTTATGCATGGCTGTCAGTATCTGGCCTCTCATGTCTTGATCATTTCCCACACAAATCCCGCCTTGGTATCTTATTATGTCCCCAATGATAGAGAATTCTGGATAGATGTTAGGGTCAGTTGTTTTAGCAGATAAGATTTTCTGAAACAAATCATCCTTTTCATAACTGTGAGCAATCACCTTCATCCAGGTAGGGGTGACAGTGGTAATGGCCGAGCATTCCTCATCAGATGAGCCTCTCCTTGATAAAGCATCAGCAGCCCTACTCTCTTGCCCCTTCTTGTAATGTATTTCATAATCCAACCCAAACAGCTTGGTTATCCACTTCTGTTGGACTGGTGTAACCACTTTCTGGTCTAGTAAGTACCTTAAGGCTTGCTGGTCAGTCCTTATTACAAATCTTTGCCCATGTAGGTAGTGTTTCTACCTCTGCACAACCATTAGTACTACTAAGAATTCCCTCTCATATATTGATAATGCCTGGTTCCTAGGACATAACATTTTGCTCATGAAAGCTAAGGGCCTTCCCTCTTGCATCAAAACTGCCCCCACCCCTTTTCCACTTGCATCTGTTTCCAACACAAATTGTTTAGTGAAGTCAGACAGAGCCAAAACTGGAGCAGTAATCATAGCCTCTTTTAGGGTGTCAAAGGCTAGTTGGGCTTCATTCCCCCATCCAAAACTGTCCTTCTTCAGGAGATTGGTTAATGGCTTGCATATAACTCTATACCCCTTGATAAACTTTCTATAGTATCCAGTCAATCCTAAGAACCCTTTGAGTTGTTTAGGGTTTTAGGTACGGGCCATGAGACCATGCTGCTGATTTTCTTTGGATCAGTATATACACCTTCTTGGGATATGATATGCTCTAAGTATTCCACCTCAAGCTTGCCAAAACTACACTTTCTCTCCTTAGCATACAACTTGTTACTTCTGAGTAGCTGCAATACCTCTTCTAAGTGCTTCAAGTGATCCTCCCAAGTCTTACTATACACCAATATATCATCAAAGAACACCAACACACTTTTCCTGAGCTGTCTCCTAAACACTTGGTTCATGAGTGATTGGAAGGTAGCAGGAGCATTACACAACCCAAATGGCATGACAAGAAATTCATAATGTCTATTGTGTGTACTGAATGCAGTTAGGAACCTATGCTCTGGTTTCATCAGAATTTGAAAATAGCCACTCCTCAGATCAGTTTTTGAGAAATATTTGGTGCCATGTAGTTCATCTAACAACTTATCAATTACATCCATTCAAGTACCTGTAGTCAACACACATTCTCCATAACGTCTTTTTTCTTAACTAATATCACAGGTGATGCAAAAAGGCTCTTACTGTCCTGTATTATACAAGCTTCTAACATCTCCTTGACCATACTCTCAATTTATTCCTTATGATCATGAGTGGTCCTGTAGGGGTACTGATGTTTAGGGATACTATTAGGTTTAAGAATAATCTGGTTCTCAATGCCTCTCATAGGGGGTAGCCCCTTTGGTTCCACAAATACATCATGGTACTTATTCAACAGGTTAGACATCTCAGGGTTTGGTTTTTGCCGAGCACTTAATCCACAATTCCGGATTGACGACCCCAATACTTGATCGACATTTGGGATTAACAACCCCGAATTGTGGATTAAGTGCTCGGCAAAAACTAATTGATCGTGGAGACGAACCGAACACCCTAAACCCTCATTTTCATTATTTTCATTTAAATCGTTCTTAATTAAATTCTCCTTTTAAATTCAAGCTTTAGCATAGAAACTCAAACCTAATCAAATGAATTAATGATTTCCTAGTGTAGATTTAGTTTAACTGCGATTAACAAGAGAGTAAGTAAAAACACCGACCGCCGATAATATCTATCATGGAGAGACACGACTCAGGAAAACTTACCATTCTACAATTGACTCCGTGCTATTGCGGAGAAGATTTCTTAGAGTGCTGAAAATTCTTCAATCACATACCATTGTTTGTTCAGATGCCTCCAATCAACAATGATTCAGAAGCCTCGGCTGCACAGGAGGTTCCTTCAAGACACCCCATGATCACAAGGTCAAAGATGGGAATCTACAAACCTAAGGCATATAACACTACTGCCACTAAGGAGATTGAACCTTATTCCCTCACTGAGGCTCTTAACTCCAAGAAATGGAAGCAAGCCATGCAGGAGGAAATAGATGCATTGATCAAAAACAATACATGGCAACTAGTTGAATTGCCAAAGGGAAGGAACATTGTTGGAAGCAAATGGATTTTCAAAATAAAAAGGCATGCAGATGGAAGGATCTCCAAATACAAGGCAAGACTAGTGGCTCAAGGATATTCCCAAATGTCTGGATTTGATTTTTCTGAGACTTTTAGTCCTGTAGTGAAGCATAACACTATAAGAATCATGCTTACCTTGGTTGTGAATTACTCTTGGAAAGTCAGACAATTAGATGTGAGCAATGCTTTCCTGAATGGGGAATTAAGTGAAGAAATATACATGAAGCAGCCACCAGGATTTGAAAAGGGAAACAATCAAATGGTCTACAAGTTATCAAAGGCCTTGTATGGTCTGAAACAAGACTCAAGAGCATGGTTCAGCAAGGTTAAGCCTGTTTTGATTGGGATGGGATTTAGAGACTCCAAGGTTGATTGTTCTCTATTCTGCAGGATTAAAAGTCAAGATTGTCTCTTTGTGTTGATCTATTGGATGATATTCTTGTTACAGGATCTAATCCCATATTAATTGATTAATTTGTCAAAGTGTTTGGCCAAAGTTTTTCCATTAAAGATCTTGGGCAGATTAGTCATTTCCTTGGGATTGAAATCACCAGAACAAGTGATGGAATGCACTTATGTCAAGAAAAGTACATCAAGGAGCTACTTGAGAGATGCAAGATGGAACTGGCTAATCCTACTCCTACACCAATGGTATCATCCCTGCAGCTATCCAAATATCAGGGAATGCCCACAGTGGATGGAACTAAATATAGAAGTGTTGTTGGAGCCTTGCCGTATGTGACTTTGACATGACCTGAATCGAGTTACAGTGTGAACAAGGTTTGTCAATAAATGTCAGCTCCTTTGGACACATATTGGAAAGCTGTTAAAATAATTTTGAGGTATTTGGCAGGAACAAGGAACTATGGTCTATACATCAGGAAATCTGCACATCTTAACCTAAGTGCCTTCTCTGATTCGGACTGGGGATCTGATGTAGATGATAGAAGATAAACCACTGGATACTGTGTTTACTTTGGAAATAGCTTGATATCATGGTGCTGAAGGAAACATCCTTTTATGTCAAGGTCCAGTACAGAGGCAGAATACAAGAGCCTGGCCAATGCTGCATGTGAAGTCACATGGATCAACTCCCTACTTGGAGAAATAGGACTATCTCCTTCCAAAGTACCTCGAATTTGGGTTGATAACCTTAGTGCTAAAGCTCTAGCCACTAATCCCATCCTACATGCTAGAACAAAGCATGTGGCTCTTGACTATCACTTTGTAAGAGAGAAATTTGCAGCTGGAAAATTAAGGGTACAACACATTCCAGCCTTTGAACAAGTTGCAGATGCTTTAACCAAGCCATTGTCTTTCCAATTCTTCTCTAACCTCAGAAATAAGCTCAAGATAATTAGCAGGAGCACGATCGAATTGAGGAAGCGTGTGAAAGATACATCCAAGGTAGGGCGCGTGGATGATGATCACTACAAGCCAAAGGATCATAACCTGCATGGTGATGTGGAGAAGAAGAGTTGTGCATCAAGACAAAATAAAGGCAACGGGCAAAATGAAGTCTGTGATGCTATGATGACACTTGTACCATGATGAACGACTGGATGACCTTTGACAACTGCCATGCAGCAGCTAAACCCTAGTTGTAGGTTTATATAAGGACTGTGTAATGAGTTGGTTTATATTTAAGCAGAAATTGTATGTTCTTATTCAGAAAATATTAATGGCCTTTTGGCTTGAGATCAAGCCTTCATTTTCAAGTTTTAGCTTTGCATTTAATGCATATTTTAGCATTTCTTTTCATGGAGTGGATAACTGCTGAAAGCATCTAAGTAGTAAGCCCACCCCAAGATGAGTGCTCTCCTATTCCGACTTTCCTAGAGCTTCCGGTAGCACAGCCGAGACAGCAACGGGTTCTCTGCCCCTGCGGGCATGGAGCGACATAAGTTTTTCAAAAAACAAATGTTAAATTGACGATGTTAAAACTAGTGCATGGAGCACCACAAATGCCTCTTATTTTACTATACATGTTAATATGAAGCAACTCGTATGCCTATAAAAACACTATTGGTTTTCCTCAAAATAGTGGAACATTACTATTGCTGGAAAAAATTGCCTACATGACATGATGGATGGAGTGAGTAACTATCATATTTTACTTATCAATGAGATTAGGCTGTGAAAAGAGTTTCGTGCAAATAAATTAAATGGAGGGTGTATCTACCAAAATGACCTCAAGCAAGTCTTTTTTTCCTAAGAATATTTTCCTTTACCTATTTCTCTCTCACTTCCCTCTATTTTTGCACCAAAACCTAGCAAATCTTTTTCCACCACACAAATATGGGAAACAAAAAGAATGCTACAAAATGAAATGTCGGTTCTTCATCTTCCAAACCACCATCAAAATGCCAACAATCCAGCCCCGTTCCAACGAAACCCGCACCCTGAGCTGCTCCGATTTTGATAGTACCACCAAATTCTGAAGCACCTATTTTTTATATCCCAGGTAGTGATCATTGTTTCGTATGGGGTTAATTTGGACCCTGATTTTTTGGACATACTCGTAACACCATCACCGCCTATTCAAGACCCTTCGCCTGAGGCTAACGCATCATCTCAAAGGGAGAAGTGGCTTCATCGTTGGCTTTCAAAGCCAACAGGTCTCCTTCTACTGAAAGCTCCAGTTAATCCTCTACAATAAGACCATCTTTCCCATTGGGCTCTGAATTCCTTCGTAAGGCTTAGGTCTTGCTCTCGTCTACTCCCCCACAAGACAAGGCTGATTCCCATCCCAAATATCAAATTCTAGGGGGAGTATTTATATCAGCTCGACATTCAACTAGTGCCAAAGGAAAATCCATGGTCGAGGAGCGTAACTTTAAACCCCACCTATTGTTGCCTCTACAGAGATTGGCGCTTTTATTTAGGGTAATTCTTACTCCCTTTGCTTCTTCACTAGATCAATTCAAAAAAGGCGAAAATCAATAAAGGCGGGATTTGATGGGATCCCCGCATTTAATGCGGGCAGAGGTACCCGAGATGGTGAGCTGGAACGCCAATCGTCCCAGGGTAGGTCGTGCGTTGCTGACCTGTCAGTACTTGGAAAGGCGTGGAGGAATAGTAACCGTTTGGGAATATGGGCCGACACCACTAATGCTAATGATTAGGCCTGGCTGTCAGGCGGATTTCTTGGGATTTGTACAAGTACGAGAAATCATAAAGGACCACATTTATTCCTGGAAAGCCCTGGAAACGCACATCTTTACCCCAACTATTTCGGGGGGAGGAGTTGATGTGGCGTAAGTAGGAAGACCTGGATTGGGGTAGATCTGATTCAGCGCCATCAGGAGAAAAGTCTAACTATATTCCTTGAGAAAATTAAGACAGGTCTGCAAACAGGTCTGGCAGGGGATAGGCCCCTTATGAGACAATCGCTAAAAAGCCAATCTTAGACAGGTCTGGATCCAGACCTCCTTAAGAGGATCAAGTGGGACATCTAGAAAAAACAGAGCTAAGCTAGAGCTGATATTTTAAACAACGTTAGGGAAGACCTGGTTTTGAGATCTTCCAAGAAGAGACAAGTGGGACCACTTGTCAGAATTTGTTACGTAAACGGCCCTTGATTCACGGCCCTTGCTCCTGAGATCCCACCCGGGGTCCCCACTGGAGAAACTATAAATATCTCAGCCCAAGGGCTGAGAAAGGTATGTCATTCTTTTGATCATTCCTTCTTTACTTTTTGGAAACCACCTCAAACGCTTACTGACTTAAGCATCGGAGAGGTTTCCACCGGAAAACCACCGGTGGTCCTTTCTAACTTGTGTTTGTGGTGCAAGTCGGGAAGAAATCCAGTTTTCGGCGTTGTTAATGACGTCGGTCATTTTTTGGGTTGAAACAATAGTTTGATAAAACTATACAAAGTTTATGGTGTTGAGTATGAATGCTCCTATGTATAAGAATATCTTATTAATGTTGTTACATGGATATACATTTATTTTTGCCTTAGATGTTGTGACTTATTCACAAGACTTCAAAGAGTTCAAAACTTTCAAACTGGATGCCAAATGGGGAGATTGTAAGAAAATAAAATTTTGACATCATTAGAAAATTCTATGGAAGCCACATTGAGCTCAACAAAAAGGGAAGTTAAAATATTCTTTATATTTTAGCTTTGTGTTTAAAGAATAAATACTTATGTAATTATCTTTGTTTGATAGATGGAGCTACACATGCCTAACAACTAAGGAAAGGACAAGAACCAAAAGAGATTTGAGAAGATCAAAGGAAAGTTCAAGAAGCTCCATACGTGGAAGATTCTAAGTTGAATTACAGTTAAGAAGTTCATATAATGAAAAGCAAAGGGAACAAACCGAAAAGAATAAGCAATGGTTAACAAGGGCCTACCTATGGTTAGGCATGTACAACGTTGCCTAACCGTAGAAGCACCTATGACTCTATGTGAGACCGACACTTTGTTATATAAATGTTGAGTTTCTTTTCGTTTTTCTTTTTTCCTTGGCAAATACTTTTGTGAAACCGATCTCATACTATGAGACCTCTTTAACTCACCCATTCATGTGTTTCACTCAACCAACTGACCCACCCTAGTCCTAACAATATTAATATAAATAATAATAATCAACAACTCAACATTCTCCCACCTCTCTCTCAATAACTCGCCACCCCCATTCTCGAAAAACTCTCTATGTCTCTATTTATTCTGCCATGGCCAAGGAAGAATGAGGTAGCAAAATTAGTGAATATAAAGAGATGGAGAGACAGATCAGAGATACTCAGTCCATCAACCACCACCATCTGACGAATGGCTACGGACTATGGGGCTTATAGGTCTTGATGGTAATTTCTTAGTTTGAGAGATGATAGAGGAATTACTTATGGGCCATAATTAGCAGATTGAGGAATTCATGATATTCATGTGTTTGATAGAAGTGAGATGACGGTGGATTTGCATTATTCTTATCAAACTTTTATATGATGTTATTTCATATATCTATTGTATAGCATATTTATCTTGGAATAAATGTAATTCATATTATAGTCACGGCAAAAATATTTTTTTAGTCCGCTAAGTGACCACTCTTTGATATTTAGTCCAGCTTTTGGTCACACTTGAAAATTAGTCCACTAAGTGGACTAAATGCTGATTTTTGGTCCAGTGACCGCCTAGAGCAGGTCATCTTTACCGGAAAAACCGAAAACTGAAGGTCACTGGACCAAAAATCAGCATTTAGTCCACTTAGTGGACTAATTTTCAAGTGTGATCTAAAACCGGACTAAAAGTCAAAGAGTGGCCACTTACCGGACTAAAAAAAATAATTTTGCTTAGTTTAAAACTATTGATATGTGTGATGATAATAATATAAACTATAATTAGATGTATAATGTAATCTGCAAAAAACTATTTCATAATATATAAAAGTGGAGTTATTTACATTTAATTTGTTTTAGAGAGCGAATATACGCAACCCATTTATTTACGAGTTCACCCCATAAAAAACTCAACAAAAATATCAAAATTATCCCACAAATACTAAATACCCAAAAGATATCATCTCCTTTATCCCTCCGCCACCACTCTAACTCTTCCATTAGCGTCGCCCATCACACCGTCGTCGCCACCGCCATAGGTGTCGTCATTGTGCCACCGCCAAACAGGAAGAAGAAAAAATATTGGTGGGTTGTGAAAGGTAAGTGATGGATCTAGGCGGTAAAAGATAAAAAATAAATACAAAATAGGGGTGTTCGTCTCTGGTTTCTCGAACAAAATTAATGTGTTCAAACATTTGATAAATAAGCAATAGAATAAAAACCTACAAGTTATAAATAAGTAATAGAATAAAATAAAAACCTACAATCTAAAATTAAAAATAAAAATAAATAGGGATTTTTCTCTCCCAGATATTTCATTTTTATTTTTACCTATATCATATTTTTTTGGACAATTGCCTCCTAATTACACTTACTCGCCAAAAACCTAAAATTATTTTTTAGTCTGGTAAGTGACCACTCTTTGACTTTTAGTCCGGTTTTGGAGCACACTTGAAAATTAGTCCACTAAGTGAACTAAATGCTGATTTTTGGTCCAGTGACCTGCTCTAGGCGGTCGCTGGACCAAAAATCAGCAATTAGTTCACTTAGTGGACTAATTTTCAAGTGTGACCAAAAACCGGACTAAATGTCAAATAGTGGTCACTTACCGGACTAAAAAAATATTTTTGCCTTATAGTCACATATAAAAGCATAAATAATCATACAAAAGTATTAGAACATCAGATAAAAGTCCCACGACTTCAATTAAAAAGTATTACATGTTATATGTCTAAATAAAAGTATTACAATCTAAAGTACAAGAATCACAATTCCATGGTATTAGAATTTCACGCAACAATTTCAGATAATGACATCGAATATTATAATATTATATAAAAGTATTATAAAATATAGAAAAAGTATCAAAAATTATTATGAAAGTATCACATATTCAACTAAAAGTATTGCAAAAGTTAAGATTTTTTAAACAAAAATACACCATTTTCAATACAATAATCACAACCTTTACTTAAAATATCATAAGTCTCAACAAAAATATCACAAAAATTTAATGTTACAATAGCAGCTTACAATATCATAAGTTTGAGTTCTTACAGTACCACTGCATAAATAAAAGTATCACAATACAGTCTTAAAGTATCATAATATCTAATAAAAGTATCATAAGAAATATTTTTAAATTTCTCGTCATAATAATAATAATACTAATAATAATAATAATAACTACAATATCACAACCCTAAATAAAAGTATCAAGAATGTAGTTTAAATTATCTCAACATCCACTTAGTGTATCACAAGAAACTTAGTTGTTGTAGTTTTTGTAGGATCGCCAACATTGAAAGAGATTTATTTTTTGGGTAAAAAAAACAACATCCATATGGTTTGAACTATCGACAATATCAAAACAACAAGCTTACTACCATTCTTAGCACTAGGAAGTTCATTATCTGAGTACTTGCATATATTAGATTTTTTTCTCTGCATTAATGATTTCCTCTAAGGTACTCATCTGTTCAATCTCAACACGTAGAGCCAAAGAAAGCGGAGTGTTTGCGTGCTAGTTTGACTTTGTTATCTAAATCTGAGGAGAAACCACTTTAACTTGCTGAACATCAATTTCCAATTTTTTATTCTCAATGAAGCTCTGCACCTTTTGAGATTCTAAGATAGCCCCATTTTCTATGTTGCCTTTTTGTTTTTCTGGGGTGTGTTGCTCTTCTGGTTGTTTCTGTTCTCTTCAATCCTTGAGAGGTGGACGATGCTGATATGGACAGAGTGAAAGGAAGATTACTTTGGTTTTTATTTATTTTCAACAAAACTTTTATTTTTGTTCTTTAACTTCCTACTACAAAACTTGTTCTCCGCATCACCCCTAGGCCAGGGAAGTCATAACTCGACCATTGTTGGGTTTTTAGCTCAACTATACTATTGTTAGGCTTTGGGATGTGTGGACATGGCCAGAGGCTGAGTTTTAATCTGTAACAGGATTGGCTTGGGCTCTGAGCGGAGTTCATCACTTTTTTTTTATCTATGATCATCTAAATATTTCACTTTACCTTTTGTTTTTCATCAGTAAAATTATATTTTATTATGTTAGTTTATTAAATATTTCTTAATCATAAAATATATAAAAAGAAGAGATTCTACTTTTTATGTACCAACCTTTTAAGACACTCGTCCCCAAACATTGGAGTGTTTATTACTAAAATGAAATGTGACCCCTTGTATAAAGTTTAAAATATAAATAAAATCTTTAAATTTAAGATCAGTAAAGTTTAAAATATAAATAAAATCTTTAAATTTAAGATCAGTAGGTATTATTATCACCACCGGTATGTTTCCCCTCCTATTTATACTAACCTAGAAACATAAATAATTAAATGGTTGAATATGCATTACTATATACGTGGTATTGGTAGTTTGTTTGTCATTCTTAATAATTTTCTTTATAAAATCGATATTTAGTAATTTAAAAGAAATAACATTCAATTCCGTATGAAACATTCAATGAAGGGTTGGATATGGTTGATGCCCAAATTCATAATTTTGGTTTATGAAATTCATTGTCAAAGTTTGTTAGGAAAATGGAATTCTACATGATCCTAACATGGACTCGGTTTATAGGCATGAAAAGGTGTCAAGAGATGAAATAAAATTATTGTTCCTACCATATAACTAATTCACTAGCGACTATCCAAACATGGTTACAAAAACCATTAACCCACTACTGTCTGAATCCCATTAAAATTACAAACTAAGAAAAATAATTCTCAAAAGCTTAAACTTTATTATCATACTGGATAGACCACACATTTTCCACTTTGGATGAAAACGATGCCCGTATATCTATGCGGAAAGGTTTTGCACCACGACCCCACGTAATCCGTACGAATATACTTCAAGTCAATGTCAGTAGTTAGGAAGTCGATGAACTTCAATACGAAAACACCGCAATCATCCTTGGAATATTTGAACTAATTTTTATAACAATTATATGATAATTTTGAAAAGTATTTAACTCAACTACATAATTACCTGTTCTCCTGCATAGGGCATGTTTTGTTACAACATGGAACCGATTGTCTCGTATGTGTCATCTATTTTAAGGTGAACCAACAATAACAGACACAATTATCATATATTCATCAAGCACACTTCGTCTAATGTGTTTCGGTGTACTATCATATATTTCAATTATGCACTGCTTAAGATCAAGTCTGAGTGCAATCCAATCATTGCTATACAATAAGGAATATAAAAGAAAGTGCACCCTTTCCAACGTTTGCCTGATGCTTGATCCACACCATCAACATACCTAATCAATGTATCACAAAAGATCTCACTCATGGAATCTTTCAACAATAATGACAAAGTAACATTGTTATGCGTTCTCTTTCCCAGATTCATATTCTTGATTTTACAATGTGTCACTTTCACATATATCACAAATAGTGAATCCAAAATTCATTTGTATTTGATTTGTAGGTTTTGTTTTTTTAGGCAAATTAATAAAAGTCTTGACTTTGGGGGGGTTATGTTATAAATTAGATAACAAATGTAGTTCATTGGGGTTATGTTAAATAATTGTGGTCATAATAATATTTCTAAGTTTATTTTTTATTTTTCTTAGAAATGAAATATAATATTCTTTCTTAATTAAAGAGGTAGGGGTATAGTTTTAGTTATATAATTAAAATATTATATATTAAATCCAAATAAATGTATAGCCTTATAAAGACCCATATACAACGGATGTACAAAAAGTTGATTGGTCTTGATTGAATTGAAAAGTGATGAACTCCCCGAGAGTCTTATTCCTGAGGATGAGACGTTAATTCTCCTTTAATTTGAGAGTTGCTACTCGCCATGTCAGAGATGTTGGAATAATGCTTTTAGTAAATATTTGCATTTTCTCAATCAAGGTTGATATCAAGAAGAGTTTTTGGGATTTTACATGAACCCTGGCCTGTGAAGTAGAATTGATCATATCTTATGATTTGTCTCTGAGTTTATTATCATGTAATTCTTTGGCTTTGGTTTATTATAATCAAAGCACTGATATGTATAGTATTATTAGTGTATCACAGTGTGGATGTGCATTTGCTCAGTGTTGTATAGCATGGTGATAAGCTTATGTTGTAATTATTAAGTGTTACATTATCATTTGAAAGGCATATTATGCCATTGTACCCTAGTTATAAAGGTCCCCTTTCTGGTTTGATTAAGGTTTCTGTTGGATGGTGGTGGCATTAATGATGATTCAATTGAGTTGTATCAAAATAATAGTTCTTTGTGATTTTTGTGTGCGCCATGTTCTTATTTAGCATTAGATGTCGTAATATTGCAACAGATATGCTCTTTATGGATTTTATTATCTTCACATCATTGTTTGAAATAGCCAAAGAAATCTTGAAAAACAATGAGATGAATTTCCTATCCAAGCCAGGTCCTCTGGAGGAAAAATTGCTATTTTCGCATATGGAAGAAAGTTGAATTATTTGTTAGGTACTACACCCTATGATACGACATCCAATATTCAAGTTGACAGGCACGTGAGTTTTTGAGTCTATAACGCGACCTCTTCTTTAGGAGGGTGCATTGTGCATAAGGGTGGCGGGCTCTTATAAGAGCGGCGAGCTCGTATGAGGGATATGATATGATAACAGCTTAGTATTAAGAGCTGGGATGTATGGTTAACGGGATCTGGGCCCTCGTGGGCTGATGTGGACTATAGATATGGGGCCCCAACAAACTAAGGGAATGGTATGGTTATTAGCCCATGATTATTATGGTAACTTAACAAAATACGAGAGTTCTAATATTTATGGTAACTTAGCATATAGGAGGAATCTTAATTCTAAGTCGGTGGTTAATTATGGTATTGTGGTACGAATAGGAGACGTGAACCCTATATTGGGAACATGCCGCTTATCTATATAAGGAGGACTCAGGCCTCAATTTTATAAGTCAATTTTTATCCTACTTTGAGATCTCGTTTATTCATTACTAAAAAGGGAATTGACTTAAGCATCGGAGGGCCTACGTCTGGGCTGTTCGGCTTGGGTTTTATTTTGTAGGTTGATCAGGTCTCCAGAAGTCATCAGGAGGTTTATCAGGTCGGCAAAAACAATTTTAAGGTCAGTGTTCTCTTTCTTGGTGAGCCAATCTTTTTGGTTGCATCAAGTGGCACCGTCTGTGGGCATACGAGGGACATCGAGTCCTTGAGCGAAAGGCGTGAGTGACTAATAACTTGACCATGAAAGAAAGAGATATCATACCTCAAACTCTGGAATTCAGCTCTGATGCGAGCAAGACTAAAGATATGGGCAAGGAGAAGCAGGTTGCAGAGGAACAAACACCGCAGGGAAAGGTAGCGGAGCAAACGACCATGAAAACACCACCACCACCACAAAAGTAAAAAGCATAAAGTTCGAGAAATCGGAATAAGAATATTTCTCTGGAGATAATTAGGCAAATTACGGTCAATATTGGGACCAAAGAGTGGGATGAGCTACCAAAGGGAAGAGCTTATCACGTTGACAAGGGAATCCATGAAAAATTGATCGAAGCGGT
The DNA here is from genome assembly GCA_014905375.1 of Phtheirospermum japonicum. Taxonomy (NCBI): domain Eukaryota; kingdom Viridiplantae; phylum Streptophyta; class Magnoliopsida; order Lamiales; family Orobanchaceae; genus Phtheirospermum; species Phtheirospermum japonicum. Next base: position 209,898 of record BMAC01000304.1, on the reverse strand, counting down.
GCCTCCGGTCAAGTTGAATAAAATCATGGCAGGAGAAGATGATAGTGATGAGGAGATCATTGGGAGGAAAGACGAGGAATAATGTCCAGGACCACTGACTCCGACTCAGAAAAAAAGTAGAGAGAATGAGCCATGGATACCAGATCCCAAGTTGACTCGAACCGCAAAGAAAAGGCGACCTCAGACAAGATACCCATCATCATCTGAATGAGACGAGGAGGAAGTTGGTATACAATTATTGGGTAGCAGATCACAAAGGAGGGTTTATCAAGATCACACCAGGCATGACATAGAGGAAGAGGAAGAGGTGTTGCTGACATCCCATGCAATGAGGGATATGCGGGAAGCGGTGCGAGCATTACAGAGACAGGTCGCAGGGGTGGAAGGACAGTGTCGAGAGGCCACCCATTTTCAGATGGGATATTGAGAGCAGCCTTACCTCGAGGATATAAGGGGCTGGATTTTTACTATGAGGGGTTGTTAGACCCCACGCGCCATGTGCAAAGTTTTGAGAACGAAGCAGTTTTACGGCAATACACGGATACAGTGGCGTGTAGGGCATTCTTATCTACCTTGAGGGGGCTATTTCAAGATTGGTTCCATAAACTAGATCCAGGGAGAATCACTAGCTTTCAGGTCATGAATTCGGCCTTTTTGAAGCACTTTGCTAGCACCAAGCTGCATACAAAAAATGGGGCAGTCTCATTTCTCAATGGTGCAGCGACCTAGAGAGAATTTAAAGAACTATGTCTCTAGATTTACCAGAGCTACTCTAGAGGTGCCCGCGGACACAAATGATATGAAGATAGGAGCTTTCCACCAAGGGTTACGGATGGGAGGCCTGAGAAAATCATTGGCCAAGACACTTGTGCACACTTTTGAGGAAGTCTTGGATAGGTGCATAAAGTATATTAATGACGAGTAAGCAGATGAGGAAGACAGGATACGCTTTGGAAGGGAGGTCGGAGAGCCAGAAAGAATAATAACTAAGAGATCAGAGCCTAGAAAGGAGATGAGGCGACCTGCACGGGCACTCTTGGCCGCCGGAGCAGACGTAAGAGGGATGACAAGGAATGAAGGAAGAGTATTGAAGGAGGAAGCGAACTTCACACCTTTGGATATGCCAAGAGCTAGGGTGTTCAAAATCATGGAGATCCAATTAACTGACGCCATCAGGTGGCCGAAAGACAATACGGAAGTACCCACTAACCCGAGATCTCAGTTCTTTTGTAGGTTTCACAATCATTATGGGCACTCTATGGAGTGATGTCGACACTTAAAGGAGGAGATCGAGAGGATGATCAAATAAGGACACTTAAAGGAGGTGGTGTATTAAGATAAAGCACACCGAGATCAAAGGCAGGCTCTATTGGGACCACCACCAGGGGGACCCCCGCTGGCGCAAGTGGGGGGACGATCGAGACAGGAAAGGCAAAGAAGATCAGAGCAGGGGGGAGCTACGGAGAATAATAGTATGAGGATAAACATGATATCAGTTGGACCGACGGATGGAAACTCAATCAACGCGATAAAATGGCATGTGAAGGCAGCTTGCCCGGGAGCATTCAAGGTCGCTACCATTAATAGGCGATCTAGGTGGCTAGACCAATTATTTCTTTTAGTCCGGGCAAACGATGAGGCTTTCAGGTTGAACATAATGACGCATTGGTGATTGAAGAAGAGGTGGCACGATACGATGTCGGAAGAGTATTCGTGGATAATGGAAGATTGGTCAATATCCTCTACCAGGCGTGCTTAGAGCAGATGAATCTAGAGTTAAAAATATGACCTGGGCAAACACCTATTTATGCTTTCAATGGAGCGCAGTTCTAGAAGGAGAGGTGGTTCTTCCGGTTGCATGGGGAAGAGGAGAGTTGTGAGTGGAGAAGAAGTTAAAGTTTTTGATAATTAAGGTCATCTCGTCTTACAAAATCATACTAGGGCGACATGCCCTCAAAGTGTTCCAGGCGTTCACTTCCAATTATCACATGAGTGTGAAGTATCCAACGGGAGATAAGGTCGCCGAGGTGATGTCAGAACAATAGGCCGCTCGGTCTTGTTATTAGATGATCGTGCGGAAAGAGTTAAGTGAAGGAAAATAGGAGAAGAGCACTGATGTACAGAAGGCAGTACTGAGAGCAAAAAGGTCAAGGGAGGAGGAGAATTACGTTCGACCTCATGAAGAAATTATGGAGATTGAGATAGAAGATGGCAGGAGGGGTACACTACAAGAATAGGTAGCCTGATGATGGAAAACGTGGGGGCAAAGCTCGTTGCTTGGTTAAAAGAATTTTGAGACATATTTGCTTTTGGAGATGGGGAATTACCAAGAGTTTCTCCTGAGGTCGCATAACATCACTTGAACATCGATTCGGATGCAAGGCCTGTGCACCAGAAACGAAGACATTTCGGAGTAGATTTAGATAAGGTGATAGAAGAGGAGGTGCATAAATTATTAAAGGTTAGACATGTTCAGGAGATCCATTTCCCAGAGTATTTGTCCAATAGTCATGGTGCCGAATCCAGGGAAAAATTGGTGAATGTGTGTTGACTTTCGCTAGCTGAACAAGGCTTGGCCAAAAGATCATTACTCGCTGCCGCACATCGATCAACTGGTGGATTTAATTTCGGGCCGCGAGCTGCTAAGTATGATGGATGCGTCTCAAAGATATCATCAAATCCCACTAGCAAGTGAGGATCAACCTAAGTTGAAGGCTCCCAATGAATGGAGGGAGTAGATTGAGGTTGGGAAGGACCCATGGGTTCTCTATGGTAATCCTGGTACCTCAGGGAATAATGGGAAGGTCGACATAAGCGGATCGTGGAACAATAGTTACTGGGTTAGTTAGGAAGAAATATATGTCAGTCGAAGGAGGAAGAGCTCGCGATTGGAGTAGAGGGATGGCTTCAGGAATCTCCACTGTTAGATACCTAGTTTGGGCTTCTAGCTCGGCCCGAGTAGGGCTCTCTATGAGACCGGTTCTAGGTTGATTTATGTTTTTTCTGCTATTTTTTCTATTTAGCGGAATTTCTACAAATTCATTTTCAGAAGAGTTGTCAGGGATAGGGGTTGAGTCCATGGGGGAATTAGGATTTTGGGGAATCGGAATCAGGGGATGCTAAAATAACATGCAGCAACAACAACAACAATAAAATAGAAAATGGGGAAGAGGGAGAAATATATATGTTCAGAGTGCAGAAAAATAACATTAAAATGATAGAATCGGTGAAGAGCAATAAATTAAATTAATAGAATCAAGGGGACTTACCCGTGATAGCGCAGATTGGAGGGATTTGCCTAGCTAAAATTCTTGATCGGAGAAGAGCAAATTTTCTTGCTGAAAAATTTTCGAAGGTTTTGGCAATGGTGAAAGGTGAAGTGTTTCTTTATGTTTTGTTTAACAGAGGAAAAAAGATGAAAAGACGGGTATATTGGAGATGACACTAAGGTGAAAAGACAGGTGAATTTGGAACGTTACTAAGGTAGAATAGGGTTAATTGTGGGTCTTTCATTTTCAGCCCACAAGAATATTTTATTGCGAGTAAATGGGCATGCGGCACGTGTCCAACATAATGACATGGTGAATATAATGCTCTGGAGTTTGATGTATTTTTGACGGTTTGCGCTTTTACCAAGGGGCACGTGAGATTGGCCTTTGAGATACTTATGATTACATTAAACTTCAGTTCCTACATTAATCAAGTAGAATGTGGGAGACCAGGTGATATGACATCTAATATTCAGGTCATCATGCACGTGGATTTTAGGCGACCTCTTCTTTAGGAGGGACGATCTCTCCTGTAGGAGGGCAAGTTGTGCATATGGGTGGCGAGATCTTATATGGGAGTGGCGAGCTCTTATGGGGGAAATGGTATGATAACAACTCGATATTGAGAATTTGGTTGTATGGTTAACGGGATTTGGGCCCTTGTGGGTTGATGTGGACTGTATGGTATGGGGGCCCGGCGAACTAAGGGAATGATATGGTTATTAGCCCATGGTTATTATGTTAACTTAATAAATACAAGAGTTTTAATATTTATGGTAAATTAGCATATAAGAGGAATTCTAATTTTAAGTCGGTAGTTAATTATGGTATTGTGGTACGAATATGAGATGGAAACTCTAGATGTGGAACATGTCTCTTGTTTATATAAATAGGACTCATGCATCACTTTTATTCTAAATTGTTTTTTATCCTACTTTGAACTCTTGTTTATTCATTACTAAAAAGTAACTGATTTAAGAATTAGAGGGCCTATGTCGGGGTTGTCCGTCTTGGGTTTTGTTTTGTAAATTAATCAGGTCGTCAGGAGTCATTTTGACATTTATTAGGTCGGCAAGAACAATTTTAAAGTCAGTGTTCTCTTTTTTTGGTGAGCCAATCACTTTGATCGCATCACCGTTGACATGATAAAATAACAAAAAATGCAACCGAAACACTTTTGCTTAAATAAGTTCTACCAAAGATCGCCAAGCATTTACTGATGAGTTTTCTCATCCTTTTTTAGTAACAAAATGAACAAAAGTAGGACCAAGAATAGAGTAGAGTAAATAAAGATGGACTTGTGAACGAGAAATACAAGTTTACTTGGCATATATATTCTATTAGACATTCTTTGAAAAGAATATTCAGAAGTTAAGTTAACAAGAACTGAGCAACTTTAGGCTCCGAATGATTGTGAAAAATCTTTCGGAAATTTATGGAACCTGTGATTGTTTGGTGAGTAAGTTTTTTTTTTTTCAAAAACAATATCTCATTCATTCACAAATTAACTAACTTTCCTCTATTTTTTTCCACATTTCCCAATACCAATTATTATACTATTTATTTTATCTCCAATCTCACATTCATTTAAAGAATTTTTGTAAATTCTAAAAAATTTCACTACTTTTTTTTTTCTTCTTATTCTTGATTACAAAATGTATTAAATGAGCTTTGTTTAATATTCCATTCTTTGTATAAATTTTCACGCATTATATTTTACAATATTAATTCCACAATATTTCACAAACAATTAACATCCCTACAAGATTCCATCACCGACAATCATTATTTTCCCCCACGCATCCAACTTTCAATTAAAACTACACAAACACCATTCACTCATAAAATGAAATGAACAAGATAAAATTACTAGCAGTGGTATTCTCATTACAGAACAAAACAACAAGAATGACAACTAAAAAAGTTCATAAGTTAAAGCAGACCAACAACATGGATGGCAACTAAAAAAGTTCATAAGTTATAAGTTAAACAGACCTAAAATCTAAAAGAAACTACTTATTCTGCAGTGGGAGGTGGCATAATGGCCACAACCTCCTTGGCTTGCTCAACAGTTAACAGATTTGCATCATTTTCCAGTTGAAGGTTGAAACCTGCCAATGTCGCATTTGCACCCACCGCTCCACTTGCGATGACTTGGGACACCTTATCCCATTTATTTGTCCAATCGCATAGCATATTGTTTAGTACGTGAGTTGACTCAAAGTTTCTTACTATGTGTCTCTCGATAATCCTCATTCTTATTGCCTCGGAAATCATTGCCACAACAGTTAAGAGTCCGAGTGCAATCGCAGTTTCAGATTCAGCCGAGCTAGCAAGAGTCCTTACAGCTTTTTTTAGGGCCGAAGAACCGAGAGGAATCATCTGCTTACGACGCAGCTTTGATCTTGCGACTAGCCTTGAGTAACTACCTCCAAAACTCAGAATCTTAACCTCCTTAACATTCTTTTTGTCGGGGGAACTCGAAAAGTCAGCATCAATCTCTCTTTCTTTACCATCGTCAGGCTTTAGTTCAACCAACTCTCCATTTTGGGTCTCGTACCCAATAGCATATAAATCTGTTGCTCTAAAGATGACACTACACTCATATGACTCACCATTTTCATTCAATACCAATTTCAGCTTGATATATTGGCTTCTTTGATTTTCCCTTCCAGGAGGAGGAAGAACATACACGTCATTTCTGCGTGGACGTTGTTCACCGTAATGCACCCTAACACGTCGAAGAATGTCTTGATACGCTGCTTTGTCTGTAACATTATACACGAAGTCGGTGATTTGTTTTTCTACCTTTTTTACCCAATTCTTAGTCTTTTTGGACGTCTCCCCTGTTTTAGGCATAATCTGCAATTTTTGCCCGTTAATCTTATCAGCTCAAGCTCAATCAATACTGATTACTTATACATTTCGAACAAACTAAATTATTGGAAAAATGAATCCAAAATGAGAAGAAGACATGTAGCGATTCAAGTTCCTCAAGCAATTTTATTTCTTATTCACTTGCTCAATGCAAAATAATAAAAAATAATAATTAAAAAAACAAAACAAAAAAATAAATAAAAGCTGCTTAACAACCCATTCAATAACTTACTGCTTTCAGTTTGCTTTAAAATTTCCAAGATAGTATCTTTCAAGATTTAAAGGAACGAAATATTAAAAAATAATAATAAAAAATAAGTATTTAGATCTTTTTTGAAAAAAATAGAATCTTTTCAAGAAAACCTCTTTTTTATTCCCTCAATCAAAGCCAAGGAAAAGAAAATTAAAAAAAAAGGCTAAATTAAAGCTTAACAACCCAGTAGTTGATTCAATCCATTCAAGAACTTACTGCATTCCGTTTGCCTTCAAATCCTTTAGTATCACCCGATCTTTTCAATACTGAAAGGAAAGAAGATGCATTCAATAAAAAAAAGGAAGATCAATAATAAAAATACAATCTTTAGATGCAGTAGCGATTCCAGCAGAGTTTCGGACGTACGTGCTGGTTTTAAAAAAAGGAAATTTGACGCATACCTTTTGTTAATCTTGTGCTTTTTCTCAAGAAAATGAACTATGGTCCCTCTAAACGAGTATTAAAGAAATGAAAGGATTTTGTTTTGCGATTGAAATTCATGAGAGCGTAGGAAACCCATTTCGGAGCTGGTGTACGTTCTGCTGGATAGGACAGAGTTCATGCTAATTTCTTTTTTTTTTTTATTGAAAGGCGAAAGCCAAACGTTTGGGAAAATAACATTCCAGTCCTTACTTTATTAATAATGGACTCTAGATCCCCAAGATTAACTTAGACCTACTTATATTTTTTATATCACTTCACTTGGTCCTTCTATTTTTCTTAAAGTACAAATTTAATTAAAATTAATTGATCTGTTTTAACTAGAGTTGGCCAACCGGTTGTAATTACCGGTTTTTCTAACTGTTAGTTATAATAACTGGCTAGCGGTGACTTGTACTTAATCCGGCTTATTGCCGACTAAGGTTACGGTTACATGATATTGATTTACGCTTTTTAATCGCCAGTTCGGTTATAAACCGACAACTAAATATCTAATTTTAATTTGAATGGAATTGTATAAATTGTTTTTGTGTTATGTTCTAATTTTTCTAATTTAATTTGAATTAAAAAATTGAATGAAATAAGATTAAGTTACCTACGTAGCCTTGTAGAGAAATAGAAATTTATGTAGTTTCCTTACCTTATAACTTACCTTTGGGCCGATGACGGGAGAGTGGAATAGTGTTCCCCTATTCATTCATAGATGTATACCGATCTAGTCATATTCATCGCTCTAGACACAGTCATTGGAATAGGGTTTTTGGTAGTGTTGTTCGGCTTTCGTCCAATCGTTGGGCAACATTTGAACTTTATGATTTATAGGAGTTAATCTAGATTGTTACCCATCCAACATATTGCCCCCGTGCTAAATGGTTGTTCAAAGAAAACAATTGATGCAGGAATGAGGAATACCTCCTTTTCAATAAAGAAACTCATAAGAAAAGTTGCAGCCATTTTTTAGAACACCACTTTAAAAGATTGTTAATACCATCTTTTTTTTTTAATCTATAACTCTCGGATCAAAACTTCCTAAATAAGTGTCCAGTTCTCGATATAGACTAACACTAGACTTTGCTTGTTTTTGCTCAGCCGCCTCCACGTACAAAACAATCTAGGCCTAAAGCGTTTGGAGGTCTAGAAGGTCGTGGAACACTAGAAATATTACTACCAATAAGGAAAATTATAAAACCTTAAGAGAAATGGAAGCAAAAAGTATTAAAATCATTAATATTTATTGCATATTCACGAGAAAGACCAAAAAATGACTTTGTAGCATTTTGAACAGAAATGGAGAGTTAAGAATATCAAATTCAAGTTCTAGAGCATCCAATAATCCATTATAATATACTATAATCAAAGTTTCTAAACCTTCCATTCGAGTAGTCGTATCAAAAATTTGGCAAGCAAATATACATCAGGAATGATACGAGAATATTGTACCAACTATTTCAAGATTTCATAATATAAAGTTCTAAATGAGTGAAAGAAAGTAAAGAAGTATAAATAAGTTCAATTTAAACACATTGATCAATAACTTCTGGACAAATATGGTAATATACTCCGGATAAAATCAATGATTAAATTGTTAGTAAGTTTTAAAAGCGTGATCATGTTTGATCAATCATCCCATCGGTTGGGAAATAAAACAATGCCATAAGAATGTGAGTGAAAGAATTGCAGGCCTTGAATTCGCAAATTATAAAAAGAAAACAAAATAAACAAGTGTATTTTGTGTTGAGTGTAAATAAAAAGTAGTAGAATATAAAAACACAACATGTAAAAATAGTTATTTCGAATCCAATACAAATTTTATCAATTTTATTTCCCAAGTAGAATAGTTTAACAAGTTTTGATTTTTTTTGCCAATGGTTTAGAAGTTCATAATAAGCAAACAATCTGTAGCTTATGGGAAGCTCGCCTGACCCAATCATAAGTTGCGCAAGTAGGGGATCCCGAGTGGCTTGGATTAACCACCAAGTAAGCTAAAAAGAGGAGAACACATCCATCCCAGACATATGTTTCGTAGTCTAGAGTCCCTTACTCAGTAACGATTCATCACAAAAGTGGATGGAATGCAACATATAGGCAGTCAAAATCTACAAAATATGGAGTCCCTTGATTGGCTTAGATTCACCTCCAAATCGAAAGGAATGCAAAAAATATGTTGCTTAGGGGAACCTTGTCTCTCCCTGCCATAAGTTGTGCAAGTAAGGAACCCTGCTTGGCTTGAACTCACCACCAAAGAAGTTAAAAACAAGGGAAGCACATACAATAATGTCATAAGCTGCACAAGATGGAGTCCCTTGCCTGGTTTGGATTCACCACCATACCATAAGGAATGAAACATATTATTTTCTTAGAGGAATCTCGCATGGCCCAGTCATAAGTTACTCAAGATAGAGACCTCACTGGCTTGGGTTCACGACAAAAATGAAAGGAATGTAACAAATCAGTTGCTTAGGAGAAGCTCGTCTGGCCCATTCATAAGCTTCTCAAGCCGGGGACATCGCCTAGCTTGGATTCACAACCAAATTAGTTGAGAAAATGGAATCACATCAATCATAAGAAGCGTAACCTGGAGTACCTTACTCGGTCAAGGTTCACCACAAACTGGAAGGAATGCAACAAATAAGTTTCTTAGGGGAAGCTCACCCGACCCAGTCATAAGTTGCACAAGACTGAAACCAACCTAGTTTGGATTCACCACCAAGTCATATGAAAACGAAATAAGTGCACAATGTAGTCATAAGCTACATAAGCTAGTGTCCTTTTCCTATTTGAATTCACTACCAAGCTGGAAAGAGTTCAACAAACTAGTTGCTTATGGGAAGCTCGCCCGGCCTAGTCAAAAGATGCACAAGTGAAGGAACCTACCTAGCTTTCATTTACCACTTATCTAGTTGGAAAAAAAAAAAGAAAAAGAAAATCCAACCAAGGCATAAGTTGTGAAAGTTGGAGTCCCTTGCCCGGTTTGGATTCACCATCAAACTGGAATGAATGCAGTAAATCAGTTGCTTTGAGGAAGCTCGCCCGACTCAGTCATAAGCTGCGCAAGCTATGGATATAGTTTAACTTGGATTCACCACTTAGCTAGTTGGAAATTAGGGAAGCACATACAACACAGTCATAAGCTGCACAAGATAGAGTTCCTTAACCAATTTGAATTCACCACCAGATACGAAGGAATTTAACAATAATTTTCTTACGAGAAGCTTTCCCGTCTCAATCAGAAGTTGTTCAAGTTAGGAACTCTTCCTATATTTGGTTTCACCACCAATCTAAATGAAAACAAGGAGGCACATTAAGCCCAATTAGAAGCTGTGCAAGCTGGAGTCTCTTACCCAGTCTGGATTCACCACTACACAAGAAGTAATACAACAAATCAGTTATTTAGGGGAAGCTCACCTAACCTAATCATAAACTGCACCACTTGAGGACCCAGCTTGGCTTGGATCCACCACCAATCTAGTTTAAAATAGGGAATCACATCAATCCATGTCATAAGCTTCTCAAACTAGATTCTCTTACCCAGCTCGGTTCACCACAAAAATGTATGGAATGCTATAAATCTGTTTCTTAGGGGTAGCTCGTTCGACCTAGTCATAAGTTGCGCAAGGTGTGGACCTGTCTTGCTTGGATTCACTAAAATACAATTTGAAACAAGGGAAGCTCATACAACCTAAACATAAGCTATGTCAGCTAAAGTTCCTTTCCCTATTCATATTCAACACCAAATCAAAGCAACAAAGATCTTTCTTAGGAGAAACTTGCCCAACCTAATCATAAGTTGTTTTTTCAAGGGACCATGAATTGCTTTTATTACGTTACCAAGTGTTCAAATGAAAATTCACGCATTGTTAAGGGAATATTTGATAGATTTTGGAGGCTACATATATACTTTTCATGTGGTCTTTCTTGTTTTCCCTACTTTTTGGAAAATATTACGCTTTTGATGTTTTTATTGTTTTCATAGCTAAATGAAAGGTTTTCAAGCCTTTTTAAAACACAAGCATTGACACTTCCAAGTTAGGCAACCGAAACATGCATGAGGATGATGAGAAGATAAAATGATGTCAAAATGGGCATAAGATTTTTGATTCCCAATCACTGGAAAGAAGCACCCGATGTGCCACCCGACCAGTTAGTCAGGCCTACAAGGTAGAGACGAATGGAGACCATACAACCTAACACCCGAGATGGTGATCGATTACAAATGACAATGCTCAGTCATGGGAAGTATCCAACTATATACCTAACCTAGTACCCTAGTAAGTTTTTCAGGTACGTAGTGGCGGACATAAATAAGACTTTAGCATTTTTAGGTTAAATTCAGGGTTTTTGGACTCCTATAAATTTCCTACAACCAAATGAACAAAAAATACATCTCATATATCTGATAATACATCATAAATATCATAATGGAGGGGAAAGAGAGCTCAATGATGATTTTTTTATGAATTATATTAATATGATTTATTATTTTATTATAACAATATCCGACTAAATCATTTTTATTTCGGACATGTAGATTGAACATTTTATGATGTTGATATTAAATTAATGCTTTGATTGTTAATTGTTCTTGTATTATTTTTTTTATATTATTTTGATCTATTATGAGCAATTGATCAACAATTATATTTAACTGAAAATATTGAATCAATACGAACGTGCGGACAATATTTAGGTAATAAGGTAGAAGGTGTGGATAAGGTATAAGATGTTCATTTGTTTGATGAGGGCCAGCTAAATTATATGGGTCGTTCGATAGGTGAACGGATCCATAGGTAATTTGGTCTGTGTATCTTATCATCTAGATATAGAATTGGGATTAATATTGTGAAGTCTATAATAGCATAACACTAATTAAAGCATTGGTCCATCCAAAAAGTTGGACACTTTATCAAAAGGATTGTGCGGTGTCCGTCCTCCTTCTTCACCTTCTTCGGACGTCGTCCGATCTTGTGGCGACTCGGTTCAGAATATTAACTTGTAAAACAAGGTGTAAACACTCCGACGATTAAGTTAGATTGTGAAATATAAATCAATGAATGTAAATATTAAATGCTATCGTAAGTTAAAAGGAGGGCCTGAATCCTTATTTATAAGTGGTAGCGCCTTGATCAAAATGGAAGGAATTACTTTATTAGAAGAAAACTAGATATTATCATACCACAAAGAGAGATCCTTTCCTAAGGACTATTTTCCAAATTCACGGCTCAAACCATATCAACCACAGGGCCACAAAACCCTACAAGTTATGCACTGGGATGGCCCTTCAGTAGGTCGAGCTCACCCATTAATTGGGTAGAGCTGCTCATTCATTAGTTCGGTCCTCCAGCACGCCCTGGGATGGAGAAATCATTTCAACCCTTTAGAATAACCTGTCTGATCAGGTCAGCCTTGGGGAATTCTAGCTCGGTAAGGCATCCAATATTCTGGAGTTGGTTCGATCGAGCTAACATATTTGGCCGCATTAGGAGTCTTCTCTACTATGATCAATCGAGGGATAAGAGCGAGTAGAGTAGATTAGAAAGAGTTTCTTACTTTTCTCACTTATCATGTATGTTATAGAAATCTGACTATTGCGCCCAAGTAAACCCACGTAAAGGTATTTTAATCTCTGTAGGACTTCCCAACAAACCCTAGACATTCAAAGAGAACAATCTCGAAAGGCGGTTGAAGAACCAATAATGCGGTTATAATCACAAAAGGCCCAAATCCTCCAGACATCTGCCAGTCAGATTTATTAGGCTAATCATCCTTATAAATAAGATATCCAAGGCACCAAGATCAACACACAATTCTCATTATCAAAATCCTAAGGAGATCGCGATTCTTCTTTCATTGGTAGCAGTTCAGATCACTGCCATTCGATGGCATCACAATGGTATGTTTTCTTCATCACTCATGTGTTTTAAATTTCTAACTAAGAATCCTTCATAAAAAACCTCTTTTATTCAACCAACTTTACCATCTTTGCTAAGCATGTTGCTAGGCAATTAAAAATCCTCTCCACGTAATAGGCGAAGACACCGCATATCCTACCTCTTCACTACTATCCTCACACCCCCATGAATCAGGTATAGCTCACCCCAAGGAGGCTTTGAATGACCTTCCACTGATCACCACACTATCAACCTTCTTGGTCCCTATGAAAAATGGACAAACTCATCTCGAGTTATCACATATAATTGAACTATCAAATAGTTTTAGTATTATTTGGCTAGATCAATTAGACAAATATAATAATCATACAAGAATTAGTCTAAACTTTTTTGAATATCAAATACATAGTGGCATACGCTTCCCTTTTCATCATTAGATTATCACAACCAACATAAAACATCAATTAACCCGAAATCAGTTTCCTACGAACTCCATTTAACTCATGATTAGATTCATTATTATCATATGTGGATTCCATATAGTGTAACCCTGTGTAAACTTCTTTCACTATATCTTAAAGATGAAGGGCTCCAAACTATCTCCTCTTACTTAACATCGCGCCATAACGTTCACTCTTTAACAGATCTATCTTCAAGTTTAAAACATCGGAGGACCATATTTTTCTACATACCTCGAGAGCTTGGGCCTTTCCTTTCATACAACAGGAAGAGTTATCTCCAAAGGATAAAATTCTCTAATTAATTGCATGGGATGATCAGATTTCTAATTGTAACCATCACTCTTTTAATATCGTTCTTCCAACCAGCTCACAACAACTACTATCCAATTTTGGGATAAGCCAAAAGATTATGCATCCCTCATGTATTATTGGTAGTAAAATGATTATACACATCAATCACATCATACTTAGACGATGCTCTCCTGACATATCATGTTACCCCCACCTTTTTTTTTTTTTTTTTGCAGATGCATTATTCAGGAAATTCAAATCAAAACCACCTGAGGTTCCTCACAATAAGCCCTCCACCATTTAAAAGAAAGCATAATTTACATAAGGCATCAAACATAGAGAAGGCTTCAAATGACTCTAAGGTTAAAGCACCACCTACCCTCATCCAACCTTCTTCTATGACTCCCAGTACCGCAGCTGAACAGATGGAACACAATACAAGCAACCTAACTCCTACGTGAAGGATTATGATTTGAGATGATGAGGGCACCAATAGCCCTCTAGAGGAGAGAATGTTATTATATACAAGAGATATGAGGCAATCCCTCCCCATGCTAACTACTCTTCTCTCGAACGTTGATCACAAGAAGGACTTGGAATACACAAAGTTCGAGTCACCCATTTAATGTTGTGCTATCTAGCCAAGGTAAGAAAATACTCCCATTCTTCATCCTTTATACACTTATCCCCTAATATTACTTCCTTAAATCTTAGTTATTTGCATCAGCTATCAAACTTGCCGAGGGGACTATAGATGAAGAGTTAGACTACAATCCTTCCCGGGTAGCAGAACTAGAATAATACATCAAAAGCCGCTCTCATTTTTGGATAAGAAGAACGCCTTGATGGCTTAAGCCTCAAAGAAAATAAGCACTAAGTAAGGCTGAAGACGACCTCCAAATGTCCAAATCCAAAGTATCATCCACTTACACTACCAGAAATTAGCTCCGAGTAGACTTAAGAAGTTCTAAAAAATAGTATAACGAGCTGATATACTCAGTGGAGACAAAGAGTCAACTAGGAAAGAGGGCATATTAGAAGGTTGGAGAACATTCTTATTATCCAAAGTAGAACAAGGTTTCATAAAGTCTTATAGAGAATAACTTCTCGAGAAATACCATGTATCAATGGCGTACCTTCAATGCCTCATCCGAAGAACCATAGAATACATCAGTATGCCCTAAAAGAAGTAGAGGAGAAAATTTAATATTTGAACTTCTATTGCTCAATCATAGGGATAATGCTCGAACAGACATATCATACCATTCTACATGGAAAGGAGATTTTAATGAGCTCGCTTCATTCGAGTGGTGGGGACCCGTGCTAAAAGATGATATTAGAAAGGGAGATTTAGGGTCCAAGCTCGACCTCCTTTTGTCAAAAATCAAGCCTGTGAATGGGTTAATTGCACAGGAAACAATGAATAAGATAGACACCGATTTAAATGAAGATACAATAGTAGAGGATACTCCCTAGTAATAGCCATTAATTATCCTAGTTTTATCATATCAGACTTCGACTTATGGATCCCTATCCACTAATATCACTTACGTCTTTATTTTGATTCAATTTTGAATTTTCTTTGCCAACTCACGCTGACTTAGTTATGTTTTGCCTCTTAACTGAACTCAAATTAATCATAATGCAAAAACTCTCATAATCAGGCATTTAATGTGTATCCAGCAACATATATAAATCCGAATCAAATATTTACATTAGGCACTTGATATTTTATCACTACTTTTTAGAATACAACTGCATAACTGATGTTTCAGCTACTCTCTCTTGATTGGTCCCAGCGAGGCAGTTGCAATGCTTCTAAGGAGTAACACCCCTTCAGATTGAGCTTCTCACTCTAAACTTCACACCTATTTTAAGACTGCCTCCAACAGTCACTCTCATCATCTTCTTCTAAAAAACACTCTTGCAATTATTTTCTTTCATTCCAACAATGTCTTCTTCGTACAACAATTCCTTCAGCAAGGACTTTTCTCACATGTAATCACTAGTACAGAAATAACAATCTAGAACGCCTTTTTTCGAATCTAGAATGGTTCTTCTAGCGTGCAAGGACGAGCTGTTCTAGAAAGTCGAACTTTGTATATTGTTTCAACCATTTTAAAATTTTAAACTTTCTAAAACGACTAGGTATCCATTCTAGAAAAACACATTTTACCTGTTCTAGAAAGTACTATTCAAGGTCTGTTACCGATTGAACCATTCTAGAAGGTAGATTTCTAAACGAGTAAAATGGAACCGTTATAAAAAAGTTTGTTTTCTAGAATGGATTTCAAAGGTTATGTTCTAGAAACTCTATTTTCTAGAATGGTTTTACAGATGATATGTTATATGGAGTATGTTTTCTAGAGTTTTCATAACCCATTTTAGATAGTGAGATATCTAGAATGAATTATTTGTAAACCCGTTCTAGATAGTGCGATATCTAGAATGGATTTTTGCATACCCATTCTAGAAAGTAGTAAAAAAAAGTTAAAAATGAAATGACAGCAGGTACCAACAAAGACACCAAAATTTAATTAACTAACAAGAACACCAATTTAATTAACCATAAAACACACCAAGATTCAATAAAAGCAAGAATATTACAAAAAGAATCATTGATTTAATGAGAAGAGCATAAACATTCATTTGTTATAATAAAGCATCAATTGTAACATTGTGTTCAATTAAGATACTACTACTAATTAGTTAAAAAGTTGATCAAAGGAAGAATAAAATGCAAAAAGAATAATACTTCAAAAGTTTACTAAATAGAATACTAGCAATCTTAGTTATTGATATATTAGCAAATCGATCACTAGAAAAAACTGGAAATGATCACACGATAATATACCATCATCCTACTTAACTGATTTTTTCCCTCACTCTCCATCGATTTACCAAGATGTACGTACAAGGACAGACACAATAGAAGCATGTGCATACACAATAATGCAAAGAAAGAAACATCGAAACTTCAAAAAGTGGGAAAAAGAGACTTGGATAAATATTGCACTTATTCCCACAGCATAATGTAGAGCTGGAGCCCCTAAATCACTCGATATAGAAGGATCGACGCCACAATTTATGAGGTATTTGGCAGTGTTAGTATGTCTTAGCCGATCAGCGTGGGTAAGAGGAGTCTCTCCTAAATATTAAATAAGAAATTCTACATACAATCAACAAAGCAGGAATAATAGATAAGTTTCAAATCCAACTAAGAAAAGAATAAATTCATATTACCAATGATATCTAATGAAAAAATTACAGATAATACTGGAGCAAAAAAATAGTTTGTTTCTTTTGAGGTCGTCTAGGTTCCCATTCTGCGCAACATTTAAAAAATTATGAACCTTATCTCTCACTTCTTCCAAGAAAGAAACATCAGAACAAGGCTAAAATAATTGATTTCTAGTAAAAAGGAGAAGAAGAGAGACAGCAAGAAAAAACTTGTCAAGAAAAGGCAACAACTAGATGCAAAATCGAGAAGGCTTCATGACCAAAATCATACTACTTATTTGTCTTTTTACAAGTGTTTTGATGTTTTTATAATGTATTTCATTTTTTCAATTAATGTTAAATAACCAATCAACTTATATGCTGGAAATGTATTTTTAAATATATAAAATCATCAAGAAAATCATCTTTTATAGAAATCTCCAAAAGAACCTCTTCCACCAATATCCAAGTCGCTAAACGTTATGGCATAGTGGAAGCATGTAGATCATATTCCCTGATCAGTTCTGTTGGGTTCTTAATCCAACACTGGTCTTATATGTGATATAATTATATATTGTGGACTGTCAAATAAGGAAGCTCAGTTAAAAGTGATCAAATAAGGTTTAAGGTATTGGACTTTAATGTGTCTAATATGATGTGGGCCTTTAATGTGTAGAAACTCAATGGGATATATAATTTAATGATGGGATAAAATAGGTAAACCCTAGATTAGTCAAGTATATAAGGGTTATGGTCCCTAAGTCATACGTATCATTATCAACTATTTTATTCTGCATCCCATCGTCAGAAGAGAGCATATAGAGAAAGCTAAAGGATTCTCCAAATGGATTGAATACGTATTGCCCTAGAAGGTCAAACCTCAAATTCAATCGCATATGGATTCAGGTACGCTTTCGTAAACTAACTTATAATTCTTAATAATTCAATATGATAGTTCCTCGATTATAGAGATGGCTTTCGCTAAGATTTTATTATCTAACAAGTGGTATCAGAGCCGATCATATTGAATTATTGAGAATCGAACTTATTATTCGATTTATAGTTGGATTGCCGAATCAAAAAAAAAAGGAAAAACTGGGTATTCATGTATATTATTTGGATTCAAGATTCAGTTATTCAGTTCATGATAGAAATTGGGTAGATGGATTCAGATTGAAGCGTGTGGAATTTTAACTCTAATTATGTTTCTTTATTTAAGTTTTTTTTTCTTTGCTGGACTTACGGCTGTTCATGGACGAATTAGGATTGAGTTTCATATCATATGTTTTGCCAAGGTATCAACTTTCAGGAATAGCAAAAAAAAAAGTCTGATCAATGATTAGTTTCAATCATATGGATTCAGAAAGATTCTGCAAACAACAAACGCCTCCCCTTTTCCCATCTATTACGATTCTGAAGGGGAACTTTTCAAAAACCTCTCTCAACAGAACTTCGCCGTTCCACGTTTTGTCATACTCGATCGCCTTGATGAGTGGGTGGCAAACGGGAACCACCGAAGATTCGGGTCTCGGGTGCTCAACATCATCGATGCGATGGGCGCCCGCTATTTTGCATCTCTCCGGGTACCGGCCTACCAAGAGTTGATGCTCGAATTCTTCACCACTTATAATCCCCGAAGTGTTCGGAATTCATAGTTCGATTCAGGGGAAGGGAGTGTCGGGTCACCCAAGAGGTGCTCCAAGCGGCCCTCGGGTTCAATTGTGAGGATTTGTGGGACGATCGGCCAAGGGAATTTGCCCCGACGCAATTTTGGGCATCGATCACGCACGGGCGAGGTACTTCTCGATATTAAGCCTCGGCCATCACCGACTTGGCACGTTTGGATATTTATAAGTTTTTTGCCCACGTAGTGATGGGCAAGCACGAGAGCTCCAACCTCACCATTGACGAGGTCTACATACTTTGGTGCTTGGTTCACGGGCGTCGAATTCCATTCTATCCATTCATCCATGCCGGGATTCGGGGGATTACGAAGACAAGAGGCAGGAGTGTAGCCCGGGTCAGAATGGGGATCATGATCACAATGATAGCCCGTCATTTCGGGTTCAACCTGGAAGCGGCTCATATGACGAGGATCGAGCCGATGAGGTTGGGGTGGAAAATGCCTGTAAACCAAATCGATGACTTCCTCTCAAATGGAGTTTTGAGGGTGTTCACTCAATTCACTCAAGTGTATATAGGACGTGTTTACGCTCAAGTCGGTCAATACATGCACCTTGTCAAGATTTCACAAACCGGACGCTCAAAATTGCTCATAGTACATGACCAAATAAGATCGAAAGAAGTCTTTATTATGGGTTGTAATGTTGGCTCTTTGGTAAGGTATGAAACATTTGGATATAGTGGCTAACACACGATCAAACGCGATCAATAACACACAAAATTCTAATTTCTAAAACCCGAAGCTTATGATTGCTCCACCTTTCCTGATTCGCCAAACTTTCATTCGAAACCCTTTCATTTATTTACACGCTCTCCCAATTTTATTTCACAACACTTAGAAGCTTATTGAATTCACTTCTTTTTGCTAAACTTAGCCCTTTTTGAATTAGGCTTTTCACTTGAACGCATGCTTTATCACTTTTCGTGATTTGTGTTGGAGTATTATTCTTTTTTTTTTAAAGTGTATAAGCAGCTCAAAACCCGAAACCCACAATTTATTTCCAACACATCTCTCGCCAACTAACAATAACCTCTCCCACTTCACAAATTACGAAGATACAAGAGCTAAAATCGAGCTCGGCTAACAAGAAACGGGATAAAGGCTCTAGGGGGCTCGTTTGGGATTTTTAAGTAGATTACATATATGGATATGGCCGGAACAAGGGTGATATATGTGCCTTGAGTTCATTTTCAAATTCAATCATGTACGAGCAAAGTCAAACCTCCTCAATGCAATTTCCATAAAAATGCAAGCAAGCCGATAAATCACACAAGGCTACACACTAATTTGCACCGAATTTGGGAGCAAAATCAAAAGAGCTTTTAGAGCTTTGCAATCTTTTCACGAGTAAATTTTGATTATATATATATATAGGTGGATTTTGGACGAAGCACAAAAACTCAACTCCTCACACAAGAGGGTATAAACATGCAAAAACCCGACAAGTAAACTATTCAAACTTCCAAGCATGTGGAGTTGTTCAACAATGTAATAAAGACACCAAAATGACACAAAAATTGACTCAACCATATAAAGGCGCAAATAATAAGCGTCACTTCGCCAAGGCTCGAGTTAAGAACCGTAAATCATGCTTGACAAAAATCGGGACCCTAACCACCTACCCACCCCACACTTAAACCATGCAATGCCTCCATTTCATTTTAATGTAAATCAAGTAAAAGGAGGGTGAATAGAAACTTCCTTAACCAAGTGAGTTTGGGTCGATCTCGGTGGGGTCCACTTAAGAATATAAGCAATCCAAGCAAAAACCGAGAATGGCTCGTGTCTCCCGGCTCCATGGACACTACTAACTTATCAAATCACCCAAGGTTGGAGTTGGAAAACGAAACACTAAAAAGGAAAATCACACAAAGTCAAAAACTCAAGAAAATATGTAAATAAATCGAAACAAAACGAAACTAAAGACCAAAAAGGACCAAAAGGCAACTCGAAAATGTTTTTTTAGTTTTTAATTTTTCAAATGTTTTTGGATTTTCATTTTAAGAAGAAAGAAAGAAAATAAAAGAAATAAATGAGAAGAACTTAGGTTGCCTCCCAAGAAGCGCTTGTTTTACGTCATTAGCTCGACGTACTCCCTTTTGGTCAAGGTGGAAAGATCACGTGAGGTCCACCAAAACAATCTCCTCCTAGTCGGGAGGATCCACTCTTTAGAACGTCCATGGCGCATTGCATAGCTCAAATAAGATCCGCCAAAAAGCAAACGTTCTAAGCGGGCAATCGACACTCATCTCGGCTAGGTCCTCGGGTGGAATTGTGGTTTTAAAGTAACCCGACGACTCATCCCAAAAACAAAAGGAGTAATGGCCGGCTATCTTTTCCAACATGTGGTCAAGTGACGGGGGAGGAAAACGATCGCTTTTGATATCCGCATTTAACTTCTTAGAATCGATCAATATCCTCCATCTCGTCATAGCCCTCGTGGCCAATAACTTTCCCTTTTCATCCTCGATCACCTTCTCGTCTTCCACTATTTCCTCAAATTTTGGATTCAAATGCTTTTGGAATCCTCGAGGTGGAGTGGCATCATCCCCCAAGATGATTTTATGCAAGTAAGTCCGAGGGCTAACTCCCTTTATCACTCTGGGTCTCCAACCAATCGAACCCTTAAGAACTTTAATCGCTCTAATCGACCCCTCCTCTTCACCTCAATCCGAATTCTCCAAGATGGTATTCGGCTCCTCTTTCTCTAAATAAGCATGCTCGAGAGAAGATGAAGGAGGCTTAAGCTCGGGCTTGTGCCTCCTCTCGGCCTCATCGGAAACTAACTTAAACAATCCACCGACCCCCTCAAGACACTTTTCAATCTCTCCAATCATATCATCAAAAATCTCCACCTCCCTCTCTAAGAAATCATCATTGCCTCAACGACACACCGAGAATAATCTACACACAAATCGGGGTTATATAGAGGCACAACGGAAATATCATGTAGAACAAGGGTTCATCTTCACAACATCCCTCAATATCGACATTCGGGCCAACCACCTCCTCATTGGTCTTTTCCTTTATATAAGCTCGCTCGACTATACCTTCGATCATGTCCATATATATATCCGATCGATAATAGGATTTTTTGAAAGAGGAAGTAAAGTGAGGTCCACGGGGGTGGAATCAAGAGAAGTAAGAACACTCAGAATTGAAAATACCTCCTCCTCCAACGGTGAGATGACCTTATTATCAACCACCCCACACTTATCGAGGATAGTATCGAGTGAGTCCGACGCTACGGGAAAAGATTGCATAGCGAGCATGAGGGTTGGATCGGAGGGTGGGGTAGGATCATTCACCGGGATAAGTGGGACCACGTGAGGAGTAACAAGAGGATTATGAGTCGGCGGTGGAGTAAAAGAAGGCATAGCACAAGCGGGTCCCGCTTGATATCCATGACCCCCATACACGTCCTCCGAACGAGGCATCGACAAGTTGAACGAGGGAAGGGAAGGCAAGACTCGGTATCATGACCACACGTTCCACACCATGCACATCCCACAAAAGTTCTACATCCTTCATAGTGCGGATGGGAGGGCCACTTGCGATATTGGAGCTCGGACCTCCAAACAACTCATAAGCCTCGAGATCATAAGAGGATAAAGCCTTGCTTGCCTTAGAATACATTGGTAGAGAAGATTTTGACTCGGGAGGATGAAACGTCCCCAAAAAGGGTCGGTTAAAATCTCCCATAGTGCGGATAGGGGGTGCATCGGAGCTCAAACCTCCAAAGAACGCATAAGCATTGAGATCTTGGGCATTATTAGTGGCACCAATCGGGACTTGATTGAAATTGAAAGTATGAGAATCGCCATACGAGCCGGGATCCGGATTTCCACCACCCACATTTCCTCGGATACATATTCGGCATAGGATTAACATTATAAATGGGGCGGGGGGGGCTCCATACGGGCCGGAGTCGGGCTGGGCGTATTCGGATAATATTGTGGAGCATCATAGCCATACGGGCCGGAAGTCGGGGCTTACAAGTTCGGATAGGAATATGGAGCTTGCACGTTCGGATAGGAATTCGGAGCTCCATAACCACCCAAGGATCCATTCACGCTTGAGAAACTATCAAACCCGACATGGTTTACACCATGCCCTCCCATGTCGGGTTGCCCATAACCAAAACCACCATTGGCAACGTGGTTTGCACCATGCCCTCCCACGTTGCCAAGGCCATTATACATCATTCCATTCTCGACATGGTTTGCACCATGCCCTCCCATGTCGGGAATGTACCCTTCATTGTAATAGGGACCTTGCATACTTAAAGAAAACTTCAATAAAAGTAAAAGCTAGAAATGCAAAGAAACTACAATCAAATCAAAAACCTTAACCAAGCCGAGTTGCAACGACGCCATTTTATTTGTAGAGTTTCAATGGTGTTGAAAGTATATCAACGGGTTCATGTCTTGGTATTATCGGAATTTGATTTAATTGAAGGATTCTTTGTGATTCAAGCTTGAGAAACGAAAATAAAATGAAAATAAAGCAATTAAACTACTAAACTAATCTAGAATTAAAATTTCATGTTGGTCGGATGCCTCGTCGTTTGACTTAATATGGGAATGCAATGCAATAATGAAAATAAGCAAGAAAATGCAATGTTTCACCAAGTACAAGCATGCATGCACAAGGTACAACTATGCATAAAATACTAAATAATACAAAGAAGCAAAAATCGAAAGCATGAATGGAAAGAGCAAGAAAAGTTGACGTGAAAGTTTAAAAACTTGGAAAATAACAAGCAACAAAGAGTAGATCTAAGATTCAACCAAAAACTATGCATGAAAATAAAAACCAAAATAAAGCATATGAAAGACTTGAAATCAAGACGATCTAAGACTCGGTCTATGACATAGATGTGCCACTCATCTAGATTCCATAGCCAATTATTAAGATCTAACTTGAATTCAAGGTGCTAAGACAAAAATCATAAGATAAACATCAAGCATGGAAATGAAGAACAAAGCATGGAATTAAAGCATAAACATTAAATTGAAAGGAAACTTACTTGAATTAAGAAATAAAACAAAGCTTGAATGTAATTGCATCAAAAGTAACAATCCAAAGGAGTATTTGGATTCTTGTTTGGCTTACAAACCCAAGGAGGTTCTTGAAAGTAAATCTAAATCTAGAAAAGAAATTACATGAAAGCTTGAAATTGAATCTAAAACCTAGGGAAGAGAAAATTATCAAAGAACTTGTGAGTAATTTGATCCCAAACCTAAGTTAGGGTTGGGAAGGGAGTGATATCCTTCATTGGTGCAAGATGTGGGCTTTATATAGTTGTTTGTAGGGGAAAAAATGTCAAAAACACCAAAGTTCCCACAGCCATCAGCGTCACAGTCGATCGACTGCCCTACTTCAAGGAGGGTGGTTACTATCCGGCAGTCAATTTGGAGCTCTTTAAGCCAATCCATTGTCAGTCGATCAGGCAGTCGATTTGGAGCTTTCAGTCGATCCTGGATGCTTTCGGCTCGAATTACTCGTTTTCCGGTCCAAAATGTCCGTCGAGTGAATATAATCCTTTTAGCCACCTATAAAACAAGAATTCAAACTTAAAAACCCAAAAATAGCACAAACATCTCACACTTTGTACACTTTAAGCCTATAAGCAAATAAACAAGAAAATGACCTAAGAACTAGAATAAACGACTAAAAACAATGCTAAACTCTAACTAAAAAAACTAGGAAAAACACAACAATTACATGCAAAACAATGCACAAGTCACCAAATCCATACATCCCGGGATCATTAAAAGGGAAACTTTTGAACCAAGTTCCCACTACAACGATAGCTGACGATCCCATCAAGCCTTCAACTCAGCAGCCAAAGCATTCGACGACCACAATTCGTAACACAGTTCCTTTTCTTAGTCATTTACGTCCAGCTAAAGAAAATAAGAAGTTCATGGAGCTCTACAATTTGGTGAAGAATGTCAATATTAACCTTCCTCTATTGGATGTGATCAAGACAATGCCAGCATATGTGAATTTTTTTAAAGAACTTGCTTCAAGAGAAAGGCGATTTGGTACAAACCAGCATGTGACATTAACGAAAGAGGTTAGCGCGATCATTAAGAAACCATTGCCACCCAAGGAACAAGATTCGGGAATTTTTTGTATTACTATTTCACTCAGCAATGGGCAAACCGCTCGAGGAATGCTTGATCTTGTTGTCGGGATAAATTTGATGCCGTACTCACTTTATAAAGAATTCGATCTTGGAACGATGAAGCCAACTACGATGTGACTCTAATTGGCGGCTAGATCGATCAGGCACCCCTTGGGTATTGTTGAAGACATGTTAGTGCAAGTTGGCGAGCTTATGATTCCAGTCGACTTTGTTATTCTTGATGTCGGTGAGGTTCCAAGTGAAGGCAAGGAGCACAAGATTTTGCTAGGCAGGACATTTTTGTCTACTTCCCATACGTTGATTGATGTGCATAAGGGGAGAATAACGTTGTTAGTTTTAGGCGAGTCAGTGACGTTTTCGCTTAAAGATATCCACAATATCCCTTCTTCGTTTATACAAGATGACTATTCTTTTATTGATCCTATTGCATCTTGTGTTCATGAGCTTAAGGGATTCACTGTTTTAGATGAGTTTCACGTCGAGGACGACGAATATTTTTTAAGCAGGGAGGAGGTAGCCGAAGTATTAGGAATTGACTTGGGTAAAATTCTCGAAGAATTTGAAGAATTGTGCGAGATGTCAAATGCACCCGAGCTCGAGCCAAAAGTGGAATTAAAACCACTATCGAGTCATTTAAAGTATGTTTTCCTCAATCCTAACAACGAAAAACCAGTTATTAGTTTTGCAGTTTAACGACAAGAGAGGAAGAAGAGTTGATTCAGGTGTTGCAAAAGTACAAGGAAGCCATAGGATGGAGCATTAGCGACATCAAAAGGATTAGTCCCATTTCTTGTATGCACCGAATCGAGTTAGAACTTGATGCGAGGATGGTGAGAGACAACCAACGAAGTTTGACG
Organism: Phtheirospermum japonicum; assembly: GCA_014905375.1. Lineage (NCBI taxonomy): Eukaryota > Viridiplantae > Streptophyta > Magnoliopsida > Lamiales > Orobanchaceae > Phtheirospermum > Phtheirospermum japonicum. The sequence continues at coordinate 184,504 of BMAC01000304.1, read as the reverse complement.
CCAACACTTTACGAGGTGGTCAAGAAGGAGATCTTAAAGTTGAAGGAAGAAGGAATTATTTATGCAATCGCCGATAGTAAATGGGTGAGCCCAATTCATGTTGTTCCAAAGAAAGGAGGCATCACCATAACTGAAAATGAAAAAGGTGAGATAGTCCCTACACAATTGACAACGGGGTGGCGCATGTGCATCGATTATCGAAAACTAAATGCAGCCACTCGAAAAGACCACTTTCCCCTGCCATTCATTGACCAACTTCTCGACAAACTAACTGGACACGAATTCTTTAGCTTCTTGGATGGACTTTCAGTCTATTATCAAGTAGCCATTGCCCTGGAGGATCAAATCAAGATAAAATTCATGTGCCCCTTCGGCACGTTTGCCTTTTGGAGAATGCCCTTCGGTTTGTGTAACACTCCAGCGACATTTCAAAGGTGCATGCTTTCAATTTTCACTGATTTCATTGATGACTTTCTCGAGGTGTTCATGGATGATTTTTCAATTTTTGGTTCATCTTTTGAAAACTGTTTATCTAACTTATCTAAGGTACTAGAACGTTGTGTTGAGACGAGTCTTACATTGAGTTGGGAGAAATCCCATTTAATGGTAAAGAGTGGCACCGTGTTGGGTCATGTTGTTTCTAATAGGGGGCTGGAAGTTGATAAAGCTAAAATTGATGTTATTGAAACTCTTCCTCCCCCACATGATGTGAAAGGTGTTAGGAGTTTTCTAGGTCATGCGGGTTTTTATAGGCATTTTATAAAAGATTTTTCAAAAATTAGTCGCCCGCTTTGTAAACTTTTAACTTTAGATACTCCTTTTGTTTTTAATGAAGCTTGCATGAATGCATTTAATGAACTTAAAGAAAGCTTATATCAGCGCCTGTTGTAGTTGCCCCGGACTGGACCCTACCTTTTGAAATCACGTGTGATGCGTCTAACGAGGTTGTGGGGTCTGTTTTAGGGCAACGTGTGGATAAATTACTTAGGGTTATATATTATTCTAGCTATATGTTGAACGATGCCCAACTTAATTATACCACCACTAAAAAAGAACTTCTAGTTGTTGTATTTTCATTGGATAAATTTAGATCTTATATTGTAGGAGCGAAAGTAATTGTTCACCTGATCATGCTATATTGCGTCATTTATTTATGAAAACTCAAAGTAAACCACGCCTCATTTGGTGGATTTTATTATTGCAAGAATTTGATGTAGAAATTAAAGATAGGCGTGGGTGTGAAAACGTTGTGGCTGATCACGTGTCTATTAATGGTAACTAAGAATGATGTGAATGGGGATATTATGATTGATGATTTATTCCCTTATGAGAATGCATATGCTCTTGAACATTTAATTACTCCTTGGTATGATGATATTGTGAACTATCTTGCTTGTAATATTTTGCCTAACCATCTATCCTACCAAGAACGGAAGAGATTTTACATAAGTGCAGGAGTTACTTCCGGGACGATTCATACGTTTTCAAACGCTGCAAGGATGGAATGAGCAAGAGATGTGTCCCTAATGATGAAATGGGAAGTATCCTGCGTTTTTTCCATGACCTTTGAGGGCACTTCGGATCTCAAAAGACGGCATTTAAAGTCCTTCAAGATGGATACTATTGGCCAACATTATTTGATGACACGTACGAGTACTGTAAGACGTGCGACAATTGCCAACGAATCGGAAATAGGTAATAGAGACGAGATGCCAATGGTGCCCAACCAAGTGGTGGAGATTTTTGATGTTTGGGGCATAGATTTTATGGGAATATTTCCCAAAAGCGGTGATTTCGAGTATATCTTAGTAGGAGTTGATTACGTGTCTAAGTGGGTGAGGTGATTCCCGTGCGTAAGGCAAATGCTGAAATCGTGCTTAAATTCTTGCAAGAGAATATTTTCAGTAGGTTTGGAGTGCCGGAAACAATTATAAGTGATGGAGGAAGTCATTTCTGCAACCGAGCTTTTTAAAGGTTTATGACTAAATATGGGGTTCGGCACAAGGTAGCTACTCCGTACCACCCTCAAACCTCTGGACAAGTTGAAACGAGCAATCGCCAACTGAAGGCTATTCTTGAGAAGACCGTTGGACCAAACCGGAAAGATTGGGCAGCAAAGCTTATTGATGCATTGTGGGCATATCGAATAGCTTACAAAATAGTGCTTGGTATGAGACCTTTCTGGATCGTCTATGGGAAGACGTATCATTTGCCAGTCGAGCTAGAGCACCGAGCAAGTTTGGCTATTCGCAAGCTGAATATGAATTATCATGAAGCGGGCGAATATAGAAAGCTAGAGATGACCGAGCTTGAAGAAATCAGAAACGAGGCATACGATAGCGCATGGAGGCAAAAGAAAATGATGAAGAAATGTCATGACCATAGACTTGTTGATAAACGGTTGTAGGTTGGTAAGTTAGCTTTGCTCTATAATTCTCGGTTGAATTTTTTTCCAGGTAAGCTCAAGTCAAGGTGGAGTGGGCCATTTTTAATCAAAGAAATAAACAATTTTGGAGCGGTCACTCTGTACGATGAGAATTCAACTTTTCAAGTGAACAGACACAGAGCGAAACTCTATCGTGATGGGATGATGCCAAGTCAAGATCGTGAAGTAGTGGAGTTGGTAGATCCACCTCCAGCTGAAAATTAATTGCTAGAGTTTGCGTCCAGCAAGCGACATTAAAAGATGCGCTTCTTGGGAGGCAACCCAAGCTTATTGTACCCTTTTCAAATTTTTTTTAAAAATTTTGTGTTTTGCCATTTTCCTTTTTTTATTGTGTTTAGGACAAATGGGGGTACTCTTGCTGAGAGACGTCGATCAATCGTGCAAAAATTGAAGCGCAGGAGAACTACCATCGATCGATGCGAGAATCGACGCAGTGTCGACACACCTGAGTTGCCAACATCGACCGATACCTAGGCCGACGATCATACCGACGCCATTCTCTGTCATCGTCGATCAATTCCCATCGATTGACGCACATCGACGGTGACGCTGAATCGGTCCGTTAATTGATTATGATTGCACAGTGCTATTTGAAGCAGCTCGACTATTTAGTCTTTAGGGACGTTTTTCTTACTCCTTTCCTCTTTTGATTTATTTTTATATATATTAATGGCAATCAGGAGATTGTTGGATTATTAGAGGGGGGAGTATGGTCGAGCAGTGATTTTTAATTTTGAATAATTGTGCAATCTGAATTCGTGATTTATAATAGTTAGTATTTGAATGTGATTGATTTCTATTTCTGCGCTTATTTGTGTCTCTATGGTTTACTTGTCAAAGTTAATTAGGTGTAATTTGAGGTTTTTGTCTTTGAGCGTGTATAAGTGCATAAAACTTTTCAAATTTTTTATTTTTATATAGTGTAAAACGATACTTGGACGCAATTAATTTCGCAAAACCTTAAAAGCAGTGTCAATTCAAAATCTTTTCATGCAAAAGCCTGTGAGTAGCCTGGGTGTTTATCATCTTTGCATGTACTTAAGTGAGTTCTGTTTTGAGATCTCCATGAAATCGCTGTGTGTAGGTAACTTTGAACATGACGATTAGGCACAGAAAAAACCCTATTCCCTCCATATCCATATATAATAGCCACTATAAATTCCGAATGAGCCCCTCATAACCAAATAATCCATTTACTATAGCCATGAGTGTTTATGAGTTAACTCCTACGTCATTAATAGCGTGGGGTAAGAGTTAGTTGTTTTTTGTTGGTTATTGAGTTTTGGATTATTGTTCAGTTATTTATGAAATAAGTGTAAAGGATCATCATCCTTCAAAAAGAAAAAGAGAGAGAAAGAAAAAATAATAATAATAAAAGAAGAATAAAGAGGATGGTGAATCTTGTTGACTTGTTGCCATTGCTTATAAAGGCTTGTGTTTAATATTGTTGATTTTCTTATGATGCCTAATGTTTAAGAGGCAAGCATTGAGTTTGAAAGAAGAAGCGTATCATAAGCTTCTATATTGTTAAGTGGTTTGTTCAGAAGTCGGTTTCGGGTTTCGAGTTGAGAAATAGCCTAAGAATAAAGGCTAAGTTATGAGAGTTTAGTGAGGTTTTGTTTGAATGAGGTGAGCATACTTCTTCGTGATTAGAATAGTTTGTGAGTTATTGATCACTTAGATCGTGAGTTAACCACACAACTTATATATTCCATACCCGTCCAAAGAGCCTAATTTACAACCACAAAGACCTTTTCCAATTCATTATTAGTTACACACTTAAATGTGATGAGAAGTTTTTGATTTTCAGTTCTTGTTTATTGTACATGTATTTTGATGATTTGAGCGTATACACGTCCCATGCAAAAAAATACTTGAGTGCTTTTTGAGCGTACAAATATATATTACCTTTTGAGAGGATGCATGATTTTGTTTTTGAAGCGACAATGTAATAATGGTCTAGTGTTTAAGTATGCGTTGCAATTATCTATATTTTCAAAATTATCTATGTAGCACGACACGACTCTTCGCTTGAGCTGATTTTCATACTTGTTATTCTTTGAAATTATCATTTGTTCGAGGACGAAAAAAACAATTAAGCATGGGGTATTTGATTAACACGAGTTTTTCTTGATTTCTTTTAGTATTTTAGTTCGCTTTTGTTATTAGTTTTGGTATAAGTTGGATAGATTGAGCATATTTTCGTATTTTTATATCTCCAACTTATTTTATCGTATTTTGATCATAATTATTTGACTTTATGTTTATTACAGGTATTTTGAGGAATTTCAGTTTGTAGATACTCAAGCGTGGGCTTACAAGTGGAGTTTTAGCGAAATCGGGCCTCGATTTGAAGTTTTACAGCTGACACTGGGTATGTTGTCGACATCGAGTTACCCAGTGTCAGCGCAGACCCGTTAACACCACCGCTAAGGAGCAACAGAGAGGTTAGCGGTAACCTTGGCGGTTACCCTAATCTCTAATGTTACCGTTAAGTTCCCAGAATCCTATTTTTGGAAGGAGACTTCTTCTCCAAATCTTGGAAACTTATAAATACTTTTCATACTTCTTCAAATACATGTTAGACGTTTTTTGGGACTCCTAGGGCTTGACAAACCCAAGGTTTTTCCTCTATTTCTCTTGATACTCTTCTCTATATTTCTTAGTTTTAAATTTCCAGTTTTTAGATTAAGTAGAATAGTTTTTAGGCGTAGATTACTTTTTAGTTCGCGGGTTTCTCAATTGGACGTTGTTACTTTTATCATTAATCATTAAGTTTTTAATTTCCTTTTCTATTTAATTTCCTTTGTTTAATTAGTTTAAATTCTTGATTGCTTATTAGAATAATTGATATTCAAAACTCCATTGACCCACNTTGTAAGATGAAATGTGTTTTTGATTGTTTTGGGTTTGTGATGATGAGATTGTTGATGATTGTTGGCTAGATCTTACGGGTCTAGAGACTAAAATTATTTAGAACCATCAATTGGTTTTGTTAGGTACCAAATCTACAAGTTGGGATTGACAACCCTAGTTTGTTGGTAAGGTGTTCGATGAAATGCCCAAGAGATCGTGGAGATGATTCTAGAGCTCTAGAACCCTTTTTTTCTCAATTATTTTCAAAACTTTTGATTTCGTTGATCGTCATTTTAATAAACATCTTAATTTTAAGTGTTTATATTAGTTTTTCATTATTTTTCTTATTCGTGAAAACAAACACAAAAGGAACCTCCGAATAGTTATCCTCGAGAGAATAAACTTGGTTCAACTTCTCAACCTACAAGTGAACTCGTAGTCTTGCGAGCGAGCTTTCAAGCTTTGACAAAGTTATTAATAAAAATAGGTGCGGAAAGTTCGGATCATTATTGAGGCGAAGATCTCTTTGGAAATAATATCGGTACAAGTTTTTATATACCTCGCATGGTATTAAGTCTTCCTTATATTATGTTACCATTTAAACTTCAAAGGAGGTAGTTTCCACTTATTGTATGCTATGCGATGACTATCGATAAGAGTTAGGGTCAAACCTTCTCACAAGTTGGATTGCATTTGCCAAGGCTGGTGTTTAGTCATGGTCAACTTTATGTTATAGTATCTAGAGTGAAGAGTCACTAGGTTTGAGAATTTTATGTTGTTACGAGGATGGTATAATCGTAAAGGAAACACCTAATGTTATTTATGAGGAAATGTTTCAGAATTTGAAATGAATAAAATTTTAATTCATTTGCATGAGCAATTCAAGTTATTATTTATCAATTTTCTTTTGCCAAATTCGTGTAACATACGGGTCTAACTATTATAATCTATAGCAAGCAAGAGATAAGAGGAGAATTCATGTGTGACTAACGATAATCTCAGCCTTTCATTATCGGCACATATATTATAACCTATTTTTTATCAGTTTATCCCATGTTTTAAACTAAGGGTGTTCGAATGAAGTTTTTTTAAGATACTTTACTCCATTTTTTTATTAATTTATCTCATGTTTTAAATTTAAATATGTTTGAATGTTATTTTAGAAAATTGTGTTAATATTCGAAATTTTTTTTGAACATATTAAAAATAAATACATATTAAACAAAATATATTAAATATGTGTACAAGATTTCATAGAAATATTAACGTAACTAGTGTAAAGCCCGTGATTTTCGTGGGCAAATATAAGAACGACATAAAAATGTAAAATTTATTAAAAAAAATTATTAATTTCAGAAAGTAAGAATCAGACGTTTTTAAAAATGTATATTGTATATTGTCGTCGTTCTAACATAAATTTCATCGATGTTACTAAAAAAACAATATCAGTTTGTGATTTGTGTTGGCTCATACACTAAGGTTTTATAGAACGATGCGAGACAATAAAAAACCGAGCTATTTTTACAAAAAAGTGTAAGTGAAGTTCAATACATTAATTGTGTTTTATATCTTGGTAACTTATCGACATGTAGTAATATATTTGTAATATTTTCAATAGATATAAATCAAATTAAAAAAAAAACATCTTCTTTATAGTAATTAGTTGTTTTTCTATGTGTGTGTGTGTGTGTACACACACCACTTTTGTTAATAGTGTTAATTATTGGTGGCGAGGTGTCGAATGGAGAGCATTGCAGGATACATGTGGCAGATTGTGGTATCTCCTAGGCTGAGGTGTCAATTTGTGGTTCAATAGGATCCATTTTGGGACAAGGCCAATTTTTTCATGAGGTATAAATAACAACTTTCTTATCTATTTTAGTTAATAAAATTTGTAGACTCCCGATCTCATTTTCCGGTCCAAACTTGCTCACCTAATTTCACATAATTCTTCACGCTGAAAAAATATCAAAAAATTCCAAGCCGACACAATAGGAGATAATTCCTGACCTGTTCATCATATTAAACCTCTTTTTAGATATGATAATTCCAACATTTTTCAAAGTTATGTTGATAGATCATAAAAATAGTCTGGTAAGGAATATTATTTGGATTGTTTTCTCAGATCCTTAATATTTCTTATGATCTGTAATTCTTCTAAATTCTTTTCAGATTTTTTTTTCTTCGAAGTTTTTCTAAAGTTTTTTAGATTTGTTTTTTTCCCGATCTGGAAAATCGATCATAAAAATCGATCCAGGTTCCTTTTTTCCCGATCATTATTCTAACATGATCTGTTTTTTATATGGGTTTTTCTTTATAGTTTTCCCAATCTGTTCTGCATATTTTCAATTTCGATCTATTCTTTTCCCCAAAAAATCGATCATAAAAGTTTTTAGAATTTTTTCTAAAATTTTTCATATATGTTTTTTACCCGATCTGGAAAATCGATCATAAAATCGATCCGGATTCGTTATTTTTCGATCTGTTTTCAACGTTACTAATTGATATTTTTCAGATCTGTTTGTGGAAATCGATCATAAATTTTTCAGGTAGATTAGCTGATTTATGGGTTCTCCTTTGATTTCTTTGATTTTTGGTTCGCACATTATTTTTGGTCTTCTTCTCCGCAATTCTTTTTGGGAAGAATTCATATGGTTGTAATAAATTGGGGAATCGGTTGTAAGGTTTGGTAGAATTCTTGATTTGTTTTATTCAATCCTTTTCAGGAGTAAATCGAGTTTGTGTTCTTCAGAGTTTGATTTTGGTTAAACAGGTCTTAGTTAAGTAAAATTAATAAACATAATTATTTTATTTAAACAGAACTTGGTTGGAATTAGGGCTGCATTAATAGAATGGCGGGGCTCCAATCGGGGTGATGGTTGGCTCAGGCCCATCTCAAGTTGATGCATTGAGTGTTTAGCGTTTGTGAGTTGATAGGTTTCAGTCCTTCAAACATATTCATGGTTGTTCTGACTTTTCCCAAATTTATTTTGTTTCTTCCAGTTCTTATGTTTGTATTTTGTTGGATTTGTTTTTATGAAACTTTCACACCCACCCGATTATACCTTTTGTTGAAGATCTGACTCAAATCTAATTCATTGTAGGTATTCATTAAATTTATTTTATCGATCCACTTTCATTGAATTTATGATCATTGCCGATTCTATGTTGTCATTCTATGAGGATTTTGTCGGTAATAATTTGTTATGAAAAGTATGATCTACTATATATATATATATATATTCTTTGTTGGTTTATTTTGTTTTAGTGCTTTTATTCTTGGTAGAGCTGCAACTTGCGCTTACATACTAAGAAGCTGGTGAGTACAGACTCAGTATTGGTTTGGTCTTTTCTATGGTTTTATAAATATTGTGTAGGAACAAACCTAGGAAGGCTAGTCAAGAATTTATCGAAGAAAATATTTATGATGGAATTAATAAAGTGTTTTCCATGTATAATTTTGAGATAATCTTTTGGCTTCATTCGATACAGGAAACTAATTTATCTATTAGCTTTGATAGAAATCAACAAACCTTAAATGGATTCTGATTAATGTAAAATATGTATTAGTGTCATGCCTGATGTTTTTATAATTTTGAGAAAAAAAATTGAACGGATTCTGATTTTTTGTGATTTTTTTTTTATATGTTTGTATACTAGTAATTTCCTACAAGGAATGTTTTTTACCCTAAAAACTTTTCGCCATGAGCTTTCCTTGGTACATGACTAATATCTATTTTTAATTGATTTTTTATTGCTTTTCGAGAGACTTTAATAGATTACACGAATGAGGAAGACGAGAGGGCTAAGGAAGTTGAGATTAGGACCCATGATTTGGAAGAGTAGAGGAAGAAACTGGCGGGGCTGTATTTCATCAAGTTACGATCTACTGTCAGTTGGTAAGTTGATTTTCTTGCTTCTATTTTTTTAAAGTTATTATTGATTATTCCTGAAACATAGATTTCTATGCATCGCCTGTTGTTTCCATTGGGATTAGACATTTCATTTAAATTTTATAGAAAAAGTTCTATTATATTTATATATGAGGATTTAGTTATGTTTACTTATTTTTCTTCCACATTAGCCTGAATTGTGCATGTTGGAGTACATATCGTAAGTAAAAACTTTGATGGTTTTGTTTTTTTATTTAGTTTACCTCTTGAGATGCAAATTTGCATTGAGGTAACTCCTGCATCAAAGGTTTTGTTCATCTTAGAGGAATTGTGCACTGGATGTGGTATTTATGTAATATTTTCTAATACGATAAGAAATATATTATTTTGTTGCGGAATGCAAATTTTAGTTTGAGATGATATGAAGTTGAGACTTTGAAGTACTATAATGGATTTCTTTGAGTGGTTTGTTTTTCTACATTTGCTTTTTGTAATTAACAGGACCATAATTGGGGCGATGCAGCAGTGGAACACCAGGCTCATGTTTGATGTTATTGCGAATATGATGAAGTTTTACGGTGACGACTGTGCGAGAGACGATGGATAAATTTTGCTTCGAGATTTTTGTAAAATTGCAAAATGATTATCCATTGTAGTTATACTGAATGATGATGAATTAGTGTAATTAGTTTTGGTGTTACGGTTTAAATCATGAGATGTGTTTGTGTGGGATCTTTTGGCTCAAAAGAAAATTATAAATTTTTTTTTTTAATCTTGGATTTTTTTTTTAAATTTTATGTATGCAAGTTTCTGAGCTCGCGAATTTTGTTAGTGATGACTGTGAACGAGTGGGGTTAGGATATGAGTAGGTCTTAATAGGTATATAGTTCCATTGTTTTTATTAGAATGATTTTTAGAATTTAATGAAGGAAACAAGCACATGTTAATTTCTTAGGATGTACTTAGCTTAGCATGTACTATAATATGAATGCTTAGAGAGAACGTAATACGATAATTGTTGGAAATAATATCTAAACATGATTTAATGGGATTTAGTTAGCCTGGTGTTCTTTCAATTCTGGCAATGTAGTAATTAGCCGTTTTCCTACATCCCCCCAATAATATTTTTTTTCGCCTCTTATTTTATAAATTATTGCGTGTTTTTCCATGTCGAGCTTATTGTAGTAATAATTGCGTGTTTTTCCCCATCGTACCAGCCTCCGTTGGTTTTTGTGGAGGATAAAATGATCCACTCATTTATCTCGATTCAGCTTTGGCTTGTTCAGTAGATTATTAATCAAGTACAAATTTTCTCTACCTTTTGTCAATAAATTGATTTTAACAGCACATTGTTGAATTTTGAGGCTGTTAATTATATTGATGTCGCACAACAAATAAATTGAGATATACGATCTAAATGGAGTTCCTACCTTGTAACCTATTTATTACACACACACACACACACACACACACACACACATATATATATATATATACTCGTATAACGTGATTTGTTTCTACATGTCAATCAATTTGCGTATAATATATAATTTATATATAGGGTGGATATAAAAGAAAAGTATTATAATGACACTATTTTCGGAAATTAATTTAACAAAATGTCAAAATAAATAATAGTTACCGTGATCATTTCATTAAATATGTCTTAATTTATATAATACATTCATTTCTTTATTTTATATTGTTGAAATCTTTCCTTACTTATTTTCGTCAATCAGCCATGATCGTAGTAAGGTAAAAGATAAATGAGATATTTCAGAAATAACAGCCTTGGGTTGAGCCATACCATGACAAATAGCTTCATAGATTGAAAATCCCCACACAACTTTAAAAACAAAATTACATTTTATTTTTCAGGTATAATCATATCACATAATTTAAAACAGTTTCGCCACAATCTCTCCATGAGAAATTCATTTATAGGCATCAAACAACATGCATATATCCACATCCGTATGACATTTACATTCATCGTAATCATCAAAAAGAAGAATGCTAGCAGCATACTCGATTGAACATTACCAATTGACATACTACCATAAAAAAAACTCCATCATGTCATAGCAACAATATCAGTGAGAATCCACAAATTTATTTGGATACACATACAAAATCTACTGAAAAATTATTAAGTCGCATTTTCATGGGCAATAGAATCTACACGCACCGACTCAAATGCAGATAACTGGCCAACCAAAATCAGACAGACAGAGAGAGAAAATATATAATTTTAACTGCCAAGAAAATCACATAAGTTTTGTCATGCACAACTTCAATTGTATTCCGAGATACGAAACAAAAATCACAAACAAAATGAAGGAAAAAAAGAAATTGGAAACAAACAACTCATGAAATATTATCAAAACACAAAATATTTGATTAGTTGCCATAATTCACATGTAATACAAAAACAAAAACATATATTTTACAGTGTTACAAAAGAAAATAAATTACAAAATTATTAGACATGTAAAAAATATATGTATCTACAACTAAAAAAAACTTTAGCTGTGTAAGAAAATCAACTGTGTGCAGATAACACCAATACATTTCTCATTGAAAAAGATTGCATAAAAACTTCCAAAAATAAATACGAATCCAGTATTTTAAAAATAAAATAAATATCCACTTAAACAAAGAAATTGGTAGCAGTTTGAAGGGAAAATAAGGTATAATTCGAAAAGGATTGCGTTGTGGCCAACCCTAAAAAATTATGAAGTTACAGGAAAAATCTTCCGAATGTCAAGAAAATACCTGAGAAAATCACTCATCCAATTGTTCCTGCGAAAGGAGATGAAGGAGCCAAATTACGATTAAAGAATGTATAGAAAAATTGGAAAAACTATTATTCTAGGGGTAATATACTTCACAAACACATATCCCCTTGTACTGACCAATACAGGAATAAAATCGATACTCCATTCGAATTAAAATCCCAATTATCTAAAATAACTCGAACACAGAACAACATGAACTAAAAAATTATCTTATAAAAATATGATAATGGTTAAATATGAAACAAATAATTTCAAAAAAATAATAATAATGGGCAAGATTTCGAAAAACAAACAATGGGTATATATATATATATATATATATATATATAATAAACAGGTTATCAAGTAGGAACTCCATTTAGATCTTATATCTCAATTTATTTGTTGTATGACAGCAATACAATTAACAGCCTCAAAATCCAACAATCCGCTGTTAAAATCAATTTATAGACAAAAAGTAGAGAAAATTTGTACTTGATTAATAAGCCACTGAATAAGCCAAAGCTTAATCGAGTCAATTAAATTGAGATAAATGAGCGGATCATTTTTATCCTCCACAAAAATCAAAGGAGGTTGGTACGATGTCTCAATCACATTCATATATCTATAAAGAAAATGGAAAAACACTCAATAATTTACAAAAGAAGGGGCGAAAAAAATATTATTGGGGTGACGTAGAAAACAAATAATTACTACATTGCCAGAATTGAAAGAACACCGGGCTAACTAAATCCCATTAAATCATGTTTAGATATATAAAATAATTAATTATCGTATTACGTTCTCTCTTATCACGTTTAAAAAACAAATAATATGATAAAACTGAATAAATGAGATTTTATATGATTATAATTAAGATTAAGAAAATTTATAAAATATATCTAAAATAACATTAATAAGAAAAGACATCGATAATTAATTTTTTGTGAAAACTCATTAAGTACTATACGCACAAAAAACAAGCATTATATGCATATTAATAGTAAATGTATATTACCTATGCAATGATTTAAAGAATTGCATGCACATTATATTCATTAGACTAATTGAAAAAATAACTACATACTCCATTTATTTCCCTGAGCATTCATATTATAGTACATGCTAAGCTAAGTACATCCTAAGCAACTAATATGTGCTTGTTTCCTTCATTAAATTCTAAACATCATTCTAATAAAACAATGGAACTATATACCTGTTAAGACCTACTCACATCCTACCCCCACTCTTTCACAGTCCTCACTCACAAAATTCGCGAGCTCAGAAACTTGCATACATAAAAATTTAAAAAAAATCCAAGATTTTTTTTAAAAAAATCCAAGATTTTTTTAAAAAAAATATATTTTATATGTTTCTTTTGAGCCAAAAGATCCCACACAAACACATCTCATGATTTAAACCGTAACAGCAAAACTAATTACACTAATTCATCATCATTCAGTATAACTACAATGGATAATCATTTCGCAGTTTTACGAAAATCTCGAAGCAAAATTTATCCCCAGTCTCTCGCACAGTCGTCGCCGTAAAACTTCATCACATCCGCATTAACATCGAACACGAGCCTGGTGTTCCACTGCATCGCCCCGATTATGGTCCTGTAATTACAAAAGGCAAATGTAGAAAAACATATAAATCCATTATAGTCCTTCAAAGTCTCAATTTCATATCATCTCAAACTAAAATTTGCTTTCAGCAACAAAATAATATATTTCTTATCGTATTGGAACAAAATTACATAAATAGTGCACAATTCCTATAAGATGAATAAACGGGGAGAGAAGGGAATGCGTCGAGGCGGCGTTGATGCAGGAGTCACCTCAATGCAACTTTGCATCTCAAGAGGTAAACTAAATTAAAAAAACAAAAACATCAAAGTTTTTACTTACGATATGTACTCCAACATGCACAATTCAGGCTAATGTGGAAGAAAAATAAGTAAACATAACTAAATCCTCATATATAAATATAATAAAACTGTTTCTATAAAATTTAAATGAAATGTCTAATCCCAATTTAAAAAATTGTCGATGCATAGAAATTTAAGTTTCAGGAATAATCAATAACTAAAAAAAATAGAAGCAAGAAAATCAACTTACCAACTGAGATCGTAACTTGATGAAATACAACCCCGCCAGTTTCTTCCTCTACTCCTCCAAATCATGGGTCCTAATCTCAACTTCCTAACGTCTTCCTCATTCGTGTAATCCATTAAAGTCTCTTGAAAAGCAATAAAAAAATCAATTAAAAATAGATATTAGTAATGTACCAAGGAAAGCTCATGGCGAAAAGTTTTCGGGGTCAAAAACATTCCTGGTAGGAAATGGCTAGTATACAAACATATCAAAAAAAATCACAAAAAATCAGAATCCATTCAAAAAAATTTTCTCAAAATTATAAAAACATCAGGCATGACACTAATACATATTTTATATTAATCAGAATCCATTTAAGGTTTGTTGATTTCTATCAAAACTAACAGACAAATTAGTTTCCTGAATCGAATGAAGCCAAAAGATTATTTCAAAATTTTACATGGAAAACACTTTATTAATTCCATCATAAATACCTTCTTCGATAAATTTTTGACCAGCCTTCCTAGGTTTGTTCCTACACAATATTTATAAAACCATAGAAAAGACCAAACCAAAACTGAGTCTGTACTCACCAATTTCTTAGTATGTAAGCGCAAGTTGCAGTTCTACCAAGAACAAAAGCACTAAAACAAAATAAACCAACAAATAAATAAATAAATAAATAAATATATATATATATATATATTATTACCAACAAAATCCTCAGCGAATGACAACATAGAATTGGTAGCGAACCTAAATTCAATGAAAGTGGATCGATAAAATAAATTTAATAAATACCTTCAATGAATTCGATTTGAGTCAGATCTTCAACAAAAGGTATAATCGGGTGGGTGTGAAACTTTCTTTAAAACAAATCCAACAAAATACAACATAAGAACAGGAAGAAACAAAATAAATTTGGAAAAAGTCGAAACAACAATGGATATGTTTAAACAACTGAAACCTATCAACTCACAAACGCTAAATGCTCAATGCATCAACTTGAGATGGGCCCGAGTCAACCATCATCCCGATTGGAGCCCCGCCATTCTATTAACGCAGCCCTAAATCCGCCGCCTCCAAGAGAAGGCAAAAAGATACCAGTAGGTTTCCAACCAAGATCTGTTTAAACAAAATAATTATGTTTATTAATTTTGCTTAACTAAGATTTGTTTAACCAAAATCAAACTCCAAAGAACACAGACTCGATTTACTCCTGAAAAGGATTGAACAAAATAAATCAAGAATTCTACCAAACCTTATAACCGATGCCCCAGTTTATTACAACCATATAAATTCTTCCCAAAAAAATTTGCGGAGAAGAAGATCAAAAATAATGTGCGAACCAATCAAATAAATCAAAGGAGAACCTATAAATCAACTAAGCTGCATGAAATATTTATGATTGATTTTTACAAACAGATCTGAAAAATATCAGTTAGTAACGTTGAAAACATATCCGAAAATAACGAATCTGGATCGATTTTTATGATCGGGTAAAAAATAGATATGAAAAATTTTAGAAAAATTTCAAAAAAAAAAATTATGATCGATTTTTGTGAAGAAAAAAAAAAACAGATCGGGAATTGAAAATATGCAGAACAGATGGGGAAAACAATATAAAAAATTCGGGAAATAAGAAATTCGAATCGATTTTTATGATCGATTTTCCACATCGGGAAAAAAAAAATCTAAAAATTTTTAGAAAATTTCGAAGAAAAAAACAAATTCGAAAAAAATTTAAAAAAATTACGGATCATAAAAAATATTAAGTATTTGAGAAAACAATCCAAACAATATTCTTTACTAGACTATTTTTATGATTTAGCACCATAACTTTGAGAAATGTTAGAATTATCATAGTTAAAAGAGGTTTAATATGAAGAACATATCAATAATTATCTTTTGTTGTGTCGGCTTGGAATTTTTTTTTAATTTTTTCGGCGTGAAAAACTATGTGAGATGAGTGAGCAAGTTTGGGCCAAAAAATGAGCTCGGGACTCTACAAATTTTATTAACTAAAATAGGTAAGAAAGTTGTTATTTATACCTCATGAAAAAATTGGTCATGTCCCAAAATAAATTCAATGGAACCACAAATTGACACCTCCGTGTAGGAGATACGATAATCTGCCACATGTAGCTCTTCATTTGATATCTCACCACCAATAGTTAACACTATTAGAGCATCTCCAATACTTACTGTTATTTTAGTAAAGTGTTAGTCATGTCAACAAGTTAAAAGTAATATAAATAATTCATTCTCCAATGCCTACTGTTATAGACGATGTTGTGCTGAAATGGAAAAAAAAAATCTCAACACTTTCAATCGCACTATTGGATTTCTGAAAGAATGTTAAATATAATAAAATAGCTAAAAATAGGAATTTATATTTCACTCTATCGTTTTAGACTCTAGAGCTTTTTTATTTAGATTGATCAAACTTATCTTTATTATTTATATATTTTTTATTTTATAATTAAAAAATAAATGTCACATACATAAAATTATTAATGTTGACTTTACGCATTGAAGATAACTTTTGAAATCAAATTTTTTTCTTTTAATATTTATCTTATGTAGATAGACATTATATTAATTGATTGACATGTGTTAAAAATTATTCACCGCGGAAGACTAACGTTTAGAGATGCTCTTAACAAAAGCAGTGTGATGTTAAAAATTTCATAAAAAAACTTAAAATTTAAAACATGAGCTCATTAAATCTTGGACAATAATAATGATCTCTTATCCTGTTATTCACCGAACTTCGTTGAGGATTTTCTCTTTTCTCATATGGTACTGGATAAATGATATTTATTTCGCCTGGAGTTTTCGGTAGAAAGTACTGAAAAAGAAGAATTAACAAAGTTATTGCGAGAAATCAGAAATTTATTTCAATAAAGCAGTAGTCATATTTTTCCCAATTTTCTTGATCTTTGCTGGTTAGTCAATCTTGGGAAAGAATGGCGTCTGTTGGTGGGATTGCCGCCATATGCAACTCGGGGTTGACTTATTGTTCGTCTTCGAAGCAGCGCAGCTTTCTTTCAACCCATCAGCCCAACATTCAATCTTATGCAACAATTTCCATGGGTCAGAGTCCAGTTTCTTTACTCAAGAAAAAAACAAGCAATTTTCAGGGTTTTGGAATGCTAAAATCAGTTCAACTGGACGTGTTTGTCACGAGTGATGATGAGGATGAAATGAGTGAAGGGTTTTTCGTGGCGATTCAGGAACTCGAGCGAATGGCCCGAGAGCCTTCCGATGTTCTTGAGGAGATGAATGATAAATTGTCAGCCCGTGAGTTGCAATTAGTGTTGGTTTATTTTGCCCAGGAAGGAAGGGATTCTTGGTGCACTTTAGAGGTGTTTGAGTGGCTGAAGAAGGAGAATAGAGTGGATAAGGAGACTATGGAGTTGATGGTTTCAATAATGTGCGCCTGGGTGAAGAAGTTGATTGAGGGTAAGAATAAGGTGGATGATGTGGTCGATCTTTTGGTGGACATGGACTGTGTCGGTTTAAAGACGAGCTTCAGTATGATTGAGAAGGTCATTTCACTGTATTGGGAAGCAGGGGATAAAGAGGGGACAATATCTTTTGTCAAAGAGGTGCTGAGGAGAGGGATATCGGTTCTGGATAGGGATAAGGATGGGAATAAGGGAGGCCCGGCTGGATACCTAGCATGGAAGATGATGGTACGTGCATATCCCTCAATAGGTTTATTTATGTTTCTAATGTTTTAAGCGTTTTCATTTTGTGGCACTAGTTAATGAGAAGTCAATAGATGAATGTTGCTATGAAATTATTTGGTGTTATTTTTTTGTCCTCGAATGCAAATGACTATATGTTAAAAAAAAGCATATTGCTGTGTTCATGTCATTTTGTACGAAGAGTTTGTTGGTTGGTTGTAACTGTAATTTGAACAAGACTGCAATCCTCTTTTGTTTGTTGTCTCGACTTTTTTTGGATACATGTTCAATGGGCGAGGACGATTGTATTGCCAACCTGGCAAAATCAATAACTTTTGTTCTTTGAAGAAACTAAAATTCAATTGTAGCAAATGTATGAGGATGGATGACACTTGTCTTTGCTACATCTTCTGTTGGACTCTATTTCGCGTGGGACAAAAGAACTTCCATGTTTCTTCGCCTCCAATCCCTTATTACTCTCCTTGTAGATTATAAGGGCCTAGGGTTTGGAATGCCGGATTGGTATTCCGAATATCGGATACTCGTTTATTTTAAGACTCAAAAATCAAATACTCAAAAATCAAATACTCAACCAACAATTTCTTACAACTAAATAATTAAATACTACTAAGTACATTATTCACTTATCAAACATATTTGACATCTAATACAATATAATAATACATTATCATCTACTTTTTGTACATGATTTGTCATTTACAGTAAAAAATAAAGCATTTTGAATTCTATAACAAACAAGAATTATTACTATTCACACAATTCTGAAACTTGAAGGGCCTGTTTAGACTAGGCTTCATTGGGATTTTGAATCCTGGTATTCAGAATATTGAGTATTCATAATTTTATGAATAATAAGAATCCATATTTGTTGTAGTATTCAGAATCCTTTACTTGTTATTGTAGATGTCAAATCATGTCTGAAAATTGATGATAATGTGTTATTGTATTGTATTTGATGTCAAATCATGTTTGGAAAGTGGATGGTGTTTTATTATTATATTGTATTTAGTAATATTTAAATTTTAAATATAATAATGATGGGATAAAGAGATGGGTGTGGGGTTAGGTGTAAGAAATTGTTGGTTATGGATTGAAAAATTGAGTCGTAAAACAAATGAGGATTGGGATTCAGAATCCTAATCGAAGTATTCGGAAGTCTAAACCAAACATAGCCTAAGATTCTGAATACCAGGATTCAGAATTGCAACGAATACTAGTCCAAACCGACACTAAATAATTCATCATATGCAAATCCACCCACAGTTTCTTCTTCCAAATATTCTTGTTTGATAAACATGCTCGATGATTTTTGTCGTAGTGACATCTCAGACCATACCACCGGTTTAAATTAGTGATACATAGTATTTCCTTGTTTCTCTTACTTCTTCTTAAATACTTAATAATACTATGTAAATTCAGCAATTTACCTCTACATTGGAACTTACAGCCCTAAATGTAGCTGTAGTTATATGCCATCACATTATGCAAGCTTGTTTATCGTATTCATGTGAAACTTCCTTTTTCTTTCTTCTTTTTTTCTTTCTTTATTACTTCTTCTTCGTTGTCATTTTTACCTTTTCTTTCTTTCTTTCTTTTTTTGGGGTGGATGGGTGGAGGTGGTTTGGTGAGGGTTATGGTGCATCTACTCCCTTGTAAATAGAATCTTCTAACAGACTATATGGTTTGCTGAATGAAATGACCAGTTGACCACATGCCTTGTGACTGGATAATGCTCTCTTATCGTTGCCTTTTGATCAACCTATGTTGGTTAAAGTTATAGATGAGGGTTAAATTGAATATGGAAAGTTAAATGTCGAGTTTATGTCATGGCAATTTTCTTGCACATCCTTTGCAGAGTAGATGCACTACTATAAAATTGACAATCTAATACTTGGAAAAATTATGCGCACCATAATTCAACAGAGGAAATTGTATTAGTATTTAGGATCTTCTGCGTGTCCTGTATGTTGTAACAAGAAATTATTATGTGACCCAAAAGTTGGAATAACACTAGTACAAGTACAGTCCAATATTTTTTGAAGTTTGAGTTTCTTTTGATTGAACTTTCACAATGCTAATCAGGTTTGGCATTATTAGTTTTGGAGACTGATGTTATCATAGGAGACAACAATAGTATTAACCATCATGAATTTCTTCATGTTCTGTGATTTGCTAGAGAAATTATGACTGAAGAATTGGAACAGAAATTTACTACAAGTTCAGTCCATCTTATGAGGTGTGAGTTTTGATTCTGATGACCTTCACAATCGTAACCAGGTTTAGCCATCAGGTCTGAAGATCGATGTAGTCTCTTTTCTTTATAAAATGGATAAGAATGTTCATTATTGGTGAAAAAACCACGTGGGACATGTGATAAGCTGTTTTTCTATTATAAGAAGTCAGAATGGATGTCAATGACACTATTCTTGGAGCTGAAACTTGAGGATAATTCTTGGGTTAAAATTTCCTAGTGTAGGAAAGATTGTGCATGGGAGTGCATGGGATTGAGATTGAATCCATTCTCTTGTGATTTCATTGATAAATTACCATGTAAAGACACTTGTTAAATGTTGACCATGTGTATAAATCGAAAGCTATAGAGATGCTAGAAATGATATTGTGCCTACCCATGTAACCCTATGGGACTTGGATGTGGTTGAAGAGTAAGCTCTCCTTTAGAGGTTGATGTTAGTCACTCTATTCATAGGATTATAACCATCGATGAAAGTTTTTCAAACTTAGCCACCACATTTAAGAAATGTAGTGGTTTGATTAAGGTTCATTATGAGAGTGGTAGGTAACAAGTCTAGAAATTAGGTAATCAATAAGAATAAATCAAGGGTTTATGTTAGGGATAAAATCGAGAGTAAATCAAGCTACTTGACTAAGACATTAATTTATGAATTAGAATAATTATTTGGTAGTCCTGATTGGTTATATCCTTATTTAGTTATATGTTTATGTAGTAGGTTATGAATAAGACCTTCCCCTTGAGGGAAAGGCATCACAACTGTAATAAGGAAATCAGCTAGTGCTGAGGGGAGATCTAATACTTGATGGATGATTCATAGTATAGTAATCCTTGGTTATTTTTATATATATTTGTCCCTTTTTCCAACTCCTGTCTCTTTACTCCTTTCAGAGTGTTGATATCCAGGAAATTAAGGAGGATAATCTAGCATAGGTGTGTTATGGCAAGATCAATTAACCATTTTCCAATGAAAAGGATGAGTATTATACCTTTTGTACTTCTGTCCCTAAATAAGAGGGAGCAAGTAAAATGGAACTGAAGTAGCGATTTATTGAACCACGAAAAAGGAAATATGAAAATCAATGGGGTGAAAATAGTAATATTGTTGGCTGTGCGGACTGCAGAGTAGACGTGAAACAAATAGGTTGCCCATCACAAATTGGACGTATTGGCTTTAAATATTGTGTCTTGGCCTTACCGAACTCATTTATACCTACAGGTACGAGTTATGTGGTCCTAAATTCAATCCTTCAACCTCTTCAAATGACAGTTGAGTTGTATACCAAAGGAATAATATACTGCTACTTTGTGAGACTAACAAATTCCAATAGCAGGTGGGTTCGACGAAAATTTTGGTTGTGGAATTTTGTTCTGGTAGACAGATTATCAAACAATTGATAAAGTGGGATGTGGTTTTGCAAATTTGGGCATTGCAGCTACAGCAAAATGCGTTCATTGGGACTTATGTAGTGGTTTAAGAAAGTTGTTGTGCATCTGTGTTTATGGTAGTGATTGAAGGATCTAAGTAGTGCACTGGGTGTTAAGGCAGCGGGTTGTTGAACTGAGGTGAAGTGGAAATGGTGAAGGTTGCTTGCGTGGTGGAAATGCTACACTGATGGTGCCAATAAAATGCTCCAGCTTTCTTGTGGCGGTGATGTGATTTCTTTACTAAAATTGTAATTCTAGAGAGTTTATGTATAGAAATTAAAGGAGTAGAGCAAGAAATAATTTGAATAAAACTTGAAAGAGAAAAGCTATGAGGATTGCAGAACCAATGAGTTGGAGTTTGGATCTGTTGCCAATTGATGTACGACAAGTAAAAATATAATAAAAGGAGGGTACAAAATGAATTATTAAAAAAAAAATCAAAGGAAAGGAAAGAAAGGAAACTTGATGATTATCTTTTCTACAAAGAATCTGGGAAAACTTAAGAGATATGAGCTCATCGTGATTATATGATACATTTCTGGGAAAGGTTATTAGAGGAGTATGAATCAAGGGTCAAAACAATCAATATAGCAAATTATGGTGGCTGATTGATTTGGTTGACAATTTGAATTCATTTTTTTTAAGTGTGGGTTTATTTTGAGTGATTAGTTGACTTTATTTCTTTCCTTTTAGATTTTACTCATATCATTTTATGAGACTTCTTGTAACCTCTATAAAATGGGGATTTCTTTTCAGCAATAACACAAGCAAGAAATAAGTCAATACGCTTGGATTGTATTGGTGGTATTGGCATAAGATATGAAACCTACTTACTTCATTATGATGGTGTTCCTAGTTTTTTTTGTTTTTTTTCATTATTTGTTTGAAAGGGGAAGTGATAGAGGATACATTGCTGATATGTCATTGAATTACAGAATGTTATTTTATAGGTCCGTACCCTCTTCTGTCAAGTACTTCATCCCCTTCCCTGTGTCCTTTAGGTGTGTGTGTGGGTGTGTGGCTGCACATATTCAAGTCTATTTAGTGCATATTTAATATTTGTTTATTAGCTCAGTGAGTATTTTGTTATTTCAGGAGGACGGGAACTATAGGGATGCTGCCAAGTTCATAATTCACCTTAGAGAGTGTGGGTTGAAGCCAGAGGTGTACAGCTATTTAATTGCAATGACAGCAGTGGTCAAAGAGCTTAACGAATTCGCAAAAGCTTTACGCAAGTTAAAAGGCTTCACCAAAGCTGGTTTGGTTGCAGAACTTGACATGGAGAACGTACGGCTCGTGGAGAAGAATCAGCAAGATCTCCTCACTGATGGTCTGCACTTGTCCAATTGGGCTATTGAAGAGGAAGGCCCATCACTTCTTGGAGTGGTCCATGAGAGACTTCTTGCTATGTACATTTGCGCTGGGCGTGGAAATGAGGCTGAAAAACAACTGTGGGAAATGAAGCTTATGGGAAAGGAGGCCAATGGAGATCTTTACGATATCGTGTTAGCTATTTGTGCTTCACAAAAGGAAATCAGTTCCGTCGGGCGGTTGCTTACTCGGATGGATGTTGCGAGTTCGTTCCATAGAAAGAAAACGATGTCATGGTTGTTAAGAGGTTACATCAAAGGTGGTCATTTTAAGAATGCTGCGGAGACGATTATTAAAATGCTAGACTTGGGATTGTGCCCAGAATTTTTGGACCGAGTTGCCGTGTTGCAGGGGCTGAGCAGAAGAATTCAACTAGGGGGGGATGTGGATACGTATCTTACACTTTGCAAACGTCTCTCGGATGCGAATCTAATTGGCCCGGCTCTTGTTTATCTTCATATTAGAAAGCACAAGCTTTGGATTATCAAAATGCTCTGAGTTTACTTGGAGAGGCTTGTAGACTGATGAGGATATGATTGTGTGCATATAGATATACGTGTATAGATCGGACAGTTGAGAACAATCCACTGTATATTATAAAGAACGTTGCTAATTCTGTAATTTGGTGCTTCCGAGGGCATTTCTATAGTGTGCTGTTAATATTCATTTTATCTTAATAAGAACGAGACTTCCCTTCTGGGTTTAGTAATCTATATTTGGTCTTCGATCAGAGCCAGTTTGCTGATTTACACCTAGTTTGACTATAGATGCTTTTGAGGGCTTCTTCAATGTCCTATCAAGCTCATTGATTTATTGAGCAAAAAGAGACTGATATTAAACGGTCTGGGCCTAACCCAGTGTATTTCTGACTTAAATGGGTTGGGTTGCAGCCTTTTTCATCGGCCACTATTACATAAGTTATACGGTACACCCAAAGATGAACAATTAATACAATGAAAATATATATTTGTAGTATAGTTGAGTTATTGACCGTACATTTGTTATTTGTTCATCAACATTATGAAAAATTATACATTAATCACTTTGAAATTGTTATTTACATAATGGAGAGATTACACACACACACACATCTCAAAGATAGATAGAGGTAGAAATTTCTCAAACGAACCGCACTCCTTCGTATACGTCAGGAGTCCATTGATTAGAAGGGGTAGGGGAAAGCTTGAACCCAATTCCTACGGTGATGAATATGAGCGCAATTGAAATTCCTGGGGAGTTATAAATTTGTTATCACAGAGATGAACTTCTAACATAATGGAGATGAACATTTATAAGAACAGACATGAATATATTTATCACATAGAATATGAATATTTTTATGCTTGTTATGTGTTCATATATGTACATTTATCACAGTAATATTAAAATCTTTATAGCGTACTACCGAGCATACCTAATAATTTGTCTGTTTTCATAGGAATGTCAATTGAGCCTGAATCCCATGGGCTAGCCTCGACAACTCATGGAAAAGTAGAGTTACAGATAAAGATATTCAAACTAAATTTTTTTCGCTCGAATTTGCCCAATAGGCCGAGCGGACGCTGTAAAATTAGTGGTCTAACTCCATTGATATTCGTATATCAAAATCTATTATTGGAGCTCATGTTATGACCAAATACAAATATATTCTTATACCTACAAGCGTGCGACTATTACATTTCTAATATTTTGAAACCTTAAATAAAATAGTGTTATGATTTATGTGGTTGAACATTTTAGATGATGTACTTTTAAGTTCTCTGAAATCTCATGGTATTTAATTTAAACTAGTGATGGACCCAACCCCTATGTACCATCTGTGTTGGTTTTGACTCGAGATTTCTTTTAAGTGGCATGTGGTTGTTCTTTACGAATCTGTGCTATTTTGCTTGTTACATCTATTTTTGGGTTTTAAAAAATAAAATTAAAAATAAACAATTCTTTCATTTTTGCGGAAAGGACAAATTGAACAATAAATACAAAATAATAGGTGTTTTTGTAGACTAATTCCATGCGACTCCTAAAGAGTGCACAATGTGCTTAATGACCGTAGATCTGATGTTTATCTAAGAAGATTTATATATAATTACACACACCCAACATGTATTGATTGCAAATCTATGGTTCATATTTACCCAGTGCACTCCTCCAAAAGTATAATGTACAACACCCATTTTTGTCCACTTGGACATTGGTCATTTTATTTTAGATACAAATTTTGCACCTTTTCTTACCATTGCGTCTCTTAGCTCATTTTTAGGACACATTTACCATTTTCTATCAGCTGATTTACTCATTCTTTTATTCGTACGAGTTACCCTTTGAGAAATAGAAAAGACATTTTCTCATATTCATCGTACGACTTTTTTCAAATCACTTATTTCTTCATCCAAATTTCGTCATATTCTTTTATCAGCTCATGAACTCATGCCATCTACAGGTTGGAAGCAATTTAGATGAATGAGCTTATTTGATCAAATCTACGATTGAGTATTTCATCTCGAACCCATGATTTGTTGATTTGATCTTAGATCTATGATTTTCATCATTTTTTTGGTTGTTATCATCTCGAACTTCGCACGAATCATTCTCCTTCTGCTTCCATGGTGTTGTGCTCTTACCATTCGTTATCCTTTTGTTCTTACTTGCAATTTGAAGATTTTGTGTTGTTGTCATTCGATCATCCATCTTTTTTATACTTCCTATCTTCACTCAATTCCCCTTTCTAACAACATCAAAAAGATGATGTTAGCGAAAGGCGATTTTAGCCGAATGCTTCTACACGAGATGGATACGGTTATTAAAGGTGCGATATCACTTTTCTGGATCTACTTGCGTTCATTTCTTTTTCTAGATGTTATTTTGAATATAATTATGTATGTGTTTAGGGTGTTTTTGTGTGTGATTTATTGTGTTTGGTTTGCTTTTTAATCACATTTATACTCGTAGTTTCTTACTTTTCTAATTATGTGCATAATGTTGTTTCTTCATTGTTTGCATTTTTCATTATAATTGCCTTTAATGAATAGCAAATGTCCCAAATGGGCGAGTAAAAGTTGTTTTGGCTTGCTCTTCGGGTGGAATTGTGGTTTTGAAGTGACCCGATAACTCATCTAAGGAACGATAGAAATAATGGCCGGCTAGCTTGTCCAACATTTGGTCGATAAAAGGGAGAGGTAAATGATTTTTCTTAATGGCCGCATTTAACTTTCTAAAATCGATATGCATCCTCCATCTCATTGTATCCCTCGTGGCCAACAATTCTCCTTTTTCGTTATCAATAACGGATATGTCGCTCTTCTTTGGTACTATCTAAATGGGATTCACCCACTCACTTTCGGTCATTGCAAACATCAAGCCTTCCTTCAACAACTTCAATATCTTGTCCTTCACTATCTCCTTAAGAACGCCTTTGGAATTCTTGAGAATGTTTGGCGTCATCCTCCAAATTGATCTTATGCATGCAAGTCGAAGGGCTAATTCCATTGATATCTCCAAGACCCCAACCAATAGCACCCGTATAAACTTCAAGTACTTCAATCAACCTCTCCTCTTCTTCTCGATTCGAATTGGCAAAGATAATAATCGGTTTGCACTCCTCTTCCTCTGAATAGGCATACTTAAGGTGAGATGGGGGAGGCTTAAGCTCGGGCTTGTGCCTCCTCTCGTCTTCATTGGGGGCTAATTCAAATAATTCAAAGATCCCATCAAGATAATCTTCAATCTTTTCACTCCTATCATCAACAATTTCCACCTCAAGATAATCTTCAGGCTTCTCACTCTTATCATCAACAATCTCCACCTCCCCATCTAAGATTTCATCGTTGCACTCAATGACACATAAACAATCTTTCTCACACAAACCTTTGGCACATTAAAGCATAATGGAATCGTCGTTACGAACAAAGAGCTCATTGTTAGAGGAGTTTTCGTGGTGTTGAATAAATCATCGGGTTCATTGGCTCGATATTATCGGAAATCGATTCGATTGAAGGATTCAATGTGTTTGTAGCTTTGGAAATAAAAGAAAAATGCAAATAAAACAATTAAACTAAGCTAAAAAATGAAAGAGCAAGTTGGTAGGATGCCTCGGTCGCGTGCCTTAATAGAAAATGCAAGCAATAATGAAAAATAAGCAAGAAAATGCAATATTTCACCAAGTACAAGCATGCATGCACAAGGTACAACTAAGCTTGCATGAACATAAAATCCTAAATAATAAAAATTAACATGAATTGAAAGCATTAATGGAAAGAGCAATGAAAATTGACGTCAAACTTTAAAACTTTATGAAAAATAACAAGCAACAAACAGTAGATATAAGATTTAAGCATGAAACAAAGCATGAAAATAAAAATCAAAATAAAGCATACGAAAAAATCGAAATAAAAATGATCAAGGACTCGATCTATTATCTAGATGTGTCACTCATCTAGATTCCATGGACGATTCACAAGATCCAACAAGAAATCAAAGAGTTAAGGCAAAAGGCATAATATGAAGAACAAACATGAAAATGAAAGGAAACTTACTTGAATTAAGAAAGGAAACAAAGTTTGAATGTAATTGCAATCAAAAGTAACAATCCAAGGCAGTACTTGGATCCTTCTTAGGCTTACAAACCCAAGGAAATGCTTGAAATTAAATCTAAATCTAGAAAAAGATTTTACAACAAAGCTTGAAATTGAATCTAAAACCTAAGAAAGAGAAAATCATCCAAGAGCTTGATAGTAATTTAATCCCAAACCCCAAGTTAGGGTTGGGTAGAGAGAGGTGATCTTCATTGGTGCAATATGTGGGCTTTATATAGTTGTCTGTAGGGGCAAAAGCGTCAAAAACAGCAAAGTTCCCGCAGTCCTTAGCGTCGCATTCTATCGACTGCTGTGGTGTCGATCGACTGCAAGACAGTTGATCGACTGCCCTGCTTCTAAGAGATTGGATACTGTCCAGCAGTCGATTCGGGGCTCTTTCAGTCGATCCATCGTCGGTCGATCGGGCAGTTGATTTGGAGCTTTTCAGTCGATCCTGGATGCTTTCAGCTAGAATTTCTCATTTTTCCGGTCTAAAACGTCCGCCGAGTGAATATAATCCTTTTATCCACCTACAAAGCAAGAATTCAAACTTAAAAACCCGAAAATAGCACAAACATATTCACACTTTGTACACTTTAAGCCTAGAAGCAAATAAACAAGAAAATGACCTAAAAACTAGAATAAACGACCCAAAAAGACTAAAAACAACGCTAAAGTCTAACTAAAAATACTTGGAAAAACACAACAATTACATGCAAAACACTCATCATCCTCACCACAACCTTTAACACAAGCTACCGGGTCAAACTCATCCTCAATGCTCTTTACCTTCATATAAACTTGTTCGGCCAAATCTCGGATCACATCCATATGTAAGCAATCCTCAAAAGAGAAACGTGATAGAGAAGACATAGGGGCTTTAGAGGTTGGTGCCTTGTACGAGTTCGAAGACTTGTGTAGGCCATTGGGAAGTTCCTTTGCCAAAGTGGGACCTACGGGGGTGGAATCGGGGGGAGTAAGCATACTGGGAATAGAAACCACCTCCTCGTTGGACGCCGGGACAACCGTATTATCAACCACCCCACCACTTCCAAGGATCGCAACCGTATGAGTATGCAAAGGTGGGCTTGGCAATTGTCGCATAATGCCAAGAGATTCGGATCGGAAGATGAGGTAGGGGCAATCACTGGAATAGGCGGATGAGATGGGCCAACGTGAGGAGTAACAACCGCATTTGTATAGTCATAACTAATATCTTGTTGCATGTGGTTGCTAGGATGAGAAAGAGGATTATGAGTCAGCGGTGGAGCAAAAGATGGTCTTGCAAAACCGGGTCCCGCTTGATACCCATGACCCCCATACACTTCCTCCGAATGAGGCATTGTCATATTGAACGAGGGATGTGAGGGATAAGACGTGGAATGTGTGGAATGTTTGGTCACGTTACCAACTCAAGCTCAAGCTCCCAAGAGGAAGGAGATTCACTCATTTCATTGGCACTAGAATACATTGCTCGGGAGAACTTTGGCTCGGGAGGAAGGGATATGCAGGATGGAATAAAAGCCCCCCCCAAAAGGGTTTGTTAACCTCTTTCATAGTGAGGACGGGGGCATTTTGAGAATTGGGGCTCCCACCTCCAAACAACTCATACGGATCGGGAGTTTGAGCACTATTATTGGCACCACTCGGGTCATGATTGAAATTGTAAGTATGAGGACTTCCATACGGGCCGGTATTTGGATATTGGCCACCCACATTTCCATTTGGACTCATAAAGTCACCATTAGACATATTCAGACAATGATTGGGAGCACCATAACTGCCATATGAACCGGGATTCGGATATTGGCCACCAACGTTCCCATTCGTACTAACAAAACCGCCATTATACATATTCGGGAGTTAATTGGGAGCATCATACCCACCATATGGACCATTTATACCCGTGAAGCCACTATACCCAACATGGCCCCATGCCCTCCCATGTTGGGTTGACCAAAGTCGATTCCGCCATTGGCAACGTTAAGAGTAGCCCAATAAGCAAATTTAATACATAAAATAAGGAGATCAGCAACAAAACCAGTAAGAAATGAGTAGGAAAAAGTGCATGACTTTTATTCCTAAAATTCGGGTCGGGTCGACCTTGGCCGGATCCTTTTACAAGTGTTTGATTTCTTGATACAAGCTTTCTCTCTCTAAAACTCTCTATGTATTTCTCTCTCTAGAAATTGGGATCCCTTCTCTCTCTCTTGGAGAAGCTATTTATAGTTCTCCTCCTAAACTTAATTGGACACATGTCACTCTTTCATTGGTTGTTAAATTTCTTTGGGAATAAGTTAACCCAAAGAAACCCTAATCCTGATTACATTTCCACTGCCTTAGTGTTGGTCTCATCTGTTTCCTTTGCCAAATTAGTCCTGAAATGATCTTCTGGATGGACAATTCAGGTCGCAAGAGTGATCAGAAGGGGTAACTAAGCACGTCATGCACGTGTTAGAAGAGCATATCCTGGTCGACTGGAATAGTCCTGGGCAGCAGGACTCTAGGTCGGCAGGTCCAGCTCGGCAAGAGTGATCATAAGGGACAACTGAGGACGCCATGTACATGTCGGGAGTGCACATTCTAGTTGGCTGGAACAGTTCTGGGTGGCAGGACTCCAGGTCAGCAGGTCCAGCTTGGCAAGAGTGATCAGAAGGGATAACTGAGCACGCCATGTACATGTCGGGAGTCACATTCTAGTCGGGTGGAACAGTCTTGGGTGGTAGGACTCCAGGTCAGAATGTCCAACTCAGCAAGAGTGATCAGAAGGGACAACTAAGCACGCCATGCATGTGTTTGAAGAGCACGTCCTAGTCGGTTGGAACAGTCCTGGGCAGCAGGACTCTACGTCAGCAGGTCCAGCTCGGCAAGAGTGATCAAAAGGGACAACTGAGCACACCATACACGTGTTGGAAGAGCACATCCTGGTCGGCAGGACTCTACATCAGCAGGTCCAGCTCGATAAGAGTGATCGGAAAGGACAGCTGAGAACACCATACACGTGTCGGAAGAGCACATCCTGGTCAGCTCCTGCGCCGCCAGACTACAGGTCGGCAGGTCCAGCTCGACAAGAGTGATCAGAAGGGACAACTGAGCACGCTATGCACATCCTGGTCGGGTGGAACAGTCCTAGGCGGCAGGATTCCAGGTCGCCAAGTCCAGCTCGTCAAGAGTGATCAAAAGTGACAACTGAGCACGCCATGCACGTGTCGGAAGAGCACATCCCAGTCGGCTGGAATAGTTCTGGGTGGCAGGACTCCAGGTCAGCATGTATCCAGGTCTACATTGACCATATAAACATGCAACACATGCTAACTTTGCTAAATCTGGTCGGCATGGACCATGCTGGTCGGCTAGTCAAAAGCGAGGGCCGGTGCGACAGTCAAGGATTTCAGCGGCACAACAATCGGAGCGGTGCGCCAGCTGAGGACGTCGGCAGCACGACGGTCGAGGATGTCAGTAGCACGACAGTCGAAGCGGTGCGACAATCGAGGTGGCACGACAATCAAGGACGTCAAGTTGCGTGTAGCACCTTTTCTGAGGTCATGGTCGGATGAAGAGACCATTCAGGTCAGTTTGATTTAGCTAGTTGGTTCGGTTAAATACCAGTCTAGCTAAAAAGGTGGACCAAGTTTTCTCGTGTGGTGTTCGGGGCAATATTAATCATCAAAACGGTTCATTTTCAATCTATCTTCAGTTGATTTTGGGTTGAAACATATTGAAACCGAGTTATGAAAAAAAAAAAAAACGAAAAGAGGAGAGTAATAGCGGCAAGAGGATGAAAACAAATCAAAGCGAAAACCTAGTTTGTGGAGAAAAATGAAAAATGAAAAATGAAAAGAAAAGTGTTATTATATATATTGGCAATAAAACCCAAAAAAAGATAGCATATTAACCCGAACCACAAAAAATTGACTCAGGAGCTTCTTCTCAAGCTAGCAAAAGACGATACTTATCATTCGAAACAAATACAAACTAACATATTACCCAATACATCAACAAAATTAACAAATAAGATGAATATAACTTATTTAAAAATATAATTTAAACCATGATCCTAACAAATCCAATTAAAAAAAATAATGAGGGATACAATTTCGTGAACGATGTTAGTTGAAAAATAAAAAACACAAACATTAAATTGAAAAAAAACAAAACATAAAAACATAAAAACATAAAAAGGTGGTATGTAGCGTAATTTTCCCATTTAAAATCACGAACCCATTTTGGGAGTGTGTGACCACACGACAGAGCTGCTCACGGAGGATTTTTGGCGAACACTGCGTCCTTCTCCATATGGCGGAGGACGACGACGATGAGGCGTTCGGAGAGTTCGCATCCGCTTCCTTCCAATCCAATTCTCCATTCAGGGATGGCGAGGATTCATTGGCTGACAACGAAGATGACGAATGGGGCGATTTTGTGAAATCTCCGCAGCAGTCAAAGTCATCCGACCCCTCTTTCATTGGCAATCACGAACCAGATAATGTTATGTCGCCGCCTAAGAGGCGTAGCGCTTTGCCGCTTTCGCTTTCGATTTTTGGTGATTCTGAAAAGGAGGAGGAGGTTGTTAATTTCGGAATCGTTGGGGATTCCAATCCAGGTAAAAGCAGTGGGATTGCCGGGGATTTTAGTTCCAGTTTAGTTCCCAACGACATATCTAATTCTCTGAATCTTAGTATTGCCCATCTGTATAATAGATATTCGGAGATCAAGGCTGATAACAGGCCCGTTTCCAAATCCACAGGCAGTGTTGATTCAGTTAATGATGAGGTTTGTTCGATCTCAAGTCAGAATGCGGATAGATCAGCGGTTACTAAGTTGAAAACTATGGATTTCAGTGATACAGTAGGAATAAGTGATTGCAGCCAGCTCACAAACAAGAGTGGTAAAGACGACTTTAGTTTTAAGCCATTTGTGCCGCTGGGACCAAACGAGAATGGCAACTTGTTTGGCAGCTTGATGCATGAATTTACTGGATTTAACTCTAATTTGAAAGCAACTCCAAGTGTGCAGAAGTCAATTTCAGATTTGGATATGAATGGTCAAAGCCAACAATTTGCTGGTTCCGCTACTGCTATTGATGATGATTGTGATAATGGATGGGAATTTAAGGATGCATTTTCAGATTTTGGAACTGAAGATAATAAAGTAAGGGCACATTTTCATTGTTTCAGAATTATACTAAGTTGCAGCTTTGAGGGTATTTGATTAGTGTCTTATACATTTATTTTGGTTTTAAATTTATTAATATCTCCAATACAATGGATGGATGGTCAGGAATTGCATTTCGTGTCAAACTATGGAAATGAACTTTACTTCTAACATGGCTTTTAGATGCTAATTGACTGCAGGCTTTATGGAATCAATTGTATTGTAGCTTTCTAATATAGTTTTATGAGTACGCGCTTCAGCAAAATTTAAGTTGTACATTTTTGAAGTATATATTTATATTTTTATAGAATTCCACTTTTAATCGCTTGTAACTAAATTTATCTGAAGGTTGAGTTAAGAGCACATGAAATTCCTGAGAGAAGTGCATACTCATTTGGGATTGAAAGTGGCTCAAAAAAACCACTTGATTTGTTTGGGACTTCAAATGGATCACTCAATTATTTTGCGACTTCAACTGACTCTGTTGGCTATGTTGCTACCTCTAGTGGTATTTCTAGCACGTTCCAGGAAGTGGGTTTTATTAGTAATCGGCCCACTAATGGTTTTATTTCAGAGACAAACTCATACGTCGAACAAAATAACATTAAAGGTTTGTTAAACTATAGTACCAATGATGGAAGTGAAGAACTCAATGAAGATTTTGGTGAGTTTACTGCTGCTTCTGCAGAAATTGGATCAAAGCCAGAAGTAAGTTGTTCTTTTTTGTCCACTTACTTGGTTCCAAATTATATTATCAACAAAGTTGTGCGAGGTAAAGTGTTGTGTATTTGTTTCAGGAATTCTCTGCCAATGGTGTTTTTTTTGCTAATGATGCAGTATCAACACCAAATGGCAAAACCCAGGTGAAGTAATTAATTGATTCCCTTAATAGACCTTCTTACTGAATGAATTCTTTTGTGTAGTTAGAAATTTCTTATAGAAGGGACATGAAACACCACAACTCAAGTATAATTTGTACGTTTTTGTTGTGGACTGGTGGAGGGGTTAGTCATAGATCCTAGGTTGATTAATGAATGTCTAAAAGAATGAGCCCACTTCATGATATTTAGTCTAGTACTTCAAAATTTCAGGGTCCATCGGATTTTTTCCATAGTGCTCCATCTTTAATTTTTCCGACTGAATTATTTCTTGCATCAATTTTTGTTTAAATGGAAGAGTTCAAGCCGATTTCACTGCCTCCTCCAACTTGATATCCTTTGGTTGTTAGTCCTTACATTAACCGTTAATGTCTACTGTGAGGATTCCCTTTGGTAGCAAAGTGTTGTAGAACATGTCGGGGCATTTTTATATCAGTCCATTTGATTGCCCACTTTTCTTCCCAAGTCTTGCCACCTTTTCTCTCCTTTGATAGGCTTTTCTAACATTGGCATCCTTGCTGGCATATTTTCCAAGATCTTGACAGAAGGGTCAAGTTCATTGTTGACTTGCTCTCTAGGGCTTGGTCTTTCGAGTTCGGGTAGTTCCACTGGTGGGGCCTGGCCTTTGCGGCTTTGCCACTTTACTATTTCTTCTCATTTTTCTCTTATCCATTTTGTCTAACTTGTTAGGATTCAGAGTCATAGATGATGGAGGGATGCGAGAATTAATTCAAAATAAGAGGATTATTTATTTATTTTTATTTTTTTTATGGTGTGGCAGAAAAAGTATTTGTAATGTCCTTTATATGGACATGAAAAGATCAAGGTAGCCTTTGGATACCATTTCATTTTAGGACTTCCCCCTAATTTTTTTTTTGAGATTCTTACAAAAAAAAAAAAAAACATAAATTACACCATTCAACCACTTTCACTTTTTTCTCCCATCAATCATCCCATCGCTAATCATTAACACACATTTTATTCTTAAATTTCACTATTCCCCCACTCACGTAACTCTAGCTACCAATCATATTCAATCATTATTTTACTATTTTTTTTTTATTAAATCAACTTTAATCACTACATTTGCATCTCATATTCATTCACACAAAAAACATTCACTCTTCTTTCAAAAACTTTTTCATCAGTATTCTCATTTTCAAAAATTTCAAAATGAAAAGGTAGCCAATTGCACCCCAAATCATTTCTTTTCCATATGAAGTATGACAATGTGACATACCGACCAAAAAAAAAGTCGAAAATAATAATAAATTAACTCACAGATTTTACATCAATAGAGTTAGTCTGAAATTTGTGCTATGAAAGCCCATTGTAAAGTGTCAGTTTGGATAAACACATCAAAAATCAAAACGCTACAACAAATAATGCTTCGAAAATGCACCTCTGATTGTTTGCTCAGAGGTTGTTGCCGATTTTCAAAGCATCAATTTTAAGAAACTGAAAGATATGCTGGTGAAAAATTATTAACGCTTATCATAATCTTAATAATAATCCAACAAAATATATTTATGATTTCAATAATTCACTATCAGTTAAAATCCTTCCTCTAAATAGTGTATCTTTCCCTGAAAAATATGTCTCGGAAATTAATACTTACATCAAGTATGTCCAATTGTGAAAATTTTAGCTAATTGAGAAATGCAAGTGTTGGTGTATTCGATAAATATATTCTTCTTTTCCAATTGTTTCTTGTGAAATGGTCAATGTGCTCGTCCTAGAGTCAAGCACGGGGTTGCGTGTAACTTCTTCAGCACTTGTATTGTGGCAGTAGCTCGAACATCATCACATCTATTCCATAGTTTCTTACTGTTGATGCGTCGAGGGGATTTTAGATTATTCCCTGCTGCAATATTCTCCACCTTTTCGGCAGATGTGGATAGGAATGATTATAGTTGACAACCTAGCATTTGTGATGTTATGTTAGTGCTCTGTCTATCCTGCAACCTGCAAGTTTTGCATTTGAATACCCAACACGATCAATTGGTGAGCAAATTGAAAGTACTATTGCATAAAATGCCTTCTATTTTGTCAGTTTTCTTTAAGTATCCTACTTTTTGCATCACCATAATTGATTTCTAGGATCAGTTTGAAAGGGAGCACATCTATCAAAAACAAATGTTCGTTGAGTCGATCAGACCTTGATACATTATTACATCCATAATTTACATTTTACATTCTTGTCAAGGTTGATGGATATTTGTGTTCCAACAAGGATCTTTATTGGAGTGCTTTGGTGTGCATTTTCCCAGTCTGTATTTCTTAGGATACCAGATGTTTACTTGGTTTTATTGTTTAATACTCCTTCGCTCAGCAGGTTAACTTGCTATTGAGAAGTTTAGCTTACATATCATATTCATTTCAAAGTTTCTTGAATCAACTTTGAGAATTCTCGCATAACTTTTGTTATCACCAACCTAAATTTTGAATGTGAAATATTTGATTGATGCGGTTATTCAAATAATGTTGTCTACCTTAGCTTTGTTGAACGTTCTCTATACAAGAAACTGAGAGGAGTGTATCATACCTGGCTCACGTGCTTCTTAAAGTCCATATAAAGCTTTGTTAACTTCGTACAGGAAATCCATTGGAGAGTTTGGTTAAAAATCCTAGAGGTTGTAGTAATTGCAAACAAATTACTTTTGTGAGTGTGTTAATCTAAACAAAGCAGTTGGGTTTGCAGTTGATAAAAGTAAACAAGTTTTCATGTAATAATTTGTTATGTGTATGATTTGGACAGAAGCAGGCAATTTATTAGTCAACTGTGTTCAACAAAATATTGATTTTGGAATACTGCCCCATAACAAGTGTAGTAATAACTTCAATTTGTTAAACCAAAGTGTAAACATTAATAGTAGTAGTAACATGAATATTAACAACTATTACAGGAACAATATAGTCATAAGATGTTTCGGGCAATTATTACACCGCTCTATCCCAAGAACGGTATTACTAAAATTATCTGGAAACCTCTGAATAAGAATGTCTGATATTCTATGTCAACCTTGCAAAATTGTATCTTAATCCCAAGAAGGATAAAAATCAGTTTTGGGTTTTCTTTTTCAAAAATGCATAGAAGTCCATTAAGTTCCAAATTTCTCATTTTGCACCAGAACGACAGAATTAATGAACGAGGGCCTAATAAAACTGACCCTTGAGACCTAAATATTTGAAATTTTAGTTTAGTTGCCCCAGTTTTTTGGTCCTTTGCAATTAAGTCCTTGTCTCAAAGATTTGCAATTTTAAGCCCCGTGGGTGGGCATGGACCGGTTGAACGGTCCCCAACCCTACAAATAATCCGGTCCATTATATTGTGGTTTTTGAAATCATAAACATAAACCTAACTGTTTAAATTAGTTAACCGTTTCTAATGGTTAAGTTTCCCAATTCTCGGTTTTTAACTAGTTTTAGATGGTTAACCAAAACGACAAAGTGAGTTAGCTCAAGTGGTAAGAGCATCCTGATTCCTCCAACAAAATCCAACATAATACATAAACTTGAATTAAAACCATAAAATTCAAATTAAATCATTGATAGCTCTAATTGAACTTTCAACGTACTGAGGTGGTAACTGCCAGGACTTGAAGCAGAATTCCACATATCTTCCTAGTTCATCCCAAGCTCTCTCAGTCATCCCTTAAACTCCAAGCAAGGATTTTTTCTCTCCTTCTAACCAGTTGTGTTAGTGCATAATATTATCTTTTAGCTCACATGGACTCAATTTATATCGTGCAATCATAAATGTTGGAGGTTTATTTTTTTTTAATGGTTGTTGCTATTGTTTTGACACTTTTAGAAGTTGTTACTACTAGTTACATTTTTATAAAAGTTTTTTGGTACTTTAAAAACAAAATATGTTATTTCATTCTTTGCTCATTGTGCTCAAAAGCTGAGCGCACCTTAGGTTCCAGAAGCCGTTGTGCCTTGGTGCCCTTTTCGCCTTTGATAACTACGGCTTTAGGAGGATAAATAATTTAATAGATGGAAGTTGTAAAATATTTGGTTATTAGTGAGGCTCACGGTGTTTGAAGAAGAAAGAAATGGAAGATCTGTTCCTTGAGGTGTTGGTTATTTGAATGAATTAGATGTTGCAAGAAGATGGCATTTTCATCTTCTCTTTTACTCCCCTCACTCTCAGCCCTTAGAAGAAAATAAGAGGAACAACTTTGTTTAATTCAAACTTAGTGGGTGTGGCATACTTGGAGCCAATGTTTAATTTAAAATCATGCTTAATTAGAGTTTGAATCCAAGACTCTTAAAATCATTTTAAAGTGAGAAAGCAGTTATTGTTTCACTATCATACCAAAATTGTAGCTGTGAGGACGTACTTGCTTAATTGTCTCTCGTATATTGGTTTCTAAGTTTATCAAGGCACCAAATATGATGGATGGAAGGCAAGGAATTGCACTCCATGTCAAACACGAATATATGGCTCTGACTTGGATTTTAGTTACTAAGTTACTTTAGTGTGTATTATAGCTATTCAGAAACACTGATAATATGATTACTTGCTTCAACCTAAAATATGAAGGGAAAAATATAATTTGCCATTAGCATGAGGTTATTACACTTTTCCATCTTAAGGTTTTCTTGCACTAACCCATATAAACTTTACACAGGTCCGCCCCCCACCCCCACCCCTCACCCGCCGGCGGAATTTTCAGCGTGTTTCCATCCACATTGCTAAAGTTTTTACACTTTGCAATCTACACCTTGCATAATATTGCACTTTACCACCCCAGAATTAAAAAAAAAATGTATTCTGGACACGTGACAGAATATTGGCATATTCTGTCGACGGTGAGGTAGGTCCAGGGGATACAACCCACAAAGTTTATGTGAGTTAGTGTAAGAAATAAAGTTTAGATGGACAAGCGCAAAAAGTGCTATTGTTGGGATGGCAAAATGTTTTTTCCCCCAATATCAGTTGTACATGTTTGAGGCAAATTTTATAGTCTCACATTTGCTTGCTGAATCTGACGAAATTTATCTGAAGGTTGACTTTATGGCGCATGAAGTTTCTGAAAGAAGTGCGTACTCATCTAGGATTGGAAGTAGCTCAAACAAATCACAATTGTTCGAGAGTTCAAATGGTTCAATCAACTTCTTTGCATTGTCAACTCCATCCGACTATTTTGCTACCTCAAGTAGTAGTCCAAGTGCGGAAGTGGATTTTATTGGTGTTCAGCCAAGTATAGCAACTCCAAATGGTGTTACTTCCGAGACAAACTCAGTTATTAAACAAGATAATATTGAAGGTCTGTTATACCATAGTATAGATGTTGGAGATGTAGAATGCGATGAAGATTTTGGAGCATTTAGTGCTGCTTCTGCAGAAACTGGACCAAAGCCAGGGGTAAGTTGCTTTTCCGTCTTATTTCTTGTCCCAAATTCTCATATCACAAGATTGCTTGGTAAAGTTTCAACACTTGTAAAGAAGTTTCCACCAATGTTATTCTTTTTCCTTCTGAAGACACAGTAATATTCCTGATGTAACTTTATCCGTGTGTGTGTTCTCTCTGTATAGGTAGGATTTACTTATAATGGTGACATGCTGCCCCTCTTAATAGTAGATTTCGGGGACCTTTCGTGGACCTGTGATTGGTTAGGCATGAATCCTAGGTTGATTTATGTATGTCTAAAGCAATGAGCGTGCTTTATTATATTTATTCAATTACCTAGAAACCTTAGGTCCATGTTGAATGTATCTCAAAGTGCTCCATTCTTACTTTTTTCTTGCTCCTTTGACAAACAAATGTTTCTATTTGCACTATCTCAAAGTGCTCCAAGTTTACTTCTTTCTTAGTTTCCAAAACATGGTCTAATAATTTCTGAAAACTACGGTGATATATATATATTATGTGAGTGTAAATCTATCTTATGTTCTCTTCTCCACCTATCATTTTCATCCAGCTGTCTTCTTGGAATTTGATCATTCCATGTTGGTGTCATTCAACGCCATTTTCTTTTTTCTTTTGTTTTTTTTAATAATTCACTTAAATAACCTTTTAACTCTAACTTAGAAAAAAAGGAGGAAATTAAATACATAACATTTATCTGCCGAGGAAGACATCATTGCATACTCAAAAAGATATACTCCCATTTGGCTGCCGTAACTCTTATCTGTTTGCTTTTGTTTTACTGCATTTGATTGTTCACTTTATAGGAGAAGGATACAAAAGTAAATTATCTCAAACATGGAATCCCTGTCAATATTTTTGGGAACGAACAATCAGAAAATGTTGGTTCTTCAGAAGTTCAAGATCTGTTTATGCACCAGTCTACTGATCAAAGAAACAGTCATACTTCTACCAGAATTATTTCTGTCAATGATCTGATATCAAGTTTGTACAGCCAAGCCGAGCAGACTTCTTTTGTAAACCCTGTCGAAAAACCAGCCAAAACTCAGTTGAGCCTATCTGATGCAGTTTCCAGATCCATTATAGTAAATCATGATGATTTTTTCGATGATAATTCCTGGAATTTTAAGGATGCCTCTCAGAAAAGAGTTGACACTGAGGCATCTCTCTGTAGTAATGAAGATGCATCTTCAAAGCTGAAGCTGAACGATTACTTGGATTTCTATTCTAGATTAAAGGAAGAGTTATGCTTTGTTGCCAAATGCCAACTAGAAAGACTAAAGGTATGTCTAGTGGGAAGCCAGTTTCTCAATCCTCTTTTGATTGTTATTAATTTTTTGAAGGGTATTTGCGAAAACTTACCGGAAGATGCTTTATGCACTGCATTTCCTTTTTACTGTCTTTTGTATCACTGATAATTTGCCATAATTGGTTCTTTTTTATTAGCAACCTCAAGGTAATGCTGCTCTTTCTGGTGAAGATGTAGCAGCTTCATCTCTTGATAGTAAATTCCAGGTGAATCAAATGCTCCTTTTTAAAATTTTATTTTATTTTTTCCTGGAATTAGTGAAAGGACTATAATTTACCTATCATTTTACTATTATAATTTGTACTCTAATGTTCTCTTCCTTCCAACTTTTGTTGAAGATTTGAGTGGGTTAAGATATATAAGATGGCATTGGTTGTGCTCTATGAGACTTCCTTGGTTTCGAGAAAAACAAAGATATGAAGCAAGATTTTGAATTTCTATTTTTCTTGCTTGCTAAGTATGTTTCGATGCTATTTATCAAGTCTTGTTGACAATTGGACATGAAAGAGCAGAACATTTCTTAATGATGTTATTATAGTAAGTAAAGCTAAACTATAACAAAGACTCTAAAACCTTTGAAATAACATTTTAAAAAAAAAGAAGCTAACTTTGGCATCAAATTGTAGCACAAAGAGGACCAAGATCTTTCGTATGAAATGAAGTTTGAAGATATTGTTGCAGTTAAGGCACAATCTGTCCCAGTAATAACAATATCATCGACATCAACTAGGAGAAGAACAACACCAGTACATGTTTTGCAAAGAAATAATGAAGAGTCATATTGACTTTGCTTAAATGAAAATTGAAGCAAGGTGGATCGAAATTTATCAAACCAAGCTCGGTGAGCTTGTTTCAACCCATAGAGCGATCACTTCAACTTACAAACATCCAACGAAGAGGAGGAAGTCAAACCATGGTACAACCATGTAAATGTTCTCATCGAGATAACCATGAAGAAAATCGTTTTTAACATCCATTTGATGAAGTGATCAGCCTTGAGAGGCAACAATAGAAATGATAATCACACCGGAGTCATTTTGGCAATTGGACCAAAAGTCTCTTCATAATTGATACCATACTCTTGTTTGTTACCAAGTGTAACTAGTTGTGCTTTATAGCAATCTAGAGTACCATCAGAATGAAGTTTGATTGAATAGACCCATTTATAACCAGTGGCTTTAACATTAGTTGGACAATGAACAATATCCCATGTGTGATCGTCTTAATGAGCTTGAAGTTTTGCTTTCATAGCCTCACACCAACAATCATGTTTAGCAGTTTCTGAATAACACTATGGAATAGAAACACTAGTCAAAGTAGCATGAAGATATTTGTGAGAAAATCCATACCGATCAAGTGGGCATCTGATTTTGGAAGAGATGTGTCGAACTTGGGTTTTTGTTGATTATTCGTAGAACAAGCATTTTAAATAGGCTCAGATGTTGGGTTAGCACAGAAAGCTGCAAAGTACTACGTTCTAGCTTATAAATAATTCCAGGTTTGAATCTCTAATAAAGAAGTATTATTTTCTTCATTAAATTAGGAAGAACAAGCGAATCTCCGGATGACTCGACATGATTAGAAAAGACAAATTGATTTTCAAAGAAAACATGTCGAGAGATACGAAACCTATTCGAACTTGGATTGTAATAGACATAACCTTTGTAAGAAATACTATAGCCCATAAAGGCACAATTACAGAAAGTTTATGTGCTCAACTGATGGCAAATGAACAAAACAAACACAACCATAAGTATGAATGTCAAGATAGCTTGGATGTTTATGATGAAGACGATTGAAAGGAGATTCAAAGTTCAAAACACTTGAAGGCAATCGATTAATTAGATAAACTGCCATATTTAATGATCATCCCCATAAGAGCACACTTAACAGATTGAGCAGAAAGTTTATGCGCTCAAGTGATTCTAGTAATCAAATGTACAGTTACAAATATAATACTAATTACAATATATATTTATAGATATAATACACAATTTATGCCTGTGCTGTCAGCAATTACCTTTATAAGGTTGACTAACTAGCTCCCGTGTTTTATTATTTTCAATCATGAACCACTCCTTTGCAGCAATGTAGTTCTGATATGGCCTTGTCTTCAAGTAATTTTAGGTTCGCACAGAATTGCATTTCTCGTAAACATTAAAGTAGTCTTGTGCCTATGATAGGACTGTCATCCACCATTTCATTCTCCCGATCTTTATTTATTTATTTTTTAATTAATTGGGCGGAGTGGTTGGAAAGTAGAAGATAGATCTCAAATAATTTGAGAGATTCAATGTTCGAACCCTTGTCAATGATCTTTAATGTTTGGTTCTGATGTGTCTAAATTAGGAAAACTGAGTTCTGGCTCTTTGATTATTAAAGCCATCTTCTTCTCATCATCTTAGTTCCACTCTTAATCTTCCATAAAGTGTAGGTCTCTACTTTTAATAAATTTTCCAGATTGTGTCTGGAAAGTTGTATCTCTTGCAACTGAGTTGTAGCCAATAAAGATGGCCTGGAAGTGTTTCTGTATCTACTTTATATCTCCTAGCCTATGGGACGAGTAAAGTACAAACATGCAAAGATATATTAAGGAGGCAAATCTCCTCTCGCCTTTAACAGCTATGCTTGCTAGTGTCAAGGCAGCTGCGGTGTCCGCTCCTTCTCCACGACGACGAATGCTCCTCTTTCCGTGAATCACCTGATTTTACATGACAAAAATCGGGAACTCGACAGCCATGACAAATTAGATTCCTTTCGCCAGGTTGCGCAGCCTGGTGACGCCACGTTTATGGCTGTGCGGCATATGGATTTTCCCACTTTCTCCGTGGCATGGGTCTCTCGCGGAGCAGACTCGTTATCATACACTTAAGGCCGCGAAATCGATGCAGATGCCTTATCTCCTCAAATGGAGGAGGACGACGACAAATTATCCATGGATTCCCTGCTTTTGAGGACTAATTGGCAGAAATCGTAAGGTGTGACATTCTCCCCTACCCATTATAGTGTATGCCCTTGTACAAGACCTATCTTTCCCGAAATGCTGCTCACATGGCAGCCATGGCGTGCCCCTTGCACAACAAGCTCGGAGGCCAAGGAGATCATTGTTCCTGGTATCGCCTGCCAGTGCTCCGCCCCCCGCCTACTCGACAATGGCTATTGTGTGTGGGCGGTAGGTGCCACTACGTATTAGTGTTAGAACGGTTCTGATATCAGAAATAACATCAACAGTAGAAGAAACATAACAGGTGCAATCGTTAGAATTATAAAAGAAATTATGCACAAGTCCAAAGCCGTTATAGTCCTTGCTAAAGAAAATAGACAGTCTTGTGTGCTCAAACAAGAATTGAAAACCCATGTTCAGAAAGTGCGGAAAGTTAAATTATATCAAGTGCTAAGTGCATATTTAAATTATATCAAGTGCTAAGTGCATATCTCACCTCACTACGGAGTATATATACTCACGCCTAGTGCTGAGCTTGAGCTCATATGTCCAAACACCAGGAATGTCATCTTCTGTGAATGTAGTGGCTACAAGCTGGGACTCAACAATAATCTACGAATCCTGCACGACCCCTTGTCATATATTTTGTTACTCCTGTATGTGACAAAAATGTGTGAATCAAAATTAGACAAGGAAAGCTAGGAGTGGGTTTTACCTTTTTCGCCACATTGCAATCACAAGAGAAATGACCTAACTTGCCATAGTTAATGAACTTATCTTTTTTATTTCCACCCAATTACATGTGCTACGTTTCATAGCTTTTTCGTCTTGTGGGCTTAAGTTTTGACGTTGGCCACTAGCCTACTACTTTGTCCAACATCTTTGTGTTTGTTCCACGGTGCGTATGCCTTTCGTGGGCTTATACTGTCCAGCATATGCTATAAGAGTAGCAACAAATGCTCACGCTGACTCTCGATGGTCAGCCTCAAGTTTTAGATGACTGACGACCATCGAATGTCTGAATTGCTCATTATGTGTAAGTAGAAGACTACAAGCTTAGTATGTCCCTATGTTTGCTCAGGTGGCAACCTTAAGGCAGCCAAAACTTGCTCATCAGTGACCTCACATCCAGCATTTTGAAGTTATCGAATCATGTCCATCACACTAAGATGTTGGGTCGTCAAGTGCATGGGGTCAAGTCT
The DNA here is from genome assembly GCA_014905375.1 of Phtheirospermum japonicum. Lineage (NCBI taxonomy): Eukaryota > Viridiplantae > Streptophyta > Magnoliopsida > Lamiales > Orobanchaceae > Phtheirospermum > Phtheirospermum japonicum. The sequence goes on along the minus strand of BMAC01000304.1, from coordinate 140,237 downwards.
TGTTGCCGAAGTGCTACCATACTCGACCTTCAGTATCTCCCATAGCTCATTGGTTCGAGGGTATAGATCAAACTAACAGATCAGATGATCGTGCATGAAACCAAGCATGGTAAAATGCGCAATCGCATCTTGATCCACCTATTTTTCTACGCGTATTGACTATCAAGACAATATTGACAGATTGTCTGGCTCAATTGTTATAGCCTTATAGGCATAATGTTTGTGAGACGATCTAGGATCTTTTCGTTGTGCAATAAATACTCTAATTTTTCTCCACTTCATGGCATAGTTTTGCTCATCAAGTTTGCCAAAACCGTAAAAATCATAAAATGCTATTTGGGCATCCATTATATTATGCCAATGTGTTAGATACTGGTTTAATTAAAAGTTTCCATTCAGATCCAAGTAAAAGTTTTATTTTGTTCTTCAAATCAAGAAGATAAAAAATTTACCAGAAAGGCTTATAATCATCTCCCACCAAAATGAAGACAATAATAAAGAATTAAATCCGCTAATAGAATCATCATCTTCTAAACATTCATGGAACATAGTATCATATTAATTAGGTGACATTTGATGCTCATGTCGAGATGGTTTATGAAGGTGATACAAAACATACACAAAGGTAAATGGTCTAAAGAACGGCCTCCGTAAATCCTTAAAAACCCAGTTATCTTTTATAATTACAAATAACCCCATGACGTTTGTTTTTGCCTTGTGAAATTGCACTCTCAAGATGGAGGTATTGTAATGTAATTACAAACCTCATTGAGATATTTGTGATTTTAAAAAATAAGTGGGTTTTGTTGTAATTTGACTAAATCTAAGGAGTGGTTTTTGTATTTATCCCACAAATTGATAACACATAAACATCACATCCAAAGATGTCAACACTCAATCATCTATAAACTTTCAGAATTACAAATTACAAATACATGCATGGTTATAAATTTGATTATAGTCTCAATTGGAATCTAGAAAGGAGAAACTTCTACATAAGCCTCATCCTTATCCAGATATGACTTCATCCTTATCTCATATATGGATGCACTTGTGTCTTACTTGTGTAATAGGAACTTTTATGCTTGTGTCTTGCTTATTCATATTGATCAACTATTGTCCTGATGTCCTCATTCTTTTGTAGTTGGTCTTGGAGGAACTTGAACAAATGAACGCCTTCTATGAAGATAATAATCAGCAGGATCACCCTTCTGGAGAGATTTATTTCAATGGATTAATTCAAGTATTGCTGGAGCCACAGTTTCAAATACTTGAATCAGAATATCACTTATCAGAAAAGTTGTTGCTAGTACGTAATCTTTCCTTGATGTTTCACAGGATAGCAATGTGCTTTGTACTATGAATTTTGGTTACTTATTGAAATTAGATAAACAGACATTATTCTTTGTATTATGTGCACAACTATCATCACATGGCAGAAGAGTGTTTTCTTTTTCTTGTTTTTGTTTTTTCTCTCCCTAATATTCAAGTCCACTGTTTACTTATGGACGCTACAACTTCTTCCCTACTTTTAATAAAAAGCACAACATTTGCCACTTTTCTTCAAGTTGAAAGTTGGGGCCGAGTGGAGTCTTTTGTTTCATCATCTTTTTTCTGTTTGTGCATACTTGATGTTTTGCTGCTTGTGATGTATCTTGTGAACAACAGGTGGAGAAGGATCCGAGATCAGCCATGGAACTTGTAAGACATACAACGACCATGCTTAAGATTTTGACCATCGGAACAATGGAGGAACAAAGGGCATATATATCCTTATGGTCTGAGATGATTTCTGCATGTCTTCAAGAGTTAAAACATGGAGCCTTGATCTGGAATCAAGCAATGGAGAAGCATGTTCAAATTCAGTTACTATCTGAATCTCAAGGTACTTCACTTTAAAGTACTTTGTGATCATGTTGAGGGAAAAGGATATTGGGTTGTTGTGACTATAAAAAAAGAATTTTGGACAAAAAATAAGATGATTAAAGCACACCTATTATTTTTTTACCTCAACATGCTTATTCTCCATTTAATTTTCTCTAATCAGAATAATGACGACAGGAAGGAAGTTTATTTGGGCCATTGGGGAGATCTACAGGGTGGTTGTGGTTCTTGGAGCTTCAGCCAAACTTTTCAAGCCTTGGACACTGTCAGGTTCAGTAGATTCACCTGCCATCTATATTCTATTAGAGGAATGTCATGCTGTATGGTCAACTTCAGGACTTGAAGAAGCCCTGTCAACTGTATCTGCACCAAGTGCTTTGGATAATACATCATTACTCGAGTCCATCAAGCACATCCTTGGTCTTGATGAACTTAAACTTCAGAACTATGTTTTTGCAGAAAATGGATCCAGGTGTCGGCTGTCCATCCTAACAGAAGAAGTGGCACCAGGTAGAAAAATTTAAATCCATGGCTCGAACTTCTTTTCGTAGTTGTTCATTGAACTCATTAGTATTCCACAAAATGCGACTCCGAATTTTGCTCTGGATATAAATAAATGTTACTACTGGTTGACCTTTTTGAATAACTTCTGAAAGCATAGAAGTTGTTTCCTTTATACAAATCAGGATATCTTTTATTTTTCAACATCTTAGGATACATTTCAAATTAATTTGAAGAGGACAACCTAGGAGTCTGCTCTTTAAGTTGCATTCTTCATTAGTCAAAACTGCATTTGTTGACTTCCCTATGAATATCATTGATTTTTACCTTGCTTATTCTTCAATGTGTTTCTGGTCCTTACCACCAGCGTGTGGCTCAAGTGGTACCACTTATCCTTTGAAAGGGTGCTCATCTGGGTTCAAACGAAACCTGCACGTTATAGTTTATTTGGTTCTCTTATCCCCTACACTTCGCCCACAACTATTAAAAACAAAAAGTGTTTTTTGGTCCTTGTCAACACATGCTGAATTGTCCAATTTCCTTGGTCCATAGGTGTAAAGAAGATGCACTAAAATTTGAGAATCCAATTCAACCCAAACTTTTGTGTGATCCCAGCTCCTTTCATCAGTTAAATGCAGGTCTAATGAGTATGTTTCTGCCATGAAACATGAATCTGGGCCACCTCCTTTTCAGGGAAAGCTAATGCTTGAAAGAAAGTACCACTCCACCTCCATGATTCCTTTTGGAGTCCTCTTTCTGCCTTTGTGATGTCCCATAAGAATTTTCATCTGTATTGATTTAATCACTTCTCGTGGTTTATTGAGGCAACTCTACTTGTTATACAACATTTGGCATGCAATAACAAGTTGGGGATCAAGCAATATTCCCTCACCCACATTTGGGTGTTTTCATTCAAAAAGGAAAAAAAAAAAAAAAAAAAACCAAAAAAAGCCCAAAGAAACTTAAAAAGTGTCCTTAGGTGATACTGATTACGTGGTTGAAAGAAAAAAGGCAAAAATATTGCATTTTGTCTCACTTATGACCTATATTTTATTTGTATCTCAGTGTTTTGTTGTTTTTTTTTTTTTCTTTCTTTCTTTAAACATTTTTGTACCAGGCATGAAGATGATAATGTGGGGAAATGGGCAATGCTTTGTCACACTTGCAAATCTGTGGGCAAATCTGATAAGCCATAATCCTCCAAACTTGCCGCTGCTAAATGTTTTGGCTGATTAGGAGAAATGAGTGGTTACAAATATCATTGATTTTTTCTAGAATATCTAACCAAGCAACCAAGCGTGTTTGACCTGGTTTCTTATGTCGACTTCTTTCATGGCAAGACAAAGATGTTATAAGCAGACAATATGCTTGTCTGTCACGTATTGAGTTGAGTTGGTAACGGCAGAATCGAGATCTGAGTTATGGAGATGGTATGGTCCAGGAAAAAGAATTCTTTTGTTTCTGCTCTTTTAAGCTATTTGATCAGTTTGAAATTCACTTTCCTAGGTATTCCCTTATATATATATATATATATATATATATATATATATATATTTATTTATTTTAAGTATCAACAATAGTGTTATTGTTGCACCATTGTGTAGTTTCTGTACAGGTGACTGGGGGTGAATTTCTGAAAACATTTTGTGCCACCCGTCACATTTTCACCAATATTGGAAGTTACAGGCCGTATAAATTTATGCTTTTATACTAAACAGGAAAACGGCTTCAATTATGTTAATTTTTTCAATACTACTACCATTTTTGGATAAAATGGGATGGATTTGACAAAAACGGTCATATATAGTTCACCAATTAAATTTTATCGCATATTTAGTTCAATTTGGGAGATTTTAACAGACAGATCGCCGGTCGATATTCAGGGGGTGGCAAATTTAGTCCACTAATTAAATCTATTGTCGCACATTTATTCCTAGTTTTGGGGTCATTTACGTGTCACATGTAATTTTGCGGCAAGAATTTAAATTTCGAGTAAAAGTTGGATTAAATGTGATAAAAATCAAATTGGTGGATTAAATTTGTCACCCCTGTTTTAGTAGACAATTTTTTTAAACGTGACAAATTTTTATATTTTAGCCTTCGTTTTTATTAATTGTCATTTTAGAGTTTATGTTAAAAAATTAAGGAACATATAAAATTTTTTAATACATCATTAATTAGTTTATAATTAAACTTTTTTTTTACTCGTAATTATTTTATTATCATAAATTTATTTTTTTAAATTAGTAATAAAATTGAAAAAAATGAGTTAAAATTATAAAATTTATTTTGAAATAAAATTGAACTTCTAAAAATTACAATAAAAGGGAATCGAATGCGATAAGAAACATGTGCAACTCATGTAATCCAAATTGTAATACAAAAGCATTTATTAAAACAACTTATATTATTAAATAAGATTATTGATGGACATTCATATATTTTAAGAATTTTAAAGTGCATTCATATCAAGAGTAGGTCTCTTTTGAGGTCGATCCATAATATAAAATCACTTTTTTTTTTGTCCAAACCCAACTTGACCCATTTTTAATCTACCCACCCACTGACCTAATCACCCACCCGCTTTTACTCACTTGAGCTGTCCCTTTCTCCCTCACACACACTATCACCAGCACCCCTTTGCCGGCGGCTTTTCATAATTCCACCTGGTATTAATTTCACCCACTATTCATCGCCCCTTTCTCCCTCACACACACTATCATCAGTATCCCTTTGTTGGCGTCTTTTCATAATGGGCGCGGATATACGCACACCAAAATACTATTAGTTGACCCTAAAATATTTTAGACAAAAATAGCCCTAAATGAAAAGACTAAAATAAAACTTTCGAATATACATCAATTGTTCATTAAAACCATATCGAACATATTCGCGATTTTCAACCCAATAAATAGTAATACACCCAAA